>VCAZ01000078.1:1309210-1389210 GCA_005784505.1 Bagarius yarrelli
GTGTGTGTGTGTGTGGATTTGCATCGTGCAGGCTGAACTTTCCTTTTTTCGTGGTTTGCATGGGTTTTTTTTTTTTTCTCTGAATTGAGGATGACGATGATGTTGACTTGTTTTCTTGTTTTTCAGAGAGATAACGTAGTCAGTAGTTTCCGTGCTGGTAAGATCTGGGTGCTCATCTGCACGGCGCTCATGGCTCGAGGGATCGACTTCAAAGGCGTCAACCTGGTGATAAACTACGACTTTCCCACCAGTGCTGTGGAGTATATTCACCGCATAGGTTAGCTCAAATCTGTGCAACACAATCCACTCGTGTGCAAAAGTTTGTGTCCCCTATAGTTAAAGGAAAATGTAGTGTACGTCGTTCTCTCCGAACCTTTTAGTCAAAACCCGTGTGCTTTGATATGGGGCGGAGTTTACATTTACGCCATTTGGCAGACGCCCTTATTTAGAGCGACGAATCTTTTTCTCCCGCGCGATTATGGGATAGTAAAGTGTCCATTGCATGCATACTTCAAAATCTGGGCAGGAGTAATAGATCATACTGTAACTCGCATACTAAGGATTCGGGCATACTACTTGCCTCGGGTAGTAGGGGTACTCGGGTTTCCCCTCCTATGTAGCATGCAAGTATGTGATTTCGAATGGAGTCTTTGTGTGTTTTTTACGTGCACAAATAATTACGATTAGAAAATAACACATTAGCCTTTTTTTCATTTTCCGTAAAATTTCTTATTGTTCCCCCTGGTGGGGGTATAGTGTTGCTGTGGGACAATGTGTTTTGGTGGTGTTTTTATTTTGTTGGTGTTTTGTATTGTGTAACTGTTTCTCTTTGTGACTCTTTCCAGGTCGGACAGGAAGAGCGGGTCATAAAGGGAAAGCGGTCACGTTTTTCACAGAGGCTGACAAACCGCTCTTGCGCAGGTATCATGGACGGATGGACGGATGGATGGATGGATGGACATGCTCAAAATTGTCCTCTTTAGGTTTCTTTCTGAATGAGTGAAATAAATCATGTTTTTTTTCTCCTGATTCTCCAGCATTGCCTCAGTAATAAAGCAAGCGGGATGTCCTGTGCCTGATTACATGATCGGATTCAAGAAACTTAAAAGGTAGGTTCAGCTGATAATGTCTGCCCCCCCCCTCCCCCCACAGAGTTAAATAGGATTGTATTAAATGTCAGTTTTTTTCCCCAAGAGTTAAAATCTAACCCTGGAATCACTTCTGTTTTATTCACGATCACTTTTTTTTTTTTTTTTTTTGGTTAGAAACCGCGTGTAGAATATATTCATAAATTCCTGTTTATTCTTTAGGATTGAGTCAGAAATGTTTGATGCTCGATATCGGATATTATTGTGCAAAATCATTTTGTCTCCACAGCAAAGAAAAGCGACATCTTGAGAAGAAACCACCGAGGAGATCGACGATTCGCACCATGCCCCGCATTCTCACGCAAAAGAATCCTGGAAAACTTAAAAAGAGGTACTAAACTCATTTAAATAAAGGATTTTAAGGGAAAAAAAGTGTCCTTTTCCAGCACGAATCGTGAGCATGAAGATCTGCACCTGCTCAGGAACGAGGCCTTATTATGCTGTGACATGAAACCAATGATTCATTAATATTAGCAGCCCCAATTCGTCCCAACACCATCCACATGACCTCCAACACTCCGGAAGCACTTATTTAACAAGGCTCTATCCATACTTCCTTACTATATAGTGTGCGAGGCAAGTAGTATGTCCGGATCAAAACATTTTTTTCAGATCATTTACAACTTCTACTCGGATTTCCGTCGCTGCTTTCCACCATTTGGGAATGAGACGTGTGGTCTCCCATGATCCCACGGAATAGACGACCAGCCATCTTCCAAAATGGTGGCAATCGGCGACGCGGAACTTTTTTCAGTAGTTTTAAATGCTTTAGAATGTGTGCTGCTGTGGACCTCGTATGTCATGTGACTATATTAATTGCAGTTGTAGTACATGTAGTTTTAACAGCATGTACTTACATTTACAGTATTCGGCGGTCGTTATTATTCAGACGACTTACTAATTATCTCCTATTCAAATAAGCATATAGTAGAAATCTAGTGCGCACTGGCTAGTGTGTAATGACAACATTAGGACTTGATTGTTTGGTAAATGTTACCTGAACACCAAATTTTTGACATTTTAATTAAAACACTCAGCTATAAGTGAAACTTGACTTTTACATCATGTCGACTTTGTATAAAATGTCTGTCTGTCTGTCTGTTCTGCTTATGTTTTAGGAAAAAGGGCAGAACTGAGACGAGCCAAAACGGCGGCCAAGCAGATGAGTGTAAAAACTAGCTGGGAGTTTGTGTAAAAAGAAATTGTGTAATAAAATTTAAAGGGATGATTTCGGCTTTTGAGTATTTAATCTGAACAAAGATTCCTGTCTCTCTCTCTGTCTCTATTTATTTATTTATTTATTTATTCGGAATTATTGTACAGAATTTATTGTACGAACAAAATATATTTTTTGGTTCTTAACTTGCAGTTAATTATATCGGCCGTGCTGAGCAGGTTGAGGATCTGCTTATTGCCTTTCTGATCAGGAAGCAAATGTCATGTCTTTATTTCCTTATTTTTTACTTGCTAAATCCTTTTTTTTCCCCCACTCAGTTCTACTTCCTTTCATGTTTTTGCCAGTTCATCACTTCTCTTTTCCACTCCTCGTTCTTCTGTGTTCTAACCACGTGTAACCTTATTATGCTTATAATAGCGCTGGCTACAGAACATCCGCACTTTTACGCCTGTTCAATAAGTATTGGCGCCCTAGACTCTTGAATTTTTAGTTTTCTGTACAAAGGAAAGTTTTTCATCACATCCGAGGACTTTTTTTTAGGAATTTTGCTCTAATTCGATCAAAGGACGTGCCGCACATTTTAAAAAACAACTTTTAACCACAAAACTTCCTGTTATTGAGGAAAAGCCGTTAATTTCTGGGTTGGTGGTGTGCTGAAGGGCATGAGCCTGATATAAGTTCGACTGGTGGGGCATTTTAAATTTTGACAGAGACGATGCTTAAGAATCGAAGAAGCTTCAGTTACTTGGAATTCACAGAGGAGTTAAAAAGAAAAAGAAACCCTGAGTTTCTCGGCGGGAGGAAAAAAAATGGTGGACAGGATGATGTTCTGACGAAAAGGTATCTAAAGAATTGAAGTTGATTTTATTGAAATTAAGCTGTAGATTTGAGTTACGTACCATAAATATGTTTCAAACAGATAATTCCAATAAATAACATTCAGTTCTACTAGAAATGGATAGACTTTAGTTTAGTTTAGTTACTTTAGCTTCTTTTAGTTTTTAGAAGACTCTAGGTTTGATTCCCAGCACCACCAGGATACCTCTGAGAACGGCCCTTAGTCCTCAGCTGCTCAGATTAATAAAATGAAATGTAAATATTAGACATTTTTTATGTAATAAAACATAAAGTTCAGCTGCTGTGAGGGAAAAATTCAACGTTGATTCGACTCACAAGTCAAGACAAAAACTTTAAACACATTTTTAACGTGTCGCAATGATTTTATTTTTTTGTTTGTTTTATTCCTTTTCTTGTTCTTTTATAAAGAAAAGAGGAAATTCATTTATAACAAAAGTTTTTCGGTCCGATTGTTTAGTGACCGAATTGACTTCTGGTGGTTTTAAGCTTTGCCGATTTGTCCAAAAAACTATATAAAAAAAAACACACACATTATTTAATTCTAACCATCATTGGAATCATTTTAAAAGAATCATTTCAAGGGAATCGTTTTAGAGGAATCATTTCATGGGAATCGTTTTAGAGGAATCATTTTATAGAAATGTTTTAAAACTTTTAAATTTGATGTCACTGTTTGTAGACTCGCACACATTTCCGGGTTATCTTGTTCTACAGCACTGTTTGGTGGTGGTGGTGGTGGTGTGTTTTGGGTCAGATTTGTTCCTCTGTGTTTAGCGATTTGAATACGATGGTAAGCATCGGTGCACTAAAAAAAGAAAATCGATACGTCGCCGTTTTTGTGTAGTTTTAACAATTAAACGGAAATGTTGAATTTCGCTTTAGTGAAGTTTTTATTCTTTCTGTTCGTCAGTTCACTCGTTCGGTAGTCGACTAAAAATTCGATCAGGTTCGATGTTTTATACAGATTTGAATTAATAATTCGTCGTTATGTGTACATTGTGAGCTATTTACCATGTAGTTGAATTTTCGACTCCATGCATTGTGTTGACTTTTGTTGTTGGGCCTCGACAGGCCTGGTCATCGGCAGGTGTCGACTTTAAATTAACAAAAGAAACAAAAAAAGATGATAATTTTATGATAAAGTTCAAAGCAAAACACAATAATGTTCTGTTTAAACCCGTTGCTTTGGTTATTTCATTACTGAGACTCGTACAGTCCTTTGTTAGCCAGTTGGATGTTGGAGGTTTGTTGCTAGCTGTGCTATCATAGTTACCTGGTAGCCACTGCAGGAGGTTGTGGAATCTTTTAAACAAATACTCCGACTCTAAAAGTATAGCTGTTTGGTAACTGTGTGATTGGATAAGAAAAACAAATGATTTGACAGTATATCGTGGATTAGCGTGCATGGATCTGATTCCAGACCAGGAGATCGCCGTAAAAGCTGACAAATGAAATCATCCAAGAGCAGAACAAGAACAGATTTATTTCCATGTGTTTCTTTGCCACTAAATAAAATTTATTCTTGATTGATGTTTATTCAGAGACGTCATTTGGAAAAATGAAGCCATGAGGCGACATTTCCTAAATCCGAATTGTTGCGTTTTACCGAATGTATTTATAATTAAATGAGGGTGTAAAACGGTGTGAAAACATCTCCTCGAACGGTTAGCGATTAAGTTTAATACGTTAGGAAAGTTTTAGAGTCATTTAATGTGTTCGTTAATGTCGGAAAACCCGGAAGTAATCACATACTACTTGGATATGTACTTCATTTAAGTTCATACTTGGTACGTACATCTTGGCCATTCAACAAGTATGTTCTAGGAAGTATAGTTACAGGTAGTATGAATGAAAAATTAAGACTCCTGCTAGTCATGCGACTGCTAATACTTCTTGTCCTCCTCCTAAATATCGACTCTTCTCTACGATTACTACTGCTAGTACCGCTAATATTAATATAACTTCTGATACTTCTTGTGCTGCTAATGCTATTGCTAGTACTACTAATATTAACAAACTGTTACTTATTGTGTTGCTAATGCTACTGCTAGTACTATTAATAATAATATATATTCTGTTACTTATTGTACTGCTAATGTACTGCTAGTACTACTACTAATAATACATTCAGTTACTTATTGTACTGCTACTGCTAGTACTACTACTACTAATATATTCTGTTACTTATTGTACTGCTAATGCTACTGCTAGTACTACTAATATTAACATACTGTACTTATTGTGTTGCTAAGCTACTGCTAGTACTACTTAATAATAATATATGTTCTATTATTGTACTGCTAGTACTGCTACTGGTTCTAGTACTACTACTAATAATATATTCAGTTATTTATTGTACTGCTACTGCTAGTACTACTACTACTAATATATTCTGTTACTTATTGTACTGCTAATGCTACTGCTAGTACTATTAATAATAATATATATTCGGTTACTTATTGTACTGCTAATGCTACTGCTAGTACTACTACTACTAATAATATATTCAGTTACTTATTGTACTGCTAATGCTACTGCTAGTACTACTAATATTAATTCTCATACTTCTTGTACTGCTAATGTTACTGCTGGTACTACGACTATTACTGCTAATAATACTGCCAATAGTCCTTGTACTGCTAATACTATTTGTACTACTACTTTTACCAGTGCTTGTACTGAAACTGCTATTGTTGCTACTAATAATGCTAATAACATCATAGTAATTAATAGTTGCTAATAATAATAATAATGATGATGATGATGATGATGATGCTACAGGGGGCGGACGCATCCAAGGCCAATCAGAACAGCTCCTTTAAGAACTCAACTTTAAAGGTAACCCCTCCTGCTAATTCCACCGGCTCCACCTGACTTAAATAAAAATAACATATTAATATCGCTGTTTCACAAATATAACGTATATGAACAACAATTGTATATAGGTGTGTGAGTAATGTGTGTGTGTGTGTGTGGTGTGTGTGTGTGTTGTGTATGTGTGGTGTGTGTGTTTGTATATTCCCTCTATATTTTTTTATTTTGTACATTCCCTATAAACTGTATAATCATATGTAATTATATATAAATATTTGGTGATTCTATAATCGGAGGTAAGTTTGGTGTCCATTATTAAGCCATTATTTTTTATTTTCTCTTTGTTTAAATAAATTTCATTTACATTTTTTTACTCATTTTTATGGATTGAGACGTTACAGGCCATAATAATGTCATATCCACAGTTAAAAGTGTCTTATTAAGCCAAAAGTCGGGATTTCTTCTTGTCCAAATTAGCCAGTGGATTCCCCCCCCCCCCCATTATGTATTATTGTATAATCAAATTATTTTAGTTAATTTTTTATTATTTATAAAAGTCCTAAAATTAATGTTCCAAATTCTACAACAGAAATCTGGCGCTGATTCGGATACCGTCCGTCTGTTCTGTTACTTTGCCCTCAAATGGAGGTGGAATTCTCTCCCATAATTATCTTAGAAACAGGAAGTGATGTCACTGTCCCTCACTGATTAGATGTGACGCGCTGAAAGGTGTGCACTCTCTCTGTCTCTCTCTCTCTCTCTCTCGCTCTGTCTCTCTTTCTCTCTGTCTGTCTCTCTCTCTCTCCTCTCTCTCTCGCTCTGGTCTCTCTCTCTCTCTCTCTGCTCTGTCTCTTTCTCTCTCTCTCTCTCTTGCTCGCTCGCTCTCTCTCTCAGACTATTGTTCATGTAAATTAAATGAATGAATCTCTCTCTCTGTCCGTCTGTCTCTCTCTCTCTGTCTCTCTCTCTCTCGCTTTGTCTCTCTCTCTGTCTCTCTGTCTGTCTGTCTCTCTCTCTCTCTCTCTGTCTGTCTGTCTCTGCCTCTCTCTTCTCTCTGTCTGTCTGTCTCTGTCTCTCTCTCTCTCGCTCTGTCTCTCTCTGTCTCTCTCTCTCCTGTCTGTCTCTAAATCCTCGTCTCTCGTCTGGTAAACCTTCTCTCCTCTCGCTCTGGTCCTCTCTCTTTCGCTCTGTCTCTCTTCTCTCTCTCTCTCTCTTCGCTCTGTCTCTCTCGCTCTGTCTGTCTCTGTGTCTCTCTCTCTCTCTCTGTCCGTCTCTCTCTCTCTCTCTGTCCGTCTCTTTCTCTCTGTCCGTCTCTCTCTCTCTCTCTGGAAAAATATTTTCATTTAAAAATTTTGTAAATTTTAAAAATTGTTACCAAAATTTAAACAAAAAAACCCCCAGAATTTATTATTAATCTCACACACACACACGCGCACACGCACACACACACACACACACATTTTAATGAATTCATCATTAGCGCTATGTGCTCTTAGCATTTATGCTAGCAAATATTGTAAAAGTGACATTGTAAAATATTGTCAATTCTGTCAGTGTCAAACTTTGTTAGCTGTTAGTTTATTTCTACACTTTATTGTTAAATAAAATTTGTGAAAAGAATTTCTGTTGGTGAACAGTTTTATTTTCTTAACGTTCTGAAATGTCGAATGTATCTTCAGTTATAGAATCACCTATATAAAGTTCTATAAATTCCTATATAGATGATATATATGTATGTAAATGTTGTGTATGTCAGTAAGTTTCTGTCTGTATGTTTGTAGTCTCCGGTTCAGTGTGTGGACGACCCGGAACCTTTAAACTGTGTGGTGATTGCTGAGGATGAGGACGTTCCCATGACCACCAGTGAGTAAAAAATACTAATCAGTACCAACGTGCTGCTTCTGCTGTGGTATCAGAGCTCCAGTTCAATCCTCAGTTCTGCTGTTTGACATTCGGCTTTAATCCAAAGCGATTTTAGATGCCATATCTCATGTTTGAGGGCCTTTAAGAGCCTTGCTCAGGGGCCCCGCAGTGGCGTCTTGTTGCTGGTCCTGGCAATTCAACCCACAATCTAGTAATCCACTTGGTGACTTGTCTCCACGTGTTTCCTATTGCATTCTGGGTATTGGGTTAAACCCCAGTCCCGCTATCCACACTACGCCCTAAGGTCTTCCATAAAGTGTGCAATTTTGCACATATTAGTTAGGGAAGTATTAGGAAAGTGGAGGCTCACGGTTAAGGTGTTGGACTACCAACCCGAAGATGGTGGGTTCGATTCCCAGCTCCACCAAGCCACCACTGCTGGGCCCCTAAGCAAGACCCTTAAACCCTCAATTGCTCAGTTGTGAATAAAAGTGTCTGCCAAATGCTGTGAATGTAGTTAAGTGTGCAAGGGAACAAGTGCACTGACTTAGCTGTGAATTAGGTTGGTTTAAGGGCACGTCAGCCAAACGACATCTTACGTCATCCTCACGACGCCCTTCAGACAAAAAAAAATCAGCTCTGGTAGCGCTGTACACAGTAATTAATGCTAAAAATTATAATTACAGAAATAAACTTTTACTCACACTTAACTTTCCTCATCCACTTCGTCAGGATCTTCCCAAAAACCTTTTCCGCTCTTTTCCTTCATTGCTTTAAAACATCACAGCACCAAATGAATTCTGGGTAATATCCTTAAGCGAAGTCCACTTGGACTCGCACTTACAGAAAGTGTGCATTAAGGGCACAAGTAGGCGGGACGGAGCAACTCAGCAGGGAATTGGGACACCCTACACACTTGCACCCCTTTAGCGGGAATCCACAAATACTTGGACAGCAAGTGTGTGTATTGGGACAGGGCCAATATTACAGACATTTAGGTAATTTCGCTGGTACATCATCTCAGGATGATATTTAAAAAAGAAGTTTACTGTAAGTTTCCTGCGCTGATGTTTTTCTTGATGAAATTCTGTGTTTTACTAACTCATTGCTTTGGTTTTTTTTTTTTTTTTTTTTTTTCTTTCCAGTGTTCAAAAAGGACCTAAAGACGGTTGAGAAAGAAAAATGAATGTGTTTCACTGTGAATAAACCGATTAGAAACACACTTCTGTGATGATTAACCAAAGTTATAATAAATAAATCAATTCAATCTGATGTTTAATGTCTTTCCTTTAATGTCAGTTGTTGTATTTGGTACTGTGGTGTAAAGATCAGCTGACAGATCGTCATTGGGGAAGTGGTAGTACAGTGCCACTTCCCAGGACCACCAAGCCACCACATCTGGACCCCTGAGTAAGGCCCTTAACCCCCAATTGCTCAGTTGTATAAAAGAGATAAATGTAAGTCGCTCTGAATAAGGGCGACAAATTAAATTAAACAAATTAATTAAACAAATATTGTCATTTGCAGGGGCAGTGGTGGCTCAAAGGGTAAAGGCACTGAGGTACTGATCTGAAGACCAGGAACACCCGGGCTCAAACCCCACCGCCGGCAAGCCAACCACTGCTGGGCCCTTGAGCAAGACCCTTAACCCTTCCTGCTCCAGGGGGCGCTGTATCATAGCTGACCCTGCGCTCTGACCCCCACCTTTTTTTTTTTTTTTTTCCTCCTCCTAATTTCGCTGTATATTATTAGAATGGATTCTTTTTATTTATGGAAGTTTTTTTTTTTATTAAAACCGTGACGCCACCATCAGTTTGACTTTTAATAACAAAAATCCCTTCTAAATTTTTAATGTAATTTTTGTTGGTAATAATTTGAAGCTTAAATTTTTTGGGTTAAATTGGGCTAAAACACACACATTGTTTTTTTATTTGTGTGTACAGCTGTGATTAACAGTCTTTCAGACTCGTTAATGATTAAGAAAAGTTACATTTAGTGCTTGCAATTTTTTGTTATAGTTTTCGGCAAAACAAAAGCACAAATCGATAAAAAAACGGACCAACTTTGAATATTTTCACCCAAAACATTCACAGAAAAAATACATAAATAAACAGACACGACTGAAATGACTAAAGATTTTATTTTTCTTATAAAATTGTAGCGTATAAATGTAGTAAATCACAAGAAACTTTATTCAAGTAGAAAACTTTCAAAACTGCAAGAAAAAATAGAAAAGAAAACTTCCGACTCCAGAAACCGGCGACTCACCGCAGTCTAATGAACTACGGCTGATTTCTACTTCTTCTGGGCTGTAAAATCACCACGTACGATTGAGAAGAAACCTGCAAGTGGAGCGGGTGGATTTTGGGGTTAAATTTTGTCCTCCAAAACGATTTAATGTTGCTTTTTTTTTTTTTTTTTTTTCACAATAACCTGGTTACACAAAGTGATAATAGCGCCCTCTGGTGGAAAATCAGCTCTATTACAAAGCTACATGAATGCTACTTTTGGAATAAAAACGGTAAAATATGTCACAATGTGGTCATTTGAGCTATTTATGAACCCAAATTCACAACATTTTACAGCTCAATATTAACGTATGAAAAGCCTTTAACTAGCTGAGGGACTAAATCCGGGTTTATATTGTGTGATTTTAGCCACGGTTCGTTTGTCTGAGACAAATTAAGCTCTTAAAAGTTTCCGACGCTAAAATCTGCTGTCTTCGACGTGTTTTCCGACGGACGATTAATAGCCGCTATAATCCATTTTTTTTCCCGTCTCGCTGACGGATGACGTAAAACTCTTTTCGTGTGCGTCTATATATCGGACACATCTTTAACCTGGCCTACACATAATACACACATTTTTATTACTCAAATCCGGTAAAGGAATGTCAGGCTGCAATAATCAGATCAACCAGAACCGGGAAACACCACCAATAACACACACTTTATCACCAGTCGAATGGCATCTACACTAACATACGTCTGTTCCTTGTTATTCCGAGCTCACCGTCGCCACCATCACCTGAAGACAATATATCAGTTTTTCTTGTCTTCTAAACAGCCATCCAGACAAGACCATGGAAACTTAACTGCAGTAGTTAACTGGAAGAACCTACTGGTTTATCTGGTCAGAGGAGAATGGACCCCCGACTGAGCCTGGTTTCCCCCAAGGTTTTTTTTTCTCCATTCTGTCAGCGATGGAGTTTTTGGTTTCTTGCCGCCGTCGCCTCTGACTGTCTTAGTTGACGACTCTAAATTTATAGATATTAATTAAATTAAGTGTTTATTGACTGTTTAATGATGTCTTTCCTGATGTAATTCTGTAAAACTGCTTTGAAACAACCCCCATTGTTAATCCCGATATATAAAGGTGACCTGACGACTGACATCTGGACCGTCTGACATTACGACAACTGAGATCCTACAGTGTGACCTGGGGATCATGTTCATACAGTCGGAGGGGAAACAATCGCAAAAATCAGACAGTGTGAACCCGGATTTACCAACGGTCATATCGGTAAATTAACTCTTTATTCTAGATAAAAACTAAAACATCTTTTCGTGTTCAGAAATGTAATCTAAATGCTGCAAAGTCTATTGGGTAGAAAGCTACCAGGCATGAGTTAACGTGATCACCGTCATTTCGCCAAACGCTGTTAATGTTCGTGTCGGTTCTGTTTCCGACAGTAAAAGTGTTCACTTTTAAAATAATAAACGAGCTGTGATGTCACAGTGATGTAAACACTCTTCAGACCGGTGGTACTCGTTTACTCTTATTGGAGTACTTTACACTGACTTTTATTAGTTAAGTCACTTAAACGAACATCACTGCACAGTGAAATCCTTATCCTCATGGAATGCACAGGGTCAGTCATGATACAGCGGCCCTGGTGCAATGAGGGTTGAGGGCCTCGCTCAGGAGGCAGACAGTGGCATCTTGACCGTGGTGGGGTTTAAACCCTGATCCTCCAATCAACAACCTGGAGCCTTAACCATTCGAGCTAATGTGGCTATTAGCACATTATCGCTATTCGCCTCTACGACGCAGATGATTTTAAATCTAACACTATGATTAAATTTGAGAAAGATAATAAATTTGTCTACTTTTCCTTTAAACCCATCCTATTGTCCTCAAACACTCATATACATATAGGACATTTGGCAGACGCTCTCTTATCCTGAGCGACTGGCCGTTATCACATTTATACAACGGGGCATTTGAATATTAAGGGCCCGATTCAGAGGCCCTGCAGTGGCAGATTGATGGACCTGCAATTTGAGTCCCCAGCCTTCAGCAATTAAAGCTGGAGTAGAAACTTCAACCTGAGATGGAAGTTGTCCCCTTGTCCTGCTAACTCAAGTCTATTCTTAACCATGTCTACTTATTAACGTTCATCCCATACAACGTGGACATACAACGTTCAGATGCAATCATTCCTCAAAGGACTTTTTACTTGTTTGCAACTCCGTTTACTAGAGTTGGTCTCAGTTGATTATTCTCTGCACCACGTCTATAGAAGCTTTGATGAAGATGGCGTTGTCGCGGATGTAGTTCCTTTGCTTCATCTGCTCGTGAGAGATAAACTTAGGGTAGCCGAATCCCAGCATGCTCTCGTCCAGACAGCCCGCACGGACGCTTCCGACGGCTCCAGGCCGAGGTCTTTGGAAGTTCTTCCAGTTGGGATCTGGGCTGAAGCTCTCAGTGACATGCTGGGGTTTGGAGAGCGCTGGGTCGCTCTGGTCCAGCAGGGAGAAGGTGACGCGGTGAGGGAATGGCCACTCTAGCAGGCCGTCGTACTCGCCCGGGAGCACTCTGATGTACACGGATAGGTGAGTTCCTTCTCCGCTGCCATTTCCGTTAGGGAAGACGGAGACTTGGAGACGGTATCCGTAGCGATGGGAGTAGAAAGCAGGGCTGAAAAGCTCTGAAGTGAGATTGGAGCCGTTTATGGTTTCCTGAAGGTGACGACTAAAGTTGGGGATTTTCCAAAGCAAAGTGCCGTCTTGGGTTCCGGAGAGTTCCTCAACGCGACGTCGGAGCTCTCGCAGCTCAAGTCTCTGCCGGGAAACAAGGCCGCAGAGTAAAGACAGGTGAGATTGAGCGGACTCGTCCAGGTGATGGGACACTGCTGGCTTGGAACACTGGGAGAAAGAGACGAAATTTTGAATTATATTGAGTCACAGCGATAAACGATTAGTAATTTATTTAAACGAAAGAACAGCAGGATGTGTTATGTGAACCTAGACCGTTAGCACTGGAAAGAGAAACTTGAGTCCATACTCTGTATTTGCAGCCAGCGTCTTTGAATGGACAGAGGACCATGGATGTCCCACAGCTCTCCTTAACGTGCATCATTAAATCCTCTCGAGCGATGCCGGGTGTGCCGCAGTTGTTGGGACACTGCACTGGGAAGCGTGGACATTGGCTCTGATGATGCTGAAAAGGCAGCCATTTTTAGTTTTACATAATAAATAGTAGGTAATGAAAGATCTACACTTTCCTTCACAGACCTGAATGGTGTCATAGAGGAACTCTTTGCTGCAGTATTTGCAGGACAGTTTGCGTTTGGGACATTCAGACACACTGTGGTGACTCAGCAGTCTGCGCACCATCCGAGCGCCACACTTATTCTCGCAGTACACACTCTCCTCTGGACACATGTCCTGGTGCCTCTGTGACATGATGGAGACATACACATTTAGTTCTGCCACTTATCCATTTATCTATCCATCTTACTCATCCATCTATCCATAAACCCGTATCTCTCTCAACCATTTATCCATCCATCCATCCGTGCATTCATCTATCCATCCATCCAGCCATCCATCCAATCCGTGCATTCATCTATCTATCTATCCATCCATCCATCCAGCCCTCCATTTATCCATCTCTCTCATCCATTTATCTATCCATCTATCTTACTTGTCCATCCAGCCCTTTACTGACCTATCTATTCATACTCCGCAATCTCATCCATCCATCCATCCATCCATCCATCCACCCACCCTTATCTCGCTTATCCATACATCTCTGTATCTCTGTTCCTTAATAAATCCATTAACTCCTCTTTCTCTCATATTTATGAAGTCTGACCTCATGTGCTTCTCCGCTGAACTCCTCAGCGCAGTGGTCGCAACGCAGCTTTCTCTTGATGCAGTCGTGCTGCAGGTGCTGTGGAAGATCCCGCCTCAAAAGTTTCACCATGCAGCGGTTAGGACACGGAACCACGTTATAGCTACATACTGACAGATGGACCTTAAACACAGAACAGAGACACAGAAAGACGTAAGGGAAGTGAATTTCCGGTCCTCTGACCGTAACCTACGTGAACGAGTAAAAAGCTGCTACATATGCAACGTATTGCGTATATAAATATAACAAATACAAGTCGGAGGCGGCCTAATTTTTTCCGCCATGTTTGCTTCTGAGTATGTGTCAGCGCCGACTACAGGAGCGGAGGAGAAAATCGTTTGACACAAACTGACTGTTTTAAATATTATTTAAATACATATTGACATTTATTTAGCTAAAAATTAGACGGCAAATTTAACTTAAAAATGCGTGTGTGTTTGTGTGTTTTACCTGTAGTTGTTTATTCTGCCCTGACCAGCGGCAACCCTCCTCACTGTGAATGCAGCGGATGGGCAGAGCCAAAATCTGCTGCTCTAACTCGATGTCCGGAAAAATCTACGAAATGATGTATAAAACTATGTAAATAAAAGGAAGTGAAGTGGAACAGTAAGATTGCAGGTTGGGGAGGTGAAGAAGGTCCAGGAGTTTATATACTTTGGGGTCGATAGTCTATCTAGAGCAACTAAAAGTGTGGAAAAGAGGTAAAGAATCGAGTTTCAGGCCCGTTGGAATGGGTGGAGAAACGGGTCAGGAGTGATGTGGGACAGAAGAATATCAGCAGGAATCAAAGGGAAGGTGTAGAAGAAAGAGGTACTGAGGAAGAGACTGGAGGAAGAGTTGAAGATGTTGAGGTTCTCTTTGGGAGTGAGGAGGTTGGACATTGATTAGAAATGAGGACATCAGAGGTACGGATCATGTTGGAAGCTTAGAGGACAAACTCAGAGAGGACAGGTTGGGATGGTTTGGACAGGTAGAGTGGAAATATTGATAGAAGGATCTGGTTAATGGAGCTGCAGGCAGGAGATAAAGGGGAAGATCATGAAGGAGGGTTATGGATGTGATAAATGGGGACAGAAAGTTAGTGTATGTGAATTAAGAGGACGTAGAGGACAGGGCTAGGGGGAGGCAGATGATTCGCTTCTGTGTAAGGATTTCTGACCCCGGAAAAAGAAACAGCCGGAAGGAGTAGAAGGAAGATCAGAGATACAGATCTGCTGTTTCTCTCGTAGGTGCTGTGTTTTTTCTTTTATTGCAGGACCGATAATAAGAGCAAAATTACAGTCCTGCGCTACAGCGCCACACTGGTCAAACCATGCTATTGCAGGCGCTTACGTTAGGTCGTATGAGATCAAATAACTATTTGACAACAAAAATATTTGTCGACTGTTTTTTTTAATGATGATAATTTCGACAAGCCCTAATTTTAGCACACTAGCAAGAAGTACTTACTTTAGCGTAGTCGAGGGGCATCTGATCTTCTGGGCACTTAAACACGCCAGCACTGCGGAACAACAGGTGAAGTATTAACAACACAAGATATATCAGTTTATTACCCCGGGTATCTAATTTCATACATAACACAAACAAAAAATAACACACTTCAGGCTGTAACTTAACTGTTTTCCTTCTTTTTTCCATCATTTCTTTGATTGTGTAAAGCTGCTTTGTGACAATCACCAGTGTAAAAAGCGCCAAACAAATAAAACTGAATTAAATTGAAATGTTACAGAAAACTCCATGCTGAGGTGGTGTGATATAACCCAGTGTAAGGAAGTAGACAAGAGACAAGATTATCTGACAAAACAAACCTATTCGTTGGTAATTCCAGCTTATCTTATAGCGTCCCAGAGAAACAGGTTAGCGCGGGTTGCACTTTAGCAGCAGCGTGTATTATTTAGTGTTTATTTAGTGTAACTTTAATATTGCATTGTTCTGCAATAAATGAAGATGAAGAATAATTTTTAATATTTTGTTGAAAAATAAGTACTCCTTTTGTATGTTGTATAAATATACAGAGTAGCAAAGAACACAAATTAACCCTTTAAAAGGGCCTCATCTGTTTATTTTGCATGGAGCCCCCGCTTCATTTTGATTTGCCCCTGGATTACGGTGCACGAATAACTCTCGACCAAACAGACACCAGTTCCGCTCTGTCAGGCGTGATGAGGTGAGCAACAGCAGTCAGCTTTAACACTGATAACACCGACAGGAACAATGAGCGTCAAACCGAGTCGTTTGGTCACATTTAAAAGTACACCGAAAGGAGCAACTCGTCGGACTGCATATTTAAAAAGCTTCGCTGACGTGATTCCGGGTCGGAAGAGCTGACGGGACGTGACAGCGTGAAATTACGAGAGAAAAAAAAAACGCGTGCTTTTGACAAGACATTAGAAATTAATATGGGGACGTTGAAGCTCAGTGGTTTGGATGTTGGACTGCTGATCGAAAAGATCATGAGTTCAAGTCCCAGTAGCACTAATTTCGCCATCACTGGGCCCCTGAGCAAGGCCCTTAACCCTGAAGTTCTCAGATGGATAAGAGATAAAAGAGATAAGTCGCTTTGGATAAGAACGTCTGCCGGGTTTAAATTTAAATGTTATAAATCAAAAATATCCGGACAGCTGAAAAAGAATTAAAAGAATTCGTACGCTTTTATTATGTAAATTTAAAACAGTCACATACACAAATGATGGCATAGGGAAAAAAAAAAAAAATTTTTTTTCCTCAACACTCTTAAACTAAACCGACTGAACTGGAGAAGCCGAGCAGGAAATAAACACTGAGCTTTTGTTCCATTGTCCTCCAGCCAGTTCTTGTGAGAAATTTCGCATGAGCTTCCTGTCTTCCACTAACTCTCGCCGCTGGATCATTACAAACAAACTGTGTTCTGAGAATCGGCAGAAATTTGCAAATTAGACCACAAAACCCACCGAAGTGCAAATGTGTTTTAAGGGTTGAGTGTAACGTGGTTGTGTTTTTAAGCCTCCGTCATCTGGTTCCACCGGTTTAACTCCAATTCACTACATGAGCTTCGGGCTATAAAGGACATCCGGAGGTCATGTGTGCATTTAAAGAGGTTTAATTTGTCATTATTTTCCTTGAGGCAAAACGTGATAAATACTAACTCTGCTTACGGATTACTTACAAAAAGTATTTTAAAGTCTGTCTGTCTGTCTGTCTGTCTGTGCATCCATCCATCCATCAATTTATTTAACGTTCCTTCCATCTACCCAGCCATCAATTTATCCATCCATCCATCCATTTAACCAATAATTTATCCATCAACTTATCCATCGATCCATTTATCTATCCAGCTATCAATTTATCCATCCATCCATCCATCCATTTATTTATCCATTTATTCATTAACTTATCTATCTATCTTTCCATCCATCCATTTATCTATCTATCCATCAATTATATATCCATCAATTTATTCATCCATCAATTTATTCATCCATCAATTATTCATCCATCAATTATTCATCCATCCATCTATTTATCTATCCATCAATTTATCCATCCATCAATCTATCCATCAATCCAACTAGTTCCATGGTTTTTTTTTTTTATGTTTACTCAATTTTTTTCTTCAAAATATTACTTAAATATTTATTTCTCATTTGGCTCAAACTCCAACTTTATAAAGATTATAATATCGCCTGAATTTCTGAAATAATCGTCTTATGATAAGTCTGTTTGACCAAACCTGAGCAGGAATATAAGTACAACGTTTTTGCTATTCCATCATTTAATTAGTTGAATTTTACAGAGTTTCTATCTCCTCAACCGCACCCTCCCAAAAACTGCCCACCTGGGATATCTGTCTGCCCACCCGGGCCTGATCTGGCATTAGGAGTCATCATTTATGCTTAACATAACCATAAACTGGACCTCTTATACAGTTTGCGCATTATTATATGTTATCATCGAACGGCTGTGTAGTGTAACGTATATTTATAACTCCTGCAAATGAAAGCTCTGTGAATGAGTTCAGTGTCATTAGCTCGGATTAGCTATTGTCAGTGAACACTATTCCGATTACACGCATGGAATGTCATTTGGTATTTAACCCGGTAAATACCTGTAGTTAAGTACAGCGTGAACAGGTGAACAGAACAGAAGGTTGTGTATTAAAAAAAGGCACAGATGAAATGTAACACTGTACACACCCACACACACACACACACACACTACATGGCCAAAGATTTCAACTCAGCTGTATGTGAATTTGAGAGTTCTACCACTCCAAAACATCCAGAACTTTCTGGTCTTTATGGAGATCAGGGGTTTCAGGCACAAGAGATTGACGAAGGTCCACCAACATTTCCAGCATTCTGCTATTATTCAGAGCAGCTTGGTGGTCATGTAACCTTGGCAGTAATCCAACACCTTAACCACCAGGTGTGTGGGATGGTCAGGTGTCTAAACCAGTAGTGCCGCTATAAAAGACTTAAGTCCACCGATCACATCATTCTGCACCAAACATACCATCACATTACTGGTAGTACTCTTACTAATATTAAAACAGATCTCTGGGGACCCCCAAAAGTGCACGGGCCCTTAGACTCCTCCTACAGTGGCACTTCTGGTCCTTAAACATTCATGCACAATAGATGATGCTGCAACCTAAACATCTTTTCCATCCATTTAAAAAGGTTGCTATGACGTGACAACCGAGACCAAACCATGCATGACGTCATACACTTGGCAGGGTCCTCGAGCTCTACGTACACGTAGTATGCGTAAAAAAAGTACACTAAATATATAAGTGCTGTTTTATTTATGTAGTATTTAGTAAAGTAGTATTACGTTTCAAATGGTTTAAACGGTATTTGAAACCAGCCTGACAGTATTTACCTGAGAAATTCCTGTAAGCAGGTATCGCAGAACCTGTGGCCGCAGGTGGACACTTGCACCGGCTCCCGCATCGGTTTACTGCATAAAGGACATAAAAAACGGCGTCTGGGTCTTTCGAGAAACTTATAATCTAAACCAGGCATTGCTGCGGTTTTTACTGAGCAAAAACACCGATGTTTTTCATCGACTAACTGCTCGCGCCTCCGCTGCGCTGTGACGTTTCCGGATTCAAAGGTGTTTACCGACGTAAAGGTGGAATTCGAGGCACCTGATTGGGTAACGCCCTTTTACTAAAGGGGCGGGGCTAAAGGGTTTTTTTGTGGCGCCCCAAAATACTTAACAGCGATTTCCTACTTTTTATTATTTATTTGACGAACGATTTTATTTAAAGAGACTTACATTTACATTTCTCTCTCTTATTTCCATTAGAAGCAGCGTTGAATAAACCTATTCAACCCCCAACCTATTTAACCCCAAACCCATTCAACCCCCAACCTATTCAACCCCCAACCTATTCAACCCCAAACCTATTCAACCCCCTAACCTATCAACCCCCCTAAAACCTATTCAACCCCCCAACCTATTCACCCCCAACCTATTCCCCCCCACCTATCAACCCCAAACCCACCTATCCCCCCAACCCACCTCTTCAACCCCACCCTTCCAAACCTAACCTTCAACCCCCAACCCCCACCCTATTCATCACCCCAACCCCAAACCCATTCAACCCCAACCTATTCAACCCCAAACCCAACCCCAAACTATTCAACCGATTCAACCCCCAACCCCTATTCAACCCCCCCAAACCCCAAACCCATTCAACCCCAAACCTATTCAACCCCCAACCTATTCAACCTATTCAACCCCAAACCCATTCAACCCCAAACCTATTCAACCCCAAACCTATTAACCCAAACTTCAACCCCCAAAACCCCAAAACCCCCAAACCCGCAACCTATTCAACCCTAAACCTATTCCAACCCCCCCAACCTATTCCCCCCCAACCCCATTCAACCCCAAACCTACCCATTCAACCCAAACCTTTCAACCCCAACCCCAACCCTATTCAACCCCCAAACCCATATTCAACCCCAAACCTATTCAACCCAAACCTATTCAACCCAACCCCATTTCAAACCTATTCAACCCCAAACCTATTCAACCCCCCAAAACCCAACCTATTCAACCCCAAACCCATTCAACCCCAAACCCATTCAACCACCCCCATTCAACCCCCAACCTAAACCCCACCTATCAACCCCAAATTCCCCAACCCATAAACCCCAAACCTATTCCCAACCAAACCTTCAACCCTAAACTTCAAACCCAACCAACTATTCAACCCCAAAAAACCCCAAACCCATATTCAACCCCAAACCCAAACCCCCAAACCTTTCAACCCCCAAAACCCATTCAACCCCAAACCTATTCAACCCTAAACCTATTCAACCCCAAACCCATTCAACCCCAAACCCATTCAACCCCCAACCTATTCAACCCCAAACCTATTCAACCCCAAAAACCTATTCAACCCCCAAAACCCAAACCCCCAAACCCAGTTCAAACCCCAAACCTATTCAACCCCTAACCTTACCTACGTTTACTTGCCCCGCCGCATAATAGTCTTCTGATAATCTGGATTATATTAACAGGCGAATTACACTGAATTGCTCATTGTTACTACCGAGAATTTGACCGTTGTGGTTTCCATTTTTGTAGTTTAATCCTGTATTCTGTATAACGTAGAATTAAAATTTACATTTGCAGCATTTGGCAAAAGTCCTTATCCAGAGCGACTTACATTTATCTCTTTCATACAAAAATAAATAAATAAATAAAATATATAGAGAGAGAGAGGCCCTGCAAAGCACAATGGAAAAACAAAATTGACCTTTTTTTTAAAAAGCCACTGACACCAGCATACGTTATAACCGGTCTGTCGGAATCCTCCCACTCCTCCATCTTAAACTAAATATTTCGGTGTGTACAGTATGAAACGCTTATGTAACGTGAATCAGACTGAAATCGACTTCTAGTGACTCATCATTTCGCACAGCTCTTCAAGCGCAGCTCTTTCCAGTCTCCTGGTTCTCTGTTTGATTTTGGTTTCTTTGGTTTCATCGAAACATGTTCCAGCCTGCAGAGCCAGTTGAACTTCCTAATTCCTCCACGCTTTAATGGGAGCTTCACTCACGGCTGTTTAACCTGCTGTACTGTGCTTCTTATGATGTAGGAAGTCAACGGTATGGGACTGGAAACAGAAAATGACTGCTAAGTGGAGGGACGGGTTTGTACGCGGAAACAATACACAACACACTGAATAACCTTAATTCAGATGACTCTTATTTTATTATCATTTCCTGTTAGGACTTTTTTTCATTCTAAGAAAGTTGAAATAAAATAAAACATATAACATATTTTTGTCTCTATTTACATTCATGACATTTATCCATAGTGACTTACATTTATCTCTTTTATATAACTGAGAAATTGGGGGGTTAGGGGGCCTTGCTCAGGGGCCCAAACAGTGGCAACATGGGAATCAAACCCCGTCCAACACCTTAACCACTGAACTGCCACTGCACTGTATGGTGCTTGCAACAGGTGTTTCCTGTACACATGACCAGGGACGTGCTGGTACAGTAGTTAGTACAAGGGCAGTGGTGGCTTAAATGGTTAAGGTGCTGAGTTGCTGATCTGGAGACCACGAGGACCTGGGTTTAAGCCCCACCACCGGCAGCTGTTGATCTGAAGACCAGAAGCCCCACCACTGGAAAGCCAACCACTGTTAGGTCCTTGAGCAAGATCCTTAACCCTTCCTGCTCCAGGGGGCGCTGTATCATAGCTGACCCTGTGCTCTGACCCCCAACTTACTAAGATGGGATATGCAGAAAAAGAATTTTACTGTGCTGTAAAAAAGTATATGTGACAAAATAAAGGCATTTACATTTACATAAAACAGATCCATAGGGGCCCCCGAAATGCAACGAAATACCCCGAAATGCAACGAAATACCCGAAATGCAACGAAATACCCCGAAATGCGCCTTAGATTTACCCAAATTTTCCTTAAATCTTACGAATTTGTTTTATTTGTTGAATGAGTTTTATAAGTTTACCCTATTCCGCTTATGTAAGCTGGCAGCATCACATTACGTTTGTTTGACGGACGCTGCCATTCGCCATCAACTGGGAAACAACATTTACTTACAAATACTTTAGTTTAATTCAAGGTTATATTGTCCATCATTAAAACACACACACACACACACACACACACAAAATTGTCAATTTCATGTCTGTAAAAATGTCTTTATTTTACAGGTACAAAAATTAAATCCACATATTAACAGCATTAATATCCAACAGAAATATTCTAATTGAAAAAAAACCCACTAAAATAAAACTGACATGACAGACCAAAGTGATAAAAAGTGTCAAATAGTCTAATAAAGTAATGACCTCCTACTGGACATTGAATAAAATGATTGCTAGTTAATCTAAAGTTTTTCATTTTGAATCAGTAGTCGAGTACATTCAGTCTATAGCTGCGGATCTGAGGTACATTAATGCTTTATTACACGATTATAAGCAATGAATAACCTGTTTTTTAATTATTTAAAGCTTCACACGAAAAAGAAATGAGTTTGACATTAACTTTGTAATTTTTCACTATTTTCGGTCCCGCCCACAAACACCTGTGATGGGCTGGTGATGCTATAATTGACAGAGGACATTTTTGTAGAGAGAGAGAGAGAGAGAGAGAGAGAGAGAGAGAGAGAGAGAGAGAAAGAGAGAAAGAGAGAGAGAGAAAAAGAGAGAGAGAGAGAGAGAGAGAGAGAGAGAGAGAGAGAGAGAGAGAGAGAGAGAGAGAGAGAGAGAGAGAAAAAGAGAGAGAGAGAGAATATCCTGGGGTTGTTCTAGGTTGAACCCTTGACGAGCGATGACCCCGTTGTAATAAAAAGCTTATGTAATGCTTTAAAAGAGGTTTTTAAAATGGTTGTAAGTCAAACGTTTAAGAAACGATGAACCTTATATACTAAAATAACTTCAGTCAATTTTAAAATTAAGCTCTACGTAGAACTTGTAGGTTCTGTATTATGTAGCTCTCTTAAAGATGAAAGAACCTTTTCATCAGCGATCACCAGACTCGGTCCTGGAGGTCTGGTGTCCTGCAGAGTTTAGCTCCAATCCTAATCAGTGTCTTGCTAGGTACAGTTAAAACCAACAGGCAGGCATGGAGGGGCAAGTTGGAGCTAAACTCTGCAGGCCCTCCAGGGCCGAGTTGGGTGACCCCCTGCTCTATAATAACACAGCTTTAGTAATTCTTTATTTGATTTATGCTAATCTGCAGTTCGATTTGTTCATTTTTTTGTTCTTACAGAAAATTATTCTTACTTTTTCATTCTATTAATGCAACAACTGTCTCTCATAACACAACGGGGGTCTGATTATTCCTCACGCTTTCTTCCTCCTACCATCTAAGGGAGTTTTTCCTCGCCGCGGTCGCCCCCAGACTCACTCGCATTTTTTCTCTAACATGGAGGTTTGTATTGTTACTTATATTCTGTACAGCTGCTTTGAGACAATGTCCACTGTTAAAAGTGCTTTATAAATAAAACCGAATGAAATAGAATGGACTGAATAATGCAGCTTAAAACAGAAAACATCCCGATCATGTGCATGGCATGTGATCTGGGGCATGAAGGGGGGCATTGAAAGATTTCAACTTGACTTCGGGTGGCGTTCCTCTAAAACAGTTTTTTCCACGTATGATTCAACTGATAGAACCACTTAAACGTTCTTTAGCACGTCTTTACACTTTGTTTAGTGATCCAGAGCACCGGTGTCGAGCTGCTGAGATGAGTATGTCACTCTGGTTAAGAGCGTCCGCTGTACGATGTCAGTGTATATATAAAGAACTCAGAATGCACGGCTTTTATATATATTATATATAATCAATAGAACCTAGAAAAATAGTTTTATATAAAACCCCATTAAGAGCGATGGACCTTTTATATTGAAACGGTTCTATAAGTCAAAAAACATGTAATTATTGTGGCGCCGTTTACGTTAACAGTATTTGGCAGACGTCCTCATCCAGAGCTTAAGGGCCCTGCTCAGGGGCCCAACAGTCATGGCTTAGTGAAACTGGGAATTGAACGCACAATATTCGGGTTCGTAGTCCAACACCTTAACCAGGAGCCACCACTTCACCCGTTATTCAGACTTTGTGGAGTCAAACCTACCAGATATTTTTAAATTGTGTATTTTAAATTATATGAAATAATGAAAACTGCGTTTTGGGGGTTCCTGAAAATAGATTTTCGAAAATAGACTTTGTAAAAATATTTCTTGATCAATGTGGTGCTGTTGGTAATCAAATAACATCTAACCTAAAAATGACAAAAAAAAAACATAGTTGCATCATAAATTTTGGCTAATACTAACAATAATTTGCAGATTTTTCCTCTAATCATTTCCAGGTAAATTTCATGATGCGATGCAATTCTCTCGAAATATATATATAGAGAGAGAGGTCCTGCAAAGCGCAATGGAAACCTAAAAAACCCTTCAGATATATGATGCTGCTACACAGACTGTAAAATGATCTATTATTTCTCCTTCATTAAGAATAAAAACGGAATTTAAACTGTAGCTCAGTCAGGAATCGTTCACAGATTGGGCCAAGATGGCGTTAGTCTTAACGTAACGTTCGGAAAACGTTCTTACGATTACGGATCCTTCATTAGATGCAGCGCGTGATTAAAAAACAGCAGAAAGTTAAGGGCACACGGAGCAGCCAGTCAGTCAGTCATCAGCCAGTCATCAGTCAGTCAGGAATCTCTGCGGAAAAAAAAAAACGTTTTTTAGTCATTTGCGTCTCAGCATCAAAACAGCATCAAAAGCATCTCAAAGTTTTTTTTTTTTTACCTGAACAATCACGGCGGCGGCGACGACCAGTAGCGCCAGGAGAGCCATGCGAGCCAGCTTTCCCACCTCCACCTGCCTGAGGATAAAGAAACGAGCCCAGTCTAGTTTCTTGGCGGTGTGCGGCGGGTAGCGCATGTTGTTCACTCCTTCCATCTTAAGCTGCTTGATAAGGCAGCCTCGCAGGTGACTCAGCTGGTCGAAGGTAAACTTGCCGTGGTAGCAACCCATCCCGCTGTTGCCTGCAGGGGGCGCCAAAGAATTACTGTTAACCCTGAACTTCTAATCTTCTAAAAGTTCTTTTCTGTATTTATTATTATGTAATGTATTTTATCTCAAAACCCAACCCATACATTCAACATTAACAGTATTCGGCAGACATCTTTATCCAGAGCGACTTACGTTTATCTCTTTATACAACTAAGCAGTTAGGGGTTAAGGGTCTTGCTCAAGGGCCCTGATTCCCAGCTTGGTGGTGCTGGGAATCAAACCCAGATCTTTTCTATTAGCATCTAAACCACAACATTTTATTTACCAATCACATTCATTGTGTAGTATAAACATGTATGTCATGTGTTCACGCTGTTATTTAATCTTGTAGCAAAAAAGGGCGGAGCTAAAAATTACTTATGCTGGAATAGACAAAATTTTCGAGATGGCTGACGGCACGTTACCGACATTTCTAAGTAAAAAATCGTTAGTGTTGAATTTAAGACCATCCTTCTAACATACACTTGTACACTCATACACTACATAGTGCACAGTGTACATAGTGCGCACTACTTTATTTGAGACACGGCTTATTATTTTAACTCTAAGAAACAGCCCTTATGGCAGAAAAGTACATGTATTAAATGTCCAAATTTTGATGCTACCATGAGGGATTCCAGAGAGATGATGTGAATCTGAGTGTGAAGGTCATCTGCTTACCGACACCACCGAAAGGCAGAGAGCTGATGGAGAAGTGGACCAAGCAGTCATTGGCCAGAATGCCTCCACTGGAGGTCTCGGAGATCACACGCTTGATGAGCTAAACCAAGACAAGAGCAGACATTTATGAGAAACTGGTGTGATTGTGCTACAGAATAAAGAGTAAAAATTATTTCCTCACGGTATAAAAGTCCAACTAGATACTTAAAATGTGAACTGAATAAAAATCTAACAAAAACAAGAGCAGGAGTTTTCTGATTATAGGATAATTTTTTAATTATAGGAATGACATTAGATGTGGAATTAGTGACGTTCGTACAATAGACTGAATGTATAAGAACCAAAGAACCCATGCAGCTAAAAATAATAATAACAATAATCATAACAGATCATTACAAAGGCTGCATTTTCACAGCATGTATCATGTGACCCAATTCTATTTTTTCCCCCAATGTGGCACAGATGGGATATGACCCACGATTATGTAAGCCGGAAAATGTATTCTGATATTTTTCCCGATCAGATTCAACCCTCATTCATATGTGGTAATAAATCAGATATAAATCTGATTCGTGCATTAGCGTCCGCCATGTAAGCAGATGGATCAGATTTTCAGCTGTTAATGCCAGAAGAACGTCATAGCATAACGCTGGCGCATGACGTCAACTCCAACTGGACACCAACTGCGACCAATAGCGCTAAATGCTACATTGTTCCAGACTAGTTACAAGTTCTCTCCTCTTTTTCTTCTCTTAGAGAGATCATTGTTTTGCTGAAGCAAAATACCGAATAAACATTTCACCTTCATCCATTATGTTCACTAATTATCACTCTGTTTATACTTTCTTTTCTGGTCAGTACGTCTACATCGGGTTGTTTTGTTGTATATAGATAGTGTAAATGCAGATATCGGATACGGGTCAGTTTGAAAAGATGATGTAATCGGGTCAGGTCATCAAAAAAAAAAAAAATTGGATATAGTCACCAATTTAGAATTGGGTATCAAGACCCGCAGTGTAAATACGGCCAAAGAGTTATACAGTTATTTGCCAGATTTTGGGGGCGTGGCTTTGTATATAATTGTTGAGCCGACTGTGACTTCTCAAGTGACCCTCAGGTGACATCATCCCAACCTTAGTTTACACAAAACCTCCAAGTTTTCCCATGTTTACATTTCCTACTGTATGTCTTTTGACATGAAGAGGTCATTGTGCTCTAAAACATCCTGTAGGTTCCAGGACACAAAATGTCGTCATTACAATATTAATATTAATCTATCTATCTATCTATCTGTTTGTCTATCTCCGTTTGTCTATCTATCTGTCTGTCTGTCTGCGTTTATTTCCCGGGACAACAATCTGCCACATCTATTTAAACAGAGCGTTCTGATGAGGGGTCAAAAACAGGACAGAAAATAAATGGCTTCTTCTAAAATATGACATTTTCTGCTATAGAAATAATGATAACATTATAAGGGGACCTCCGAGAAAAGAACTGAGGGAGGTTATGACCCCTTTAAGGAATAACGTTGGCTGGAACTCTGCTGCTTCTACCTTGTTGTCGGTGCTGAAGATGTAGAGGGCCAGCGGTTTCTCTCTCTGGTTGATGAAGTCGATGGCCTCATCCACACTGCTGACACACAGGATCGGCAGAAGGGGTCCGAAGATCTCCTCCTGCATGACACTTGCCTCAGGCTTCACGTCTCTTAAGACTGTTGGAGCTGTGGATGATGCCTACGGTGAGTTACTAAATGACCAATGTTTCATTCCAAACTAATAGACTTTAGACTCAACACTGGCATGTTTTCACACGATGTACCAGGGACGGGATTAAAACTCTCTATCGTACGTATGAGATGAAACCATTTACCGATGTAGCACTCGGACTCGTCGTTTTCTCCACCCATAGCCACCGTGCTGTCCTCCATCAGCGCCATCACTCTCTTAAAATGCCGCTTGTTGATGATGCGTCCGTAGTCCGGACAGGTTTTGGGATCGTCTGTGTAGAATTCCTAAAAAATTTTTTTTTAAATATTCAACAACTAAAGTCTAGCGACACTGAACAAGCGGTAGCTCAGTCAATGGTTTAAAGTGTTACGCTGCTGATTGTAGTCTTGTGACTACCAAACTGCCCCTGTTAAACCTTCACAAAGGAAGACCCTCACATTTACAATCATGTTTTGCCGCATTTGGCAGACGCCCTCATTCATAACGAATTACAGAACATTTAACTCATCAATTAATCAACCTACCTACCTACCCACCCACCCATCTATCCATCCATCCATCCATCCATCCATCCATCTATCTATCTATTGGTTATATCTATCTATCTATCTGCAGTTTTTGTTTATCTATCTATCTATCTATCTATCTATCTATCTATCTATCTATCTATCTATCTATCTATCCATCCACAGTTTTTGTCTGTCTGTAGGAGTCAAACACATACCTTCACATTCTTCTTGATCTCTTCTATTACTCGATCCTGGATGCTGGGGTCGCAGAGGATGTAGTCGGGTGCGATGCATGTTTGCCCACAGTTGGTGTATTTTCCCCAAGCAATACGTCTGCAACAGCGGAAAAGAATGACAACTTCCTTTTTCAGTGCAGGTCTTCGATTCAAAACACCATGATAATAATAATGACGGTATAAATGTGCGTAAAGCTACACTGCAGTGACGGACTGACCGACAGGCGATGGAAAGATCGCAGTTCTTATCGATGTAGCAGGGGCTTTTTCCACCCAGCTCCAGAGTGACGGGGGTTAAGTGTTTAGCAGCTGCCTCCATGATCACTTTTCCAACCATGCAGTTACCGGTGTAGAAGATGTGATCGAATCTCTGCTTCAGCAGCTCCTGAGTCTCAGAGACGCCACCAGTAACCACCGGATACATTTCCTAAAACAACAGGACGGGTTTATTGCATTTACACCAACAAATCGTGCATATTTACAGCAAGTAACTTTGTGCAGGTAGCATTGCGTTAGTTATAGACCGGCCGATAATCGATTTTACTGGTATTTTCCCTGATATTGAAGCATTTTTAATTACTGGATATCGATGCTGTAATAACAAATTAATAACATTTATTTGACACATCAGCATACGATGCACTACACTCTAACCTAATTCTGCCGGAGTACCAAACCAGAGTACAAAATTTTAGATTCCGATTGATAAAATTTTTTTAAAGTTATTTTTAATAAACTTTATTGTTTATCTGTTTCGTTATCTAATTAAAGCTTTAATTTATTAACAGTAAATCAATTTCTATTTATTTAAATACATTTTATAGACATAGAATTCAGGACACCTGACCATTTCGTCCATGTGTGTTTTTTAAACAACCTGTTCCAGATGTTAGTCTTAAACCTCTGTGCAGGTTTTCCGCTAGATTG
Organism: Bagarius yarrelli; assembly: GCA_005784505.1. NCBI lineage: Eukaryota > Metazoa > Chordata > Actinopteri > Siluriformes > Sisoridae > Bagarius > Bagarius yarrelli. The sequence continues at coordinate 1,338,328 of VCAZ01000078.1, forward strand.
GGTCATGTGACTGTGTGGATTTGATCATTTAGTCACAATAGTATTACTGAGATCAGACAGTAATGTTGAGGTCAGGAGGTCTGGGGTTCAGTCTGGGTTCCAGTTCATCCCAAAAGGTGTTCAGTTTAAAGGGGTTAAATCAGAATCAGGACTCTGTACAGGACATGAAAGATCTTCTACTTCAGAACATCCAGAACTCATACAGCATGTCCTCATGGAGATCAGGGGGGTTTGTGCACAGGGACATTGTCGTGCTGGAACAGGGTTCGAGTCTCGCAGTTTCAAGAAGGGAAGAATAAAATGTTACAACAGACTAAGAAATCTTTAAAAAAAACTATGTGATTTACCCAAAATCTGAATCTCTAAAATGTCTGAAAGATCTACAAAGGATCTACAAAAAATATCTGACCTTGTCGAGGTACAGAGGCAAAAGATCCTCCATCGCTTTGGAAGTGTGAACACACACTTCTGATGGCTTAATAACAACAGCATTCCCTAAAAAAACAAACACACACACATGCGTTTCACTACAGCATTGAGAAGCTTCAGTCGAGTCACAGGTTAAACCCGCTGACGCTAAACATCACATGCTAGCATTTTAAACCCTGAAGTTCTAACACATGGAAATTTATAACGCAAAACCGTCTGTGTGTGTTTTTTTTTTCTTATAACGTGCTTTACGAGTCATTACTAACGCACAACTCAAAATTTGGCAAGCGTTCTGTAAGCTTGTTGTGTAACAGTACAACAACTCGAAGATCTTTGGGTTGAACTTTAACCTGAATGATAACAGGAGGGAGGGAACCTGAAGTGTACTCTGATCTGTTAGCCAACACAGGACTGGGGCAAAGGGTACGAGAAGGCAGACTATCTGCACCACACGGGAGCACGGGATTAACACACACCCCAAAATGGGGTGCTGTTTCACACATAGAAATATATATATATTTATACACACACATTATTTTTTTTTTCCACCATGCTTTTCTTTTTTTTTTTTTCCACCATGCTTTTCTTTGAGATAATAGTCGTATGTGTCAGCGCCCACTACAGGCACAGAGGAGGAAGTGGTTTGACACAAATTCAGGGTTTTAATAAAATATTAACATAAACATAATTTGGTTATAAAAACATATTGAAATGACGTTAATAAAAACGTCATTTAAATATGTACCGATACACAAGTGTGAAAAAAAATCGCGATAATTAGATGCACCGATATTTTTTTACACAGCCCTATAAAACAGTATAGTACATAAAATGGCATGACCTTTTTCCATAGTCTTTCAGAGACACAGTGGCTGTTAGTCGTTTTTATTTACAGCCCCGAGGCTTCACATTGTTTGGACACGGACACAAAAGGCTATTCTGTAAAAGCTGCGTTCTGATTGGTTGCTTTGTTACTCGGTGGAGAAGACAAAGCTTCACTGCAGATGGGATAGATTAGGGCGGATACGTGGGAAGGTGTCCTGATTCATGGGGAGCTGTATGTGTGTGTGTGTGTGTTGTGTGTCATGTGCACCTGCGGCGATGGCTCCGATCAGCGGCTGGATGGTGACGGCCCAGGGGTAGTTCCACGCCCCGATGATCAGAACCACCCCGAGGGGTTCGGGCTGGATGTAGACCTGGTCTGAAATAGTCAGCAGGTTTTTAGTCACAGGCCGTGGAGCCGCCCATTCGGCGAGTTTGCTGATAGCCATGTTGATCTCGCCCTCCAGACCCAGAGTCTCGTAGAGCGGCGTGCCGAACTCACTCTGAGTGACACACACACACAAACACACTCTCAGACTTACACTGGAGTATTTATATTTACAGCATTTGGTAGACGTCCTTATCCAGAGCGACTTATATTTATCTCTGTTATTCAACTGAGCAAATGAGGGTTAAGGGCCTTGCTTAAGGGGCCCAGCTGAGAATAGAACCCGGGTCTTTTAATTAGCAGTCCGACACTTTAACCACTGCGCTAATTAAATTATTGTAGATGTTTTTCCTCACCACTGGTTGGGATGTTAGTTTGTGTTTTGGGTGACTTCCATATATATAAAACATATAACAGATTTAACCACTGCATCTGCTAAATACCTCAAAATCTAATCTAAACTATTAACTCTTTTCTCTTTATTAGACTTTTAGGCTCACTTTTTTTTTGCGTGAATATATTTAATTCTCAATGAATTACATTTTGTAAAATTTGTTCATTATTATAGGTTTAGAAGAAAATATTACAACTTTAGCTTCTAAATGTCCACCCCGTGAATTTGTATTATAAAAAGTTTCTGGTACGTTTGGGTTTTTTTTTGTTTGTTTTTTGACTGATATTTAATTAAGTTACTTTAAAAGTTGAACCGTGTTACTTTAATAGTAACTTAATATTACAGAATAAAAGTAAAGTCATTTATTTTAAAAATTCCTTTACGTTTTTCGTGTCATTAGCATTAGCATTAGCGTAACCAAACCGCGTCTAAAGATCGAATAAAAACATGCTAAAAAATCTACAAGGATCGTTTGTTGAATTTAGCGCTGATTTTTCTTAGTTTTTCGAAAGGATAAATTTTGAGCGATCTTAATAAACCCCAGTCACGTGGTACCTTGTTGAGGTCTTTCTTGAGCGCATCTGCGATTTCCTTTTGCCTCTCCACAAACAGGCGCTGGAGGTTCCTCAGCTGGGTGATGCGGTACTCCAGCGGTTTGGTGCGACCGGTATTAAAGGCCTTCCTGGCGCTCTGCACGGCCTTCTCCTGTTGAGACATCCTGTGAAAAGCAGAAGACATTTTTTATTTCACTATGACTTTAGGTACATCCTGAGTTTGATTCCATACTTGTGAATGGAATGATCTGGAGTTTGATGCTAAGCTCAATAAATCAGACAAATCAATGCTGAAATCTATAAAGACTCACAAACCCCATTAGTAGGTCCAACCTTACATTCCAGTCCTCTCTTATAGCTACAGAACAGTTTATAGTAATGACTGGATGATATGTATGGAACGATTGCTGATGTAATATTGTGGTAAATTAGATCACCAGCTAAAACTTATAAAATTCTCTCAAATAGACATAAATTACACAAAAAACCCCTTAAACTTACAATGTAATATAGTAAAAACATGCATTAAATCATTGTAGATGTTTTCCCTCAACACTGACTGGGATGCTATTTCGCATTTTGGATGATTCCGTTCACTCAGAAAAAAAAATCGTTTGTGATTGTTGTATGAAAATTGCTTTATTTTACATTTCATACATTTTAGTACTTTTATTTATTGTATAAAACGACTGAACAACAAAGCTAAATTCATTAAGATCGACTCATAAACACCGTCGATGAGTCCGACCTTACATTCCAGTCCAGGGCAATTTATAGTAGTTACTGTATAATATGTACGCAATGAACGCTGATGTAATTATTGTGTTTAACAATTTGTGTTTAATAATAATATTAATGACAATAGTGTTTTGTTGTCACTGCAGATAGAAAGTACAACTCAACTCTAGTTGCTCTCAACAATAAAAGCGCACTGAAAAGTACAAATGACGATTACAAATAAGATAAAATAATAAAGTAAAAGAAGAAAAAATAAAACACACAACACATTACAATGAAATCATTTAAATAGGAAAAGTGACACAATTTTGTTTGTAACTATGTTGGGAAAAAATGTAGAAATATACTTTAGTATTGTTAACATCGCATACGTTTACAAGAGAACAAACCTTTATTACAATAATAATTTTATACATAAGTTCATATATAATATTACACCTCAACAAAAAATGATGAAATTGATAACGACTTTATGTAACAATTATTTTTACTTGAATAAATAATAGTATTAATAAAAAAAACGATTGTGTGAATTAAAAGTGCATAAAAAGTTGTACTGATACTATTATCGATAAAATAATAGTATCAATAAAACTTTAAACTGTGTTAAAATAGAAATACGCACATTTATGAATGTTATTGTTAGATAAATTATCGAGCTGCTAAGCGTTTAAAATAATCCAGCTAAATTTGCTAAAAGGTGAATTTAGTTAGCAATGTATTTTTCTGTAAATTATCTAGTTGAACTTTTCTAGCAAGTTCAGTTTAGTAAATTAGCTGGTTAGATTACATAACTAGTTAAAGTTTGTAAATTAGTTTTATTTTTATTTTATCGCATAACCTGTTTAATTTCAAAAGTAGATCATTCAGTGAATAATGTTTCGACAATAAGCTACTGCAATTATATTAAATAGCGACTTTGGCTTTAGCATGTTAGATCCCATAGCTAGTTTAAGTTTGTACTTTTTTTTTATTGGATTTCAGAACTAGTTAAATTTAATCAATATCGGTTAAATCATCGGTCAATATTCAGCTAGTAGTAATTAACGATTTGCTACTTAGTTAAAATTTTAAAAGGTAACTAGTAAATTTAGAAAACTTATTTAACAGAACTAACTTGATCATTACAAGGCTAGTTAATTTAAATAAGTTTTGTAAATTTGTTAGTTAAATGTTTTTTAGTAAGTAGAGTTTTGTGAATTTTCTTGTTAGTTTGCATACCTAGTTAAAATGTGTTAGCTTTTCTAGCTAGTTACATTGTGAAGTAGTTTGTTGGGTTAGTTAGGAGAGTTTTGTAATCAGTTAGCTAACGCTTGAAAGGGTTATTAAGCATGTATAAATAAATGAAGTGGACTGAGTTTGTGGTAGTTAGCAGAAGGTGTTCCTCACGAACTTGGCTAGTCATGCGTGATGTAAGCGTCTCCTCCTTTTTAATCAGGTCGGGTTATTTACTTTGTACTCTTAAGCAATTCCCAAGCATGTTTGAACATAGATAATTTCGCGCAATCGTTTTACTAATCTTCTTTGAGCAATATTTCTACACGCCACCCATAATCGTATAAAGGAAAAAAAGTTTCCCTGCACATTATTTCTCCATCCTTTCGAATAAAATCTATCCCATAATTAAAACCAAACAGATTTTAGGCTTGTAATTTAAAACAGACTGAATATTTTGCATGAGTTATGAAAATGTCGCTTCAGAGTGCTGACTAGTGATGTTATCTGCATCAGACCAATAAATGATGTCGTAATAACGCTGCATAAAACGTGTCCTGGAACTGGGACAATACTATCATCTAACAGGGAACGTTTTTACAACATTTAAAATAAAAGTTATCTAAACGTTAGGTCAAAATGTTCTTAAAATAATAAATGTTCTTAAAATAATTATGACGCTGTCATAATGTTATCAATAATTAATATACGTTCTTGTAATGTTAAAAGAAAACGTTCCTGGAACGTTTTGTCCTAACATTTAGACAACTTTTAAAATAACGTTCACTGAATGTTCTCACAACATTTATCAATAGTCGAATATACGTTTTTGTGATGTTGCGGGAAAGCGTTCCCAGAACAATGTTTCAAGAACGTTTTGTCCTAACATTTAGACAACTTTTATGATAATGTTTATGGGACGCTCTCATAACATTATCAATAGTTAATAAACGTTCTTGTGATGTTGCGGGTAAATTGTTCCTAGAACAATGTTTCAAGAACGTTTTGTCCTAACATTTAGACGTTTGAAAATAACGTTTACTAAATGTTCTCATAATGTTATCAATAGTTAATATATGTTCTTGTAATGTTGAGAGAACGTTCACTGAATGTTCTTATAAATTTATCAATAGTTAATAAACGTTCTTGTGATGTTGCGGGTAAATTGTTCCTAGAACAATGTTTCAAGAACGTTTTGTCCTAACATTTAGACAACTTTTATAATAATTTTCATGGAACGCTCTCATAACGTTACTAATAGTTAATAAACGTTCTTGTGATGTTTTGGGAAAACATTCCTAGAACAATGTTTTGAGAACGTTTTGTTGTAACATTTAGACAACTTTTATAATAATGTTCATGGAACGCTCTTATAACGTTATTAACAGTTTAATATAACGTTCACTGTATGTTCTTACAACATTTATCAATAGTCGATATACGTTCTTGTGACGTTGAGGGAAAAGTTCCTAGAGCAATGTTCTGTGACGTTAACATCCTGATGACGTCATTCGTACTTGATGAATGTTCTCGAAATGTTGAGAAAAAACGTTCAAATAACAAAATCATAGAAAAATCATAAAATACGTCATACCAACATTACTCTAACTGGACATTTGCTAAATGTTGTTTTCTAAACACGTTCCAGAAACAAAACTGGAACCTGTGAAAAAAATTGTTGTTATCCTTCGTCTACAATCTGTTGTTAAATTCATCACTAAATTTCACCGCTGAGTCATGTGACGTGTGTTTATGACGTGTGATCACTAGCTGCGTAGCGGAAATCCATCTGCACCTTAAAGCGGCGATCAACAAGATCCCATCTGATTAAAGACCATCACAGGAATCATTCGGCATCTTGTTTACATTTATTCAGCAGTTTATATGCGAACTAATATCACCGATTATTAAGGACTGGTTCATATTTAAACACCTCCCCTTTTGCTAAAGGAACAAGGAATCCACTGGATCCCACATTTACAAAGCAAAAAAAAAATGTTACCCGAGTTCTGGTCCTGTCCCCTTTCTGTCCTTTCCGCCGAACTTCCCGGTGCGGAATCAGACGAGCTTATCGGTGCTGCGGCGACCAACCACGAAGCTCGCGAGCAGTCCGTTAACGGCAGCAGCGAAACCGTGGGCGTGGCTACACAAAAGAGGCGGGGCTACGAGCAGAATCTAGTCTACAGGATCACTATGTATAAATCAATAAGAGACAGGATCACTATGTATAAATCACTAGGATACAGGATCACTATGTATAAATCACTAGGATACAGGATCACTGTATAAATCACTAGGATACAGGATCACTATGTATAAATCACTAGGATAGAGGATCACTAGGATACAGGATTACTGTATAAATCACTAGGATACAGGATCACTGTATAAATCACTAGGATAGAGGATCACTAGGATACAGGATTACTGTATAAATCACTAGGATACAGGATCACTATGTATAAATCACTAGGATACAGGATCACTGTATAAATCACTAGGATACAGGATCACTATGTATAAATCACTAGGATACAGGATCACTATGTATAAATCACTAGGATACAGGATCACTATGTATTAAACACTATGTATAAATTACTAGGATACAGGATCACGGATATGTATAAGGATTACTAGGATACAGGATCACTATGTATAAATTACTAAGATACAGGATCACTGTATAAATCAGTAGGATACAGGATCACTATGTATAAATCAGTAGGATACAGGATCACTATGTATAAATTACTAGGATACAGGATCACTATGTATAAATTACTAGGATACAGGATCACTGTATAAATCAGTAGGTGTACCAGAAAGCAGGATATACTTTTCCTGAAATCCTCCATGTGTCGACTATCTAAGTGTCTAAGAATGTTGATAAATTTTTTAAATGTTTCTCGTAAAGGGCACTTGAATTAATTATACATCATCCAACCTTATTATAAAAAATGACCATTCCTGACTCAGGTGATCACACCCTTTTTTCTGATGTAACAAACATATCAATGAATGTTATTTTGAGATCATAATCGTTACTATGAAATCATTTTTAATGCTGATGCCTCAGTACACTTACATTTATTAAACACTTTTTGGACAACATCTATTTAAATTCTACTATATGGCCAAAAGTATGTGGACACCTTAACAGCACACTCACATCAGTGTGTCCTAACCAAACTGTTACCACAAACTCTGAGTCGCACACCCTCATTCCTATATTGACACTTGGAGACTTAAACCATGTCCCAGTATGACAATGTCCCTGTGCACAAAACCCCCTGATCTTCATGAGGACATGCTGTGTTCTGGATGTTTCGGAGTAGAAGAACTCTCGTGTCCTGTACAGAGTCCTGATTCTGACTCAACCCCTTTAAACTGAACACTATTTTGGGGTGAACTGGAACCCCGACTGAACCCCAGACCTCCTCACCCTCAACATTAGTGTCTGATCTCATTAATACTATCGGAACCGAATGATTAAATCCACACAGATGGGGAAAAATGAGACTTTTTCTGAAATATAATGTTCAAAAACACATGATCATGCGTCCAGAAACTTTTGACCATGTATATTAAAATATATGTAATAATATTCTTGAAGAAAATGTGACCGGCACTGCAAAGCAAATAATCTGAAACTCAAACACAGCTACTCAAACACATATTTGACACATCTGTCCAAGCACTAAACTTTCTTTCACTTCAAATTTTAGGGCATAAGTTTGCACCTAAATTGAAAATTCTTTCCGCTAGCACTTTCTGCCGAAAGCGGATGAACTGTCATGTGGGCTTGAGATTTGGCTTGCAGGCTTACAGCAGATATTGTGATGTGTTGCCACATCAAACAGAGCGAAGGCTTCACATGTTTGCATATTGTGAAGGAAGGGGAAGTTTCGTGGACGTGGCACGTCATGAGCACCTGTGTGTCAGGGTTGTGCTGTCAGACCTGGAGAAAAAAAACAAGGAGTCCATTGCGATGAGGTCGGGATTTCTTAGCAAAAAAACACAAAAAAAAACCCTCACACACACACACACATACACACACGTTACTGTAGGTGCAAATAATAAAGGATTTCAGTATTAGAATTATTATTTTTTTTAAATAAATAAATGACAACAATTATATAAGCACCGACAATAGGAACAATAACTAGGGGCACTTTTATTTGCTTTAGTTTTAGTTTGTCTTTGATATTTTTCCTGAAATTTTCTCACTTTTATAAAATGTCTATTCTAAAAATAATTTTAGATAAAAAAATAAACCGCTTAAAGCTAATAAAATAAAACTAATTTAAAAAAATGGCCTTTTTTTGGATGTTTTAATTTTAATTTAATAAAACAAAAATTAAATTTTTTTAAAGATGGCGCCCCCTGGTGGTGGGGGAGTTATTCAAACATGTAACTCTTAAAGCAAGCAAAATATCAACTAACATCCATCCATCCATTTTCTATACGCGCTAATTCCCTAATTCGGGTCACGGGGATCTGCTGGAGTCTTTCCCAGCCGTCTCTGAAAGGATGAAAGACAGGAGCGGGACACCCTGGACAGTTCACCAGTGTATCACAGGGCCACACACACACACACACACACACACACACACACTCACACTCACTCTTATGGGCAATTTAGAATCACCAATCAACCTAACATACATGTTTTTGGACTGTGGAGTAAACTCGAGTAAGCCCTTTCAGGGGAATCGAACCCAGGACCTTCTTGCTGTGAGGCAACTGTGCTAAACAGTAAGCCACCGTGCTGCCCCCCTAACCACTAACATTAATCTCTAATCTGACTAAATAAACAAATCATCACAGTCATGTGACAAAACCTGGTTTAAAAAGTCTGGAGGTTATAATAGGAATAAGAGTGAGATTAATATCTGGAAAAGGATGTTTACTAAAACATCTGTAAGGGTCAGGTGTCCCAGTCGTCAATTTAATTTTCTGTCTGAAGAATCCGAAAGGTAAAGAAGGAAAGTAAAGCTAATCGAATAATAGCTAGTTTATGGTATAATAACAGAAGAGATTAAGGTGTAATATCTGTTATCTGTTCTGTTCCCTCGTTACAGCAGTACCAAGTTCAATAAAACATAATAAATGTATTCATTAAACATTTATTTATTAAATGTGTGTTTTTTAGTGCACAAAGTTTGACTTTCTGTAATTTTTTGTGTGTTAGATATCGAACCATATAATAAAATATAGCACCAGTCCGTTGCCACCAGTTTGAAAACACATTATTTTTACTCCATTCTTCCTTCACTGGAACTGTGAGACTCAAACCCTGTCCCAGAAGGACAATGTCCCTGTGAACAAACCCCCTGATCTCTATGAGGACATGCTGTGTTCTGGATGTTTTAGAGTAAAAGAAATCTTTTGTCCTGATTTTGACTCAACCCCTTAAAACCGAACACCTTTTGGGATGAACTGGAACCCCGACGGAACCCCAGACCTCCTGACCTCAACATTAGTTGTGTTGTGTTTGATCTCACTATTACTATTGTGACTTAATGGTCACATGATCACATCTGATATAATTACATAAGTTAAGGTTTAATATCTGGAACCCCGACTGAACCCCAGACCTCCTCCCCTTAACATTAGTGTCTGATCTCACTAATACTATTGTGACTTAATGATCACATGATCACATGATCACATATGGTATAATAACATAATTAGGGGTTAAGGTTTAATATCTGTTATCTGTTCGTGTTCTGGTAATACTGAGCACAATGGAACATTTGAAAAAAAAAAAAGGGTTGGTTTTTTTTGTGCACAAGATGACTTGACTTGTTGTGAAAGAGGGTAAATACAGGGCAAAGGCAACACTGTGTCAGCGTTAGCTACTAAACGCTTAATGAAATATATAGCATCAGATAGCCGATATATAATGTCTGATTATAGGCAAACAAGAACTCGAGATAAAACAGAAGATTAGACTGAGAAATTTGTAATTAAAATATGAGTCACATGACTTGAATTAAAAAATAATAATAATGAAAACGGTTATTATTGAACTGTGGACATGGTGGAAGCTTAAGACTGATTCTGCCAGCAGAGGGCGCAGCGGTCCGGTTCATCACACTGCTCTTTAAATGCCCTGAGGTCACGTAAACGTGGTGTTTAGGTTGAGAAAACACTCGGGTTCTGGAATTTACCTTCACCTTTCTGGTATTTGGCAGACGTCCTTATCCAGATCGACTTACATTTATACAACTGAGCAGTTGCGGGTTAAGGGCCTTGCTCAGGGGCCCACCAGTGGCAGCTTGTCTGTAGCAGTCACAACCTTCTGATCAGCAGGCCAACAGGCTTAACCACTGAGCTACCATTTACTGTATGTGGATGTTGCTGTGACACGTACCAGCTACCAAACAGTGTTGATATATAAAACATAACCATAAATCAAGACCTTGAGGAACAATAAGGAAGTGAAGCGCTTTTTAAACCCTTATCAAGAACTAGTTTCATTTTTATCTATTTTTTTTAATTCAACTAAGGATTGAGGACATGAGGAAGTGGTAGCAAAGTGCTTAAGGTGTTAGACTGCTATTCGGAAGATCGGGGTTCGATTTCCAGCACCACCGAGTTGTATAATAGTTGTATAAAAGAGAGATACATATAAGTCGCTCTGGATAAGGACGTCTGCTAAATGATGTAATTGTGAATGTTTGCTCAGGGGCACCCCAGCAGTTGCAGATTACTAGTTCTGGGAATTGAACCCATGATCTTCCGATGGGCATAAAATAATCTCTTGATCACACATCCAGAGGTAGAGGAGTACAGATCAGTTTATTATTTTGTAATTACATTTCTTTAAAGCATTGCTGGTTTTTCCAACTGGTAAAATGTTCACTTTAAATATTATTACATAATAACGGTCATCAGAGATGTTTAACCTTCGTCCTGTAGACCAGCTATAATTAACTAATGGTCTTATTATTTTCAGCTTTAGGTTCACAAAGACACATTTTTGTTCTATCTTTTCTCGGCCAGTTCCTTCACTTTACATTCCAGCCAGTACTTGCTGATGGATCTGGGATACGGAGGGTCTGCACGGTCGATCCGTTTGGTCCGGAGATCCACTCTGTAGTAATTATCTAATGAAAAAAAATTAGAGATTAAAATGAGAGATTATTACAAATAAAGCAGAAGCCCCCTATCTATCTCTTCTAAACAGTCGAGTATTTGGAGGTTAAGGGCCTTGGTTGGGGGCCCAACTGCGGCTACGTGGTGGTGCTGGGAATTGAACTACGAACACATTTACCCTAAAAACTAAGCAAAACACAAGTCCATTTTAGCTTCATTATTTATCTTTATCTTTTATTATTAATCTTTTTTTTTTTTTTTTAAGTTTCGCCTACTATATAGTATGGGAAGTATGCTCGGACAGAGCCATTGTAAAAGACATTTGCACTTCCTCTATAATGTCCCTATATTAGTTTGGTAGAGACTACCTTTCTGGAAGAAGTAGACCTTTTGCACCGGTGTTGCTTTCTTTTGCACTTCCTCCACATCAGGAAAGTCCATGTATTCGTAGCTGTAGTCACCGAAAAACAGGTTTCGTCCATGGCTCTTCTTTTCACCCTTATTTGGCCTTCGAGCTTCAAAATACGTTCTTGAAAACACCAAAAATTTTAGCAAAAGACAGATCCATAAGTCAAACTTGTCTAATGTCCTCTAAAACAGTAGCGTCTTATATTTAAAAAAAGCTCGCACCTGTCTACATAATCCATGCCGTAATCCTCCAAGAAGTCTGAACGGCTGGTTCTGCCTCCTCGGCCTCTGCCTCTGCCCCTGCCCCTGCCCCTGCGGTCACTTCGGGTCCTTCCACGTCTCCCTGGAGCTACAGAAGGTGCAGGTGAAGAAGAAGGGTTGGAGCTCAGGTATGGACGGCCCACCATTGCAGCATCTACTGGAGGTTTGATGCCCACCCAGTCTTTTGAAAAGAGGCGTGGCCCATTTCGATGTCCTGATCCTGGCACTTATAACACAGAACAGGACACAGGGACAGGAGACACGTTGAGAGCATTTGGCTTTGGGGATAGAGGTAAAAAATCAAAAGCTAGACTCAGACTTACAGCCTTGGAAAAGCGAAGCAAAAAGGTCGTCCAAGCTGTAGTCACAGTACAGGTTATTGTAGTGAGTGAAGAGAACAGAAGGAGAAGCTTTGGTCATATAAACACAAGCCTCATGAGATGGCTGGTGCTTGAACTCGTACTGGAAATACTGAGAACCTGTGAAGCGACAACACAGACAATTATAACACTCATGTTTTTTTATTACACTCATATGCAAGTTCGAAACATTTGGAATTAAAAATGGAACCAACTAGTTTTCTAATCGATCATTTGGAGATCATGAGGTCGACTGCCAAAAACCCTCAATCATCCATGATAAAGAGCCAGGAGAGTAAAACCATCTGGATTAGAGCTTCTCCAACCAGCTGTGGACCCCTCTGAGATGAAGTATGTACAGGAAAAGAGGGCACATTTACGTTAACGTTTGTGTTACAGATGTGGTGTCTGACTTCACTTCATGTCTCAGGGGGAAGCACATTTTGGCATTCTTCGTCCCCAGTAAGTATCACATGATGGTTATATGTGGGTGGGGATCATCCAAGAATAAATCAATACGCAGGTGTGCAAGTGTGCAATAAACACCACATTAAACATTTCTGTAAGAGTTTTCGGACTTTGTGCAGGATTGTTTTGGACCTTTTTTAGACCACATCTTGCTGTAGAAGCTGTTAGACCAGATTAGAGACCAGGAAGTACTGAGGCGATAAAGAAGCATACACTCGTTTCATAAAAATGGAATTATTGAATAATTTTATACCATTTAGTAGTAACTGTATAGCAGACTAGCTACATTTACATGGACACCTTTTGTTCTGATCTGAATATGAATCCGAATGCAAAGATCTGATTGATGAATCCGAATGCAGTGTTCACATGAATGCTTAATGAAGTAGTCGGGTTAATATGCGCAGGGCTTATAATCGGATTTGATCTTTTATACACCCGCGTGCCATACGTACATCACTGAGCAATTTGTCGGTCATTGCACATCCGCAGAACTTTCTAGTGTAGTTTTCATTCTGATTAAAGTGTTTACATGTCACTTTTGTAATCTGATTATGCTTACAGTCCTATTATAACCGAATCATTCGGATCCATGTAAACGCTGCTACTGCATTAGTCATGGTTACCATGACAACATAAAAAAGCTGTGAAAAACGAGGAATCTGCATAGACTTTGTGTACAAACCTTTAAAAAAATACACTTTCTCCTTTTTGTGGTACGCTGGAGCAGGAATCGCAAACGCAGCATCAACATCATCTGGCATGTTTTCGAACCCCACTGAAATGTCCCTCGGGTAATCTTCATCCAGGAGGTCGCCCTCGAAGCGCCAGTACTTGTTACCCTGAATCAAGTTAAACATCATATCAAGTGACAGATTTTATTTACACAATCAAACAGTTCAGATGACTCGATTAGGTAAGAAGGTTAAGAAAAAAGTTTAATCCACAATGAACCAGAACCTTGCTAATCTTCCTGCAGGTGGACGACCAATGAGAGGACGGTCCCATATGTTCTCTATATACCTTGTTCGGACCTTGCCCATTAGCCCACGAGGCCACCAGGGACCCACAGGCTACCAAACTCTAGTCCTGGCTCAATGACAGTGCCTCAGTCTCCTTATTTCTTGTGAAGTATCTTGGTTCTTCATTTTCTTCTTAATAAGGACATACAAATCGCTTTTACTTTTCCATCTGAACACTTGAGGGTTAAGGGTCTTGCTCAAAGGAACATTGGTGGAACATTAGTGGTACTGGGGATTAAACCTACGATCTTCCGATCAGCAGTCCAACACCCCAACCACTGAGCTACCACTTTCACCAGTAGATCCTATAATTAGTGGGAAATTCTGAGTCAAAGTAAAATTGTTGCATCCTCCTGGATGCCTGGGGAGATGTTTTATGTGTGATGAATAAGGAGAAGACCACAGGATTAGATGGAGATCAGGGACTTGATCTCTCTTCTGGGTTGAAAGTGTTTGAAGGAGTTGAAGAAGGTGGCTAGGAAAAGGGAGCGGGTCTGGAAATCTCTGCTTAGACTGATGCCCCAGTGACCCAACGTAGAAGAAGAAGCTTTTGGGTTAATAGATGGATAGATGGAGTAGTTTCTTTTATGGTGGTTAGTTATTGATGAACTACTACTAAAGTACAACCTGATTATCTAGTACTTGACCTAGCTGTCATTGTATTATATTGGGAATGTGATGGAATTATGGTAGAACAGTACATACCTTGAATATATAACTTTTCCCCTGGCAGTTAATTCGAGTAAAGGCGGCATCGATAGGACCAGAAATTCCCCACACATCCTCTATGAGTTTGGGATACCCCGGCATCACTGACTTCTCATCCAGCTCAAAGAAATACTCACCTACAATTTAGCACACAAATTACAGATGTGTTTTCAGGTCACAGTCCTACAACTGTAGATGAATTTTTCAGGCAAAATCAGAGAAATGGTCCTAGACCAGGGATGTCCATACTCGGTCCTGGAGGGTCGGGGTGTCCTGCAAAGTTTAGCTCCAACCCTAATCAAACACACCTGAACCAACTAATCAAGATCTTGCTAGGAACACTTGAAACAGGTAGGTGTTTTGAGGTAAGTTGGAGCTAAACTCTGCAGGACACCCTGACCCCTCTAGGACAGAGATTGGACACCTCTGTCCTAGACAGTAATCTCACCCCGGAAAGCGTAAATTGACCCATTTTTGATCTGCAAAAAGGCATCAAACGGTTTTCCGCTGCAGGTTTCTGCCACAGGGGCTGAACTGTTGGTGGTATAGGGGACGGTGGTAGTTGTTACTGTGCTACTCGCTGTTGTCATAGTGTGTTGAGCCTCATTGGGACTCGAGGGAATTGCGGAGGTCAGATTCTCCTCAAAAATTTCAAACACATCTCCACGCGTAACTAAAAAAAAGAAGAAACGTATTAGGTTTAGATTTTGTAGTAAAAGCTTGTAAGATTCTGTATATTATGTAAAACCGTGTGTTACCCCGAACACATACTTTTAGTTCGGCATGTGGTGTCAAAATCCATACAGCAGCTTTCGTAATACTTGCAAAAATAGTCACACTGGCATTTCATTTTGGGGTCAAATCCATTCTGACAACGTCCAACACACGACTCTGGGTGATAGAACAATCAGCGTCATAAAAATAAAAATAAAAATAAGCTGAAATAAATTTTAATATCCTAAAAAAGGACCATAATTTAGAGGAAAATACTAATAATCTCTAAAATCTCTAATTTATGTAACTAAATCATGTCAGAAGGTCACAAAGAGCTGCAATCCTGAAGTCCACAAAAGAATCAAGCTATAAGATGTTTCTGATGGAACTTCTTACCTTCTGCACCGAAAACTGTTGCTACTAAAAACAAAAGTAAAACTGTTAATTTCATATTGAGGAAATCCTGTGCCGAGTCTGTGGTGGTGGAGCTGGTTTAGTGAATCGATCCTTACAAAAGTCACCCGTCTGTTTGTTCGGTGTGTTTTATTGATTAGTCACAGTGAAAAACACACACAGAGTCAGAAACATGCTGAAGTTTAAACTAACTAAATAAAAAGAATTTAAAAAAAAAACAGTGAACAATCAAATAATATTAAACAAAAAATTACAATTTTAAGGGGAGAAAATTAATTTCAATTCAAGTTTTTTCAAAGATACAAAAAAATTAGAATCTCTCTCTCTGTCATTCTTTCTCTCTTTCTCTCTTCATCTCTCTCACTCTCTCTCTCTCTCTGTCTCTTTCTTCATCTCTCTCTCTCTCTCTCATTTTCTCTCTCTCTCTCTCCCTCTCTCTCTCTCTCTCTCTCTCTCTTTATTCATCTCTCTCACTCTCTCTCTGTCATTTTCTCTCTCTCTCTCGCTCTCTCATTCTCTCTCTCTCTCTCTCCCTCTCTCTCTCTCTCTCTCTCTCTCCCGCCATCTCTCAGTCTCTCTCTTCCTCCATTCATCTCTCTCTCTCTCTCTCCCTCTCATCTCTCTCTCTCTCTCTCTCTCTCTCTCTCTATTTATCTATCTATACATTTCTGTATCTCTCTTTTTTTTCTATCTCTTCATCTCTCTCTCTCTCTCTCTCTCTCTCTCTCTCTCTCTCTCCTCTCCTCTCGCTCCTCTCCTCTCATCTCTCTCTCTCTCTCTCTCTCTCTCTCTCCTCTCTCTCCCTTCTCTCTCCCTCTCCTCCTTCCTCCTCTCTCTCTCTCCCCACTCACACACACACACATTGAGCCAGTTCATGGCTTTAGTTAATGTTTACCTGAAAATCAGAGAATCGGGAAGAAAACATGAACTTAGTGAAGTCATACAGTGAAATGTGGAACTTCACATGTTCCTGATTAGTTTTTGCCCCTGACATTAAATTAAATCCTTTTCCAGACTCTTCTTTTTGTATGAAACATAGAAAACTATTATACATCTATTCATTACATCCCATTCGGAGAGGTTTCTCTCTCTATCAGAGACTCTGCCAATAAATATTATCCTGTTGATAACAGATAATAAACTGATCTCAGTCTCTTAGCTAGAACCAGGATAAGATATCGTATCTCTCCAATCCTGGCAGCACATCACCGGCTTTCAGGCAAATCCAGAAGAAGTTGTATTTTCCTTAGTGGAATGACACATTTTATTTATTTATCTGCTGATTGCCATTTTACAAGAACTTCCAGAAAAGAGGAAGATCATAAATCTTTATTTTGTTCCGTATTTCTGAGAAAGTTAAAGAAAAGTTTCCAGGCTTCTCAAGAACATCTTCTTCTTTTCCTTTCGGCTGTTCCCTTTTAGGGGTGGCCACAGGGAATCATCTGTCTCCACCTCACCCTATTCTCTACATTCTCTTCACTCACACACACTAACTTCATGTCCTCGTTTATCACATCCCTATACCTCCTCTTTGGTCTTCCTCTTTACCTTCTGCCTGGTAGCTTCATTTCTAACATCCTCCTACCAATATATTCACTATCCCTCCTCTGGACATGTCCAAACCACCTCAATCTGTCCTCCCTGACTTTCTCCCCAAAACATCTAACATGAGCCGTCCGTTTCTAATCTTGTCCAACCTCGTCACTCCCAAAGAAAACCTCAACATCTTCAGCTCTGCTGCTTCCAGCTCTGCCACCTGTCTCTTCCATAGTGCCACTGTCTCTAAACCATACATCATAGCTGTCTCACCACTGTCTCCAAACCATACATTATAGCTGTCTCACCACTGTCTCCAAACCATACATTATAGCTGTCTCACCACTGTCTCTACACCATACATCATAGCTGTTTCACCACTGTCTCTAAACCATACATCATAGCTGTTTCACCACTGTCTCTAAACCATACATCATAGCTGTTTCACTACTGTCTCCAAACCATACATCATAGCTGTCTCGCCACTGTCTTGTACACCTTCCCCTTGATTCTAGCTAATATTCTCCTGTCACACAACACTCCTGACACGTTTCTCCACCCGTTCCAAACTGCCTGTACTCGCTTCTCGAGGGAACATACTGATATGTAATTCTGTGGATGTTTTTTATTCCAGGTTAAAAACCCTTTTTATTCCTTCTTCTCAGTCTGCATTTTTGGTGTTTATCTAATGTGAACTGATTTAAGGTCAACTGGCGTCACAACACTGGATTTTAGCTCCATCTAATGGACCACAGTAGATTTTGGTCCACTGAAACACTGATATCTTTTAGGATCTAGAACTTCTTTTTAGAAACACCAGGACCGATCTGGACTCAGCAGAGTTACTCTCTCAGTCCCTCTCAAACCACCATCAGATATCAATCAATAATCATACATTAGTTAGTAACACATGCACAATCATGAACTCACCGATGCCTAAGATTGGCTAGTGTCACTCTGACTGACAGAGGAGACAGACTATAATCCTTCCGCCTAGAATACATGGCTGACTTTGATCCCATGATATCTGGACTCTAATGGTTGGGGCGCTGCTGGGATTTGAGTTGCTGATGTCGGAAAATCAGGTGGTCTGTGGCACTAATGAATAACTTGTTGTTATTATCTTTACTGATGCATTCCTGGGGTTTTGCTAAGTAGAAATTTAAGGGATTTTACAGAAAGGCACCTTTAAACCTTGGCGTATTTACAGATGTTTTTTTGCCTAGACCAGTAGTTCCCAAATGGGGGGGGGGATTTTTATTGTGATGTCCAAAAAATTTGAAAAAAGAAAACGGTCGAAATATGAGCCAAAATATACGTCATGCCGCGTCGCACCACCTGGCAGTGTTTATCGGGCAGGTTTTGTTCTCCCTCTAGCCGACATTACTACGCAGTGTGACGCCTTCTTCAATTCCGTTAGGACCCAAACAAACGCTTTACATTAACATTTACAGCATTTGGTAGACATTCTTATCCAGAGCGATGTGCATTCATCTCTTTTATACGACTGAGCAATTGGGGGTTAAGGGCCTCGCTCAGGGGCCCAACAGTGGCAACTTGGTGATGCTGGGAATCCAACCCTGATCTTCCAATTAACAGTCCAACACCTTCGTGTGCCTTTTATGTTCAACGGAAAATGGTGCTGGGAATTGAACCCACGATGTTCCGATCACCAGTTTAACACCTTAGTTCTTGAACTATTGAGGTCTTTATTCCTGGGTTTTTTTTTAGCATTGTGCTTTACCAAGCTAATTATACCAATGTTTTATATCTGTTTTTTTACTTTTCTGTTTGGAATTCTTGTTCCATAACGAATCCTGTAGTTTAACCATATCTAAAAAATATGTTGCTTATTTTAATTAAATAAGATCAAACATTGAAAAGTTTTTGTTTTATGTACAGGAAATTATATCTGTTACAACATACAGGTAATTTCTTACTCTGCCAATCCCGCAAACAGACTATTGAAGAAAATAAAGAAAATGAAAAAATATGTAAATTTAAACTTTACAATATTCTGCAATTAGTCAAAATATACCTGAAACGCTACAGCCGTGAACCAGCAGAGGTTTAGATTCTATTTGATTCGATTTAACTTTATTATCATTGTGCAAGGTAGATGTACAAAACCAATGAAATGCAGTTAACATCTAACCAGAAGTGCATAAGTGGCCTATTTACAATAAATAGCAGGGTAATAAATAAGGGTATGAGGTTGATAATTACAGAGGTTAGGTTGAATAATTTACAGAAGGGGCAGTAGTGTGTATATATGGTATCTATAAGGTTATATATATAGTATTATACAGTTATAGCTCTGCAAAGAATGACATAAAGGATATATACATACAAGTGTTAGTATGATACAGTAAATACAGTGTAAATATGGAGGGAATATACAGAAGTGTAAGGATAGATAGTTATGGATGTATGATACAGTAAATACAGAATAAAAATATGTATAAAATATACAGGTGTAACAATAGATAGTTATGGTGCAAAGATGCATAATGATAAGTGGCAGTGCAGTAGTGATCGTTAACACTGTATAATCAGCTGTTCAGTGCAGAAACAGCCACAGGAAAGAAGCTGTTTTTCAGTCTGTTTGTGCGGCTCTGAGGCATCGGTAGCGTCTGCCCGATGGGAGAAGTGTGAACAGTCCGTGGTTGGGGTAAGAGGGATCTTTGATTATACCTCTCGCCCTTTGCGGACAGCGTTTCTTGTGTCTTGTGTTTCTTGTGTCTTCTTGTGTTAACACTGATAAGGCTGCGCTGTCCTCTGGAAGCTGTCCAACAGCTGGGAACAGCATGAACTTTCTGCACTACTAAAACTTCCTTATTTTGTTTAGTTGTGCAGCAATCAAAAAATTATGGAGGTTAGTGTGATTTTAAATGTCGACACAGTTTGGGGGCCCCTAGAAATCTGTATGGGGGACCCAGTATCATATTTTTCCATTGGGTCCAAAATTGCTTGCGGCACGCTTGAGACACCGAACCAACACGAGCGCCTGACCAGCAGTCATTAACCTCATTTTTTTGTGCAATCTTTCACATGCGGTATAATCTCTTGGTGAAAGTACTGGACTTCTAATCGAAATGTTGCAAGTTTAAAGCCCCAGGATAAACAAGCTACTACTGTTGGGTTCATGAGCAAGACCCTTCACCTGTACCTGCTCAGGTGTACAAATGAGATAAAGGCAAATTGACTTGGATAAGATTGTCTGGCGAATGATGCAAACGTAAATGCAAACACAGACTCTATAGATGTTCCCGCATCATCTGAGCAGAAGATCAGGATTATGTTAAAATGAGTGAGTCATGACTTTTCAAAAGACCTGTCGTATTGAACGGGTGTCGATATACCTCCAACTGTACAGCTCAAATAAATCCTCAAGATAAGCAACTGTTGACATGTACTTAAACTTTTACAGCCACAAGCATGCGCCATGACGCAAAAACAGCAACCTTCACCTGCAAAGTCCCGGTCTAATCAAAGAACGCAGATCGGTGAGATTGGATAGGTGAAGGTTAAATGTAAAAATATTGTCGTGATCACTGTGAAGATTTTTAAATATTGTAGGGTTATTATAGAAAGCGATAAAAACTTTGGACGCATTTAATTAGACAAAAATTCGACACGGAAATCAGACCTTCACCTGGCGAAAGATGGGAGTGAGATCCTACAGCATACAGTACAGTATGGAATCAGGCCCAGCTCTTTACGTTATTGCGAATATCTTATCACGTTGATTCGCTTATCTTTATGAGTGAATGTTTTAGTTTCATGTACAGTTGAAATTTTTATGTCTATAAGTATTTGCCCCACACTTGAACTTGAACCCAGCTGTGTTTATAGTGTGAGACGTGAACTAGACTATAACAGTCAAATTTAAATAAAAACACAGATGTAATTACATAAATTTTCACCTTCTATTGATGTATTGGTGTGAAACCAAAGTGTGAGACATGCTTACTTCAGGAACAGGATGGTTATTAACCCTGGGGGTGGGGTGGGGGTGTGTGTGGGTAAAGTATCTTGTGATCTTATTTATGTATGATGAAGATATAAAGATTAACAGATTGGATCGGAGTTAGCACTACTGATGCTCAGTATGTTAACATCTTTACCTTTGGCCATCAGCAATGGGACCAACAAAAAAAGGTTCCTCGACAGGTTTATTTGTATCTGAGAGGGTGAGGACAGCAGCTCGAGAACCAGGAAGAGCTTTTGGAATATACTGTAGCTGCTGTTTCTGTTAAAAAAAAAAGAGGCCATTTAAGATGTCTTAGGTCTCAGGCACTGAATGAAGATCCTGAGAAAAATCCTGGACTGCTTCATGGATCATCTAGGATCATCTGGGAAAACGAGAATATAGCGAGTAAAAAAAAAGTCTGGACTGGATAAAATCACTCGAGGTAAACGTGTTGATTCCTTTTTTAGAATTAGTTCAGAGGACTTTATATGAGTGTCACATGATCACTTATGCTGCGTTAACACCAAGCACGATTTTTATTATTTGCACAAGTTTGTGAGAAGTTGTTGCGTGAATTGAAGCATTCAAATGTTCCAAAATTTCGAGCAGAAAAAATAAGCATTGACTGATTGTCACGGAAGCCAATCAGCAAAGAGCTTATTGTTGGTTTACAAGACACAGAAAGAGAGGGTTAAATTGTAGTTATTATTAGTAGTTATTATGAGTGAGTAAGGTCAAGTCAAGTCAAGTCCCCTTTATTTATTTAGCTCTTTTTAACAATCGGGATTGTTTTAAAGCAGCACACTTCACAGAAACAGAAATACAGAAAGACATCAATAAACAACTCACTAATATCTATAAAGTCCCAAACTAAGCAACCCAGAGGCAACAGCGGCAAGAAACCAAAACACCATCCAGTAACACCATCAGGAGAACAGAAAAAAATTGGAGAAACCGGGAGAAACTCAATCAAAATCGGGGGTCGTCAGTTCTCCTCTGACCAGATAAACCAGTAGGTTATTCCAAACTGCAGTGTATCTAAGTTTCCGTGGTCTTGCCTGGATGGCTGTCTAGAAGACAAGAGATCACTGAGAAACTGCCTTATTGTCTCCAAATTGTTTGTTATTGTCTACAGTAAGGTGTAGGACTGCTGATCAGATGATCGTAGGTTTACTTCTAAGCACCACCAAGTTGTTACTGCTGGGCCCCAAGAAAGGCCCTTAACCCAAAAACTGCTCAGTTGGATAATCAAATATGATAAATGTATCTTCTCATATTTCTAAACAGGGGATTAGAACCCCCCAGTGGGTGTTTAGACAACAATGGAGGCGTCGGAAATCTGATAAAAACGCATGTCATGTCTCGCCACACCGCCCGGCAGTGTTCATCGTGCAGGTTTCTCAATCCTACTAGCCGTTGTCAATGCATTGTGTGATGATCCCTCAATATTCCGCTTGATGAATGTTCGTTGTATTGATTTGAAAAGTTCCGTGTATCATTCATGCTTGCAAATCAAATAATCCACTGTTTACGCGCTGCAAAATGATTCTGTTACAATAAAACGTTACGCGTGTATCGTTCATGTTCAGCGTTATAAAACCGCTTCAAATGTTTTTTTTATTTTACATATGCCCGGTCAATATAGCATATATGGTTTTTTTTAAATTTTACCATATTGGGTTTAAATTTAACTTTATCTTTCTGTCATTAACTATACTAAACTCCAAACAGAAATGATTTTCTTTTTTTTACTGAATACAAAGGGTTTAATTTAATCAAACTAACTTTGAAGTGGTCCAACTTCACAGCAGATCTGAATCTGTGAATCTGTTAAGATCACAAAGATGAACCAATCAATCAACTCACCTGAACTGCCCATCAATCAAACTGTCACCATCGGGTGTTATTATGTGTGTTACTATTCGGATGAGAGTGCCAAGTCTTTTATATACATATACAGAACAAGTACAAATACTTATAAAAATAATGACTAAAAAGTATTAAAGTCTAAAAGTGATTAATTAAAGTCTAAAGTGAATGTGATTAAGAGAGTGAATTATTAGATTACTCTGGAATATGAGATTCCTCCAGTTGTGTGAAATTATTAGATTTACTTGGATCTGAATTAAAACAAGGGAAAATCCTGAAAAAATACTACTAACAATCACAATTACATAAAATATAAAAATATATAAAAATACACATAAAGAAAAATAAAGAGAAGTGTGTGTGTGTGTGTGTCTGTGTGTGTGTGAGATTTGATAGTAACTTACAGTATGATTAAAGTGGCCATAGTTACAGGATCACCATCTAATAGTCGTTAATATGAAAACTTGGATGTAAGATGTTTCCTCAGGTTAGGTGCTGGAAGTTTTCTGATACACTGATATCAGCACTTGTGTTTAGTAGTCACATTGAAGACGTCACATTATGGAACTGTGTGTGTTCTCCTTCTTCTCCGATTGGAGTGTATAAACGGTTTGAATGTTGGGGTCCAGTGTGTGTTTCTGTCTCTACTGATATTCTCACTTTTTTCTTCATCTTCAGTCGTTATTTTCAGAACTTTAATAAATAAGTGTGTTTTAGGTACAAACTTCAGACAACTACAGACGCGAGACTCGACATCTCATTACACGGAACATGATGGAAACTACTTATTAAAACACATTCACATCATTAACATTCAATAGTAACGGAGGAAACAACAGCAAATCGTATGAAAGAAAAAGTTAATTTCTATGCTTATATATGAATCCGAGTAAAAGTAAAAAAAAAGGTAAAATCGACTCTTAAAAAGACATTTTATCCAAAAATCTCCTCAACTAAACGTTACAAAGTAAATATAACATGTTAATGCACACATCTGTACATGGTAAATATATATTTTATTCTGTACCTCTGAACTACTTTAACTCCATCCTCCTGATCCACACATCTCCCTCCCATCTCATCTCTCAGAGTCCACACCAGCCCTTTTCTGTTAATGGTTAATTTTCACCTGTCTGATAAGCTTTAAATGCTCTTAGATGCTAATATCCAGTCCTTTCTACAGTCTTTTCCGTTCACACACCGTCTGGCTTTTCCATCCAGAACGACATCATGCATTTTTCCAGGATAGACTGCGCTCCGTTCATTAAATGGCTGAAAAAAACTGGTTTATGGTTATGGAGATACCGTAACTACCTGATCATCTACATCACTCCGTTCCTGATCCTGCCTCTGCCGCTGATTTACCCGTCATCGGTAAGAACGTGTGTGTGGAAATTTGCGGTTGTGATTCGGTATAAATTTGTGTCAAATCTTGTCTTTTTATTATTCCAATCAAACTGGGGTTTTTTTTTACAGTTTAAATGCTTTTTTATTTATGATTTATTATTATATTAATACATTATAGTCTCAATCAGCAAGGAAATGATATAGATTTTTTAAAATACTTTAAGGCCAAAATTATTGGGACACCCGCTCATCACATTTATATGTGTTTTTTAAACATCCTATTCCAGATGTTAGTCTCACTCTTTCTCCTTTAATCACCTCCGGACTTATGCGCACTCGATTGTGTCACATGACTGTAAGGATTTGATCATTCGGTTACAATAGTATTAATGGGATCAGACAGTAATGTGGAGGTGAGGAGGTCTGGAATGAGAACCAGGATTCGGGTCTCCAGTTTATCCCAAAAGGTGTTTAGTTTAAATAGTTGAGTCAGAATCAGGACTCTGTACAGGACATGAGAGTTCTTCTACTCCAAAACATCCAGAACACAGCGTGGAGATCAGGGGGTTTGTGGAGAACATGGACTTTGTCATACTGGGACAGGGTTCGAGTCTGTTAGTTTTCAGTGAGGAAATGATGGAATGCTACAACAGTGACTTTAGGATGAGAGTTTGGGGGAGACACAATTATATAGGTGGGGTGGTGAGGTGTCCATAAACTTTTGGCCATATATTGTAATCATAGGGTAGAAGAGTAATAGTATTGTGTATATTGAGTAATAGTATTAGATGACGTGTATGTGAAGTGTGTAAGTTTTATTGGTTTGGTGTGTGTGTGTGTGTGTGGTGTGTGGTAAGGACACAAGGACTATGATTGTGTGTTTGTGTGTGTGTTCCAAAAAAATGCACTTTTATATTATTATATTCTATTTTTATATGGTTATGATCCAATCTATTTGTTATATTTTAGCTTTTTAGACTGTATATGTTAATTTGATATATTTATTTTTTTAATTTCATATATTTATTCGAAATAAATATATGAAATCATTAAAGAACCGAAATGTGACTAGAAAAAAAAAATGCAAGCATTTACTAACTTTATGCTAATTAGTAATTTATAGGAATGATGGAAACTAAACTGTACTGGAGGCATTAAATCCAGTATCGGACGAGTTCGATCACTTATTAATCTCCTTAATGTGACTTTGACACCATAAAACTCACATCTGATGTTCTGTTTTAAAGGTTAACCAACGTCAGCGAGAAACAACAACATCTTTAGTATCTTTAAGCACAAACTGATAAACAGAAACATGGCGTTTGTCTGTTCCAGAGGTTTTTCCGTATCAGGATTTTGATTGACATGTTGTTGTTGTTGTTTTTTTCTTCTTTTGCTGCAGCAAGCAAACTGTGGCTATGTAATTGCCCTGATGGCGCTGTACTGGTGTACGGAGTGTATACCGCTGGCCATCACTGCACTGCTGCCAGTCATCCTTTTCCCGTTTCTGGGCATCATGAAGTCGGAAGAGGTAACGGGATCCACACTTCTGTGTATACAATTTATTTCCTGGTATATTTCACCGTAACCGAGTCGCACAGTTTTAGAGTCTGATATCAGCTAAGATTTACAGGCTATTACACTAAAAATAACCCATAAACATTCTCACAAGTGATAAAAGGAGTTAACTTTATAGCTGGAAATAAAACGCATTCTTTGAGTAATTGGTTAATAATTGACTGCAGGTGCAATCGAATCCGCAGACGGTGTGAACTTACTGTACAGCGTTTATCAGGATCAAAGGTGATCCAGTTAAAGATCACATGACCTTCTTTATGGGTGGAATGATAAATTATCTGGATCGCAGACAAAGAATTTAGTGCGACCAAAACTTAACGCTTAGTTTTAAAAAATTCACAACTGGATTTAAAACCGATATGACAACAGCTTTTATCTTTACATGAATATAACTAGAGGTGTAAAACTAAAAATGAAAAATAATTCAATAAATAAAACTTTGATTAAGTGTCCAAACAAGTAAATAAAAAACAAAAAATAGTTAATCAGGGGCCCAGCAGTGGCAGCCCGCTGGTGCTGGGAACTGATCCTATAATTTTCCGATCAGCAGTCCAACACCTTAACGACTGAGCTACTATTGAACAATTTTTTTTATTTGCTATGTTAAATAATGAAAATCAATTAAATCAACATTCAACAATAATTAAAATAACTTTAGTACTTTTGTTCATGCCATATATCAGTGGATCCGATTTTACGAAACCGATATTCGGTAATTAAAAAAAGGTTACATAATCAGATCAAACATCGCTAAAACAATTATCGGTCAGTCTCTAATAAGCATTAAATGAAAATAGAAACTAGCAAAAAAAGTTTTCAGGCGATAACGGAGAATTCTGAATACTGACATTGTAACTGTGCTCGAAAGAAAATGCCCACCTGTCACTTTAACAGCAAGCAAATCTAAAATATTTCAGTGTAAAAGTTTGACTTGTGTCTCAAGCTGGAGTCAAAAAAAAATACAAGAAAGAGGACAATGTTTAGATGTAGACCTCATGACCTTCTGGTTGTTATTCGTTTGTTGCAGGTGTGTGTGTTGTACCTGAAAGACACCAACATGCTGTTTATTGGTGGTTTGCTGGTGGCTATAGCTGTGGAACACTGGAACCTACACAAGCGTATCGCTCTGGGGGTCCTGCTGATAGTGGGCGTTCGACCAGCTCTGTAAGATTACAGCTGTAAAACACACCAAGCTGAATTCATCAATAAATATAGAAAATGTCTAAACGATATGGGCAAAAGTATGTGGACACCTTAACAACACACCTACATAAACGTTACTCAAACCCTGTCCCAGTATGACAATGTCCCTGTGCACAAACCCCCCTGATCTCCATGAGGACATGCTGTGTTCTGGATGTTTAGGAGTAGAAGAACTCTCATGTCCTGTACAGAGTCCTGATTCTCACTCAACCCCTTTAAACACCTTTCGGGATGAACTGGAACCCCAACTGAACCCCAGACTTCCAAACCTCAACATAGTGTCTGATCTCATTAATACTATTGGAACCGAATGATTAAATACACACAGTCATGTGACCCAATCTAGTGGAAAACCTGCACAGAGGTTTGGAGGTGATTATAGGAGAAAGAGTGAGACTAACATCTGGAATAGGATGTTTAAAATACAGCTGGATGTGATGGTCAGGTGTTCCAATACTTTTGGCCATATAAGTGTAGTTTTAGTTTTCAAGGCGATTTTCCCTCAACCTTTAGAATCCAGATGTTTTCTATAGAAGTTCATGAAACATTGTTTTGGAGTTCCTTTACATTCGTGGCAGGCGTCCTTATTGTTTTCATCACTTTTTTATTCCACTGAGCGGTTGAGGGTTAGGTTAAGGCCCTTTGATGGTGGTCCTGGGAATTAAACCTATAATCTTCTAAACAAAAGGCCAACAGTTTAACTACTCAGCTACCACTTCCACCAACAAGATTTTGCCCAACAAACATGCAATCTTTAAATGCGATTATAATAAGATTTTACATAAACGCAATACTTTGATAAAAAGTAATGCAATTAAGCTAATAATCGCAGCAAGCAGAATCGTGTTAACACAGGTGGTGTTTCCAGATTTTAGTCAAAATATACAGGCATGTAATCGCAATAATCGCAATTATTGCCGCTTTAACCAAAGTGAGCATGCGCTTGTAACGTATATTCTCTGCAAATAATACGAATAATGGAAATTGCATGTAAACGGACATTATAATGCGATTAAAGTCCTTCGTCCGATTATTGGAAACTGGAGACAATCGCATTTTTTGTGTGCATGTAAACGCAGGCATTGTTTTAGTTCTTAAAGGACATTTTGTTCACACGCATTTCCACTTCCACTTTCCACTTCCACTTTTCCACTTCATTACTTCTTCTCTTTTTTTTGCCCTCCTCTGTGTTCGTTAAGGTTGATGTTAGGCTTCATGAGTGTCACAGCTTTCCTCTCGATGTGGATCAGTAACACCGCTACCACCGCCATGATGTTGCCCATAGCCCAGGCCGTGCTGAAGCAGCTGAGTAAATCCGAGACTGAGAAAGCAGACAGAGAGCTGAGGGAAGGCAGAGACAACCAGGCGTTCGAGATGGCTGAAGTCACCAACACCAAAAATCCCTTGGAGAACGTAAACCAATGTAAATATACTGTACATCACTCTCATTTATTCTAGATTGATTCTAGAACCTCCACCTAAGAGGAAGCCATTTTGATCAGAGTTAGCAGTTAGCCCATAGCATAAAGCAACTGTTAGCATAAGTGGTACTTCAGTGCTTAATGTGTTGGGCTGCTGATCAAAAAATCGTGGGTTCAAATCGGGGCACCACCAAGCTGCCACTGCAAGTCACCTGCACCTCCATCACGAGACTCGCCATCTTATTATACGGAACATAACGGAAACTAATTATCAAAACTACATTTTCATGACTAATATTTCATAGTGACAGAGTTTCATTTTACCAGGACGCAGAACCAAAATATTAATGACCATCACTGTCTTCTATTCTACCAGATGAGATCTCAGGTCCGGAGCCCACCATGGATTCGTTAGCAGAACGTATGAGAAAGGAACGAGAACAGAGGTATCTGTGGCTGAATAAAGGAATGAGTTTGAGTGTGTGTTACTCTGCCAGTATCGGAGGTACCGCCACTCTTACAGGCACCACACCGAACCTCATCCTCAAAGGCCAGATGGACCAGTAAGTTTATTCAGCTCATTACGGCTCAGTTTAATTCAATTTAATTCTGTTTTATTTCTAGAACATAAGTAAGAATACAAAAGAACCCAAAAAGTTATCAAAAGATTACTAAAGATTACTAAAAACATCCTAAAAGCATAGAAGCATTTAGCCGGTGGCGACTGTGGTAAGGAAAAACTCCAGTGTACAAGAAAGAAACCTTGAGAAGAACCAGACTGGAAAGGGAAACGTGAAGCTTAGTGAACGTATGTGTGGTCGGCAGCCAGATCGGAGAACAGTACCAAGTTTAGCATAATATTTAAGGCTGTTTTTATGAAAATAAAATAGAATTTGCCCCAGAAATACTTAAGGTGTTACCCCAAACCTTTATTTATGTTACTTTATTGATTATTATCAGTGCAAGATTTGAGAGGTAAATCTTGAGAATATTTGGGGGGTAAATCTTAGAATATTTGGGGGGGTAAATCTTAATAATAGTTCAGGGGAAAAATGTTAAGAATATTTGGGGGTGTAAGGGTAAGAATCTTTGGGGGGTAAATCTTAAGAATATTTGGGGGGGTAAATGTTAAGAATATTTGGGGGGTAAATCTTAAGATATTTTTGGGGGGTGGTAAAGAATTGTAAATGTTAAGAATATTTGGGGGTAAATCTTAAGAATATTTGGGGGGGGGGTAAATGTTAAGAATATTTGGGGGGGTAAATCTTAGAATATTTGGGGGGGTAAATGTTAAGAATATTTGGGGGGTAAATCTTCAAGAATATTTGGGGGGTAAATGTTAAGAATATTTGGGGGGTAAATCTTAAGAATAGATTTGGGGGGGTAAATGTTAAGAATATTTGGGGGGTAAATCTTAAATTTAAGAATATTTGGGGGGGGGTACAATGTTAAGAATATTTGGGGGGTAAATGTTAAGAATATTTGGGGGGGGTAAATGTTAATATTGAATTTGGGGGGTAAAATCTTAAGAATATTTGGGGGGGTAAATGTAAGAATATATTGGGGGGGTAAACTTAAGAATATTTGGGGGGGGGTAAATCTTAAGAATATTTGGGGGGTAAAATGTTAAGATATTTGGGGGGGGTAAATGTTAAGAATATTTTATTCCTAAAATATGTTTTAATGTTATATTTTTACTTTTAATTAATATTCATAAAAAATACTGTTTAACTAAAACGTCTCAGGACGGAGGTTTTTCTTTTAGTCATGAAATTGGAAATAGTTTGGAGAAATTAGTAAAGTGTTTTTGTTAATTATCTTAATTTCTTACAAGTTTTTTATTAATTAAATAATTAAATTAAATTAAATTAATAATTTCATAAAAAGGAATTAAAAACACTTTTTGAGTAATAAATGCTGCCTTAAAAACACAGATTTTTAGACTCGTAATCTTCTTTATACACTTAAAACTTCAACTATATAAATATTCACTGAAATAATAATTCAGCCTAAATAATATCATTTTTTTCCTTATGAAAACCAGGACCCAGAATTCACAGCATCAGTCAGGACGAATACGCATAAATTATCCGCTGTTTTAATTAATTATAGTAAAGTTTATGGTCTGCTTCTAACCGTGATGAAATGTTTGTTCAGTTTATTTCCCGAGAATCCAAACGTGATCAACTTTGCCACCTGGTTCGGCTTTTCGTGCCCCAACATGGTGCTGATGCTGCTTTTGTCCTGGCTGTGGCTGCAGTTCATGTATCTGGGTTTAAAGTAAGTTATAATAGATTCCAGAGCAGGAATTTCTGATAAACAGTGTGAGATTCCTAAAGTACTCACGCTTTTTTTATTTCCAGTTTTAAGAAGACATTTGGCTGCGGTTCGAAAAACAAAAGTGACCAGGAGGCCTACGATGTGATCAGGCAAGAATTTAAGAAACTGGGCCGGATGAAATTCGCTGAAGCCGCTGTGCTTACGATTTTCGTGGTGTTGGTGGTTCTGTGGTTCAGTAGAGAACCAGGGTTCATCCCGGGCTGGGCGTCGCCACTGAACGAATACGGACAGTAAGTGTACAATTTTTTAGAAGTCTTGTGCTGTGGTGTAGCGGGTTAATGCCCCGGCACCCACGTGGGTTAATGCTCCGCACCCCACCCCCCCTTTCTCTCTATCTCTCCGTTTTCATCTCTGTCTGTCCTATAAATTAAGGCAAATATACCCCCAAAAAATCTTATAATGTTTGTGCAACAATTGAGGCTAGGGGTGCTTTGGGGTCTTAAACCCCCGCCCTTTTTCAAAAGTAATAATAAATGCCCCAATTGGAATATTTATTGATAAAAATACTACAGTTAGTTAAAAGCATGTAAATTTTTATTTATATAAAAACATGTACAACAGCAGTCGATATATATATATATATATAACTAAAAATGAAGTTCAGATGATCCCTCTGTTTATAAATGCCGTTAACTTTAAATGCCCCTTTTCTTCCTCAAAATGTAGTACTTTATTATGGGGAGTTTTTATTTTTTCAATATCCAGAGCGACTTACATTTATCTCATTTATACAACTGAGCAATTAGGGGTTAAGGGCCTTGCTCAAGGACCCAACAGTGGTGGCTTGGTGGAGCTGGGAATCGAACCCACAAATCTTCGGATTGGTAATCCAACACCTAGGGACAGTGAACACTCACTAAAAACACTCAGTCCAGTTCAATTAATATCGGTAAATTAAGAGTCGTCAACTCCACCAAACCAAAACTCCATCGATGACAGAATGGAGAAGAAAACTTTGGGGGAAACCAGGTTCAGCGGGGGATCAGTTCTATGACAATTTACATGACAAGCTGCCCAACCTGCTGATTTTAACATGGGTTTTTTTCAGCCCAAATAATTTGCTCAAGCAAGAACTTCCTCACATGACATCCATCCTGCACATTCCAGCTTACTGATATTAGTGAGAAAAAAGAAGACTTTGTATAGTATAACAATCTAATCTAAAGCCCAAGCTGTCTGTCTTTCTCACAGATTTGTCACCGACGGCACTGTAGCCATCCTCATATCCACTCTGTTGTTCCTCATCCCGTCTCAAATGCCAAAATGTTTCTGCTGTATTAACAAACAGGAGCAGGAAGAAACAGTAGAAGGTAAGAATGATCTGTTTGCAGGGGTTTTTGTAGTATCATCGTCGTATTTAATGGTCTGATCCGAACTAGTGTGCTGAGTGGCGGGTTTTTTTTTTCTCGTCAGAAGGAAACTTGGTACCGGAGAGACAGAAAAAGGTCAAAGCTCCTCCGGCTCTGCTGGAGTGGAAGGTGGTGCACGAGCGAATGCCGTGGAATATTGTCCTGCTCCTGGGAGGAGGATACGCCTTAGCTACTGGCGCAGAGGTACAAAAAAAGAACATAAAATTCCGAAAGCAGAAAATTATAAATAATATTAAAATGATTTAACAGTCGTATCACTATAGCAGACACACACCGTCACCCACCTACAGTTACATGTCCATCATTATTCCAATTCCATCTATATTTTTTATTAAGGGTCATGCTCAGGGGCCCAGCAGTGGCAGCCTAGTGGTCCTAAGATTTATCCTATGTTTATCTCCTAAACAATCCAACACCCTAACCACTGAGCTACCACTTCCCCACTGACAAGGTGTACATGGGCACAAGGACCCCCCCCCCTTATCCAGACCTAATATTTTTCAAACTAACTGAGTAGTTAAGGGTTAAGGGGCCTTGCTTAGGGGCCTATTGGTGGCAGATTAGTGATGCTGGGAGTTGAACCCAGAATTTTCATATCAGCAGTCAGTCTATCAATCTAACCACTGAGGTACCACTTTCCGTCCCTTATGTGACACCAAGATGAACAGAATATTTTCTTTGCGTTCTTGGCCCCTCGTTTACTGCAACATTTTAATCCTGTATGACTTTCTATTTCCGACTTTTCACCAGGTTCTCCATCAGTTGTTGTTACTTTGAATTTCTATATTTCCAAATATTGCAAAAAACCAAATTTGTCGCACTTTTCATTCTAAAGGTGTCAGGGCTGTCAGATTGGCTGGGTGAAAGTCTTGCTCCTCTTCAGAACATCCCACCATTTTCCATCTCGTTACTGCTCTGTCTGCTGGTTGGAATGTTCACAGAGTGCTCCAGTAACACGGCCACCACGACCCTCTTCCTACCCATTCTCGCTTCTATGGTAAGATCTTAAAACAGCAGCACCAATGGTACTTATACTTATTATGTGTAAATGAGAACCTTCTGAAGAAGCAGTTCTGAATGTGGGGGCAGTAAACCATAAATCCAGATTACAGGTCATGTGACTTTGTGTTACTTTACCAGTTTAATAATATGGGTTTATTCCAAATAAATATGTTAAAATGATTGAGTAAATCATTAAAGATGCATTCTTAATCTGCAAATCTACCAAACTGAAGATGTTTGTATTCCCCAGGCCAAAACTATACATCTCCATCCTTTGTACGTCATGCTGCCGTGCACCATTAGCGCCTCCATGGCCTTCATGCTTCCAGTCGCCACTCCACCCAACGCCATTGCTTTCTCATACGGCACCCTCAAAGTACTCGACATGGTAAAGGTCACACTCATTCCACATCCCTCCTTTCCATTCTTTTCATGGTATATCATCCTTATTGTTACCAAATTGGTACTGAAATAACAATCCCAGCAGAGAGCTCTGAAGTAATAAGGTTATTTTGCTAATAAGAGCACAGTCTATGTAGCAGCCCTGGTTTAGAACTCTACTGAAGCAGGCAAAGGCTATAGGTCCTCTTTGGGCAGCCCAGTGTGGCCCACATTACTTGCATAAAATGCAGGGCACATGTAGATCCCACATTATCGGGCCCAGGTGGACCATAATGGACCACATACCTTAGACATACTGTACTTCCAGTTTCTGTTCAGGATTAATTGGGTTACGGAAATTGGTGGTCTTCTTTTTAATATGTGGCTCCAGTATCGGTATCGCTAGCAAAGTATCAAACTGAGCCACCATCATCCTGAAAAAGTTCGAATCTCTAAGAACTAATCCGCTGTAATATATATAAACAATTTTAGTCGTTTATTTTTTCTCTGTATTCAGTCGTGCACTTGCCGATAGTATCAGAGTGATTTTGTTTCTGCTCTTTCCAAAGGCCAAAGCCGGCTTCATGCTCAATCTGATCGGCATCCTGTGCATCAACTTGGCCATAAACACATGGGGAACAGTTATGTTCGATCTCAACACCTTCCCCTCCTGGATCAACATCACTACAAATGCGACTGCAACGCCATGAAAGGACATTTCCAGACGAGCTAAAGAATGACGAGAAGGCAGTGTGAGCAGAGCTGAAAGGAAGGAAGATGCATGTTTCCTTAAAAAAAAAGAGGGTGAATGTATTGATGTAGCAAAACTCTCCGGAGTTCCTCCACTCGCCTTAGCAATACCGAATTAACATTACATCCTTTAAAGGACCCGGTTATTTATTCGTTCTTTTTACACACCTTGACGTCGAATTTTTGTTTTTTAGTATTTAATAATTTATATTAAATATAAATTATATATTATATATAATACTCAGGTATTAATAAGATCTGTTAAGCTTTTTTTGAAAGCCTATTACATCATATGGACACTATATAGACAAAAGTATTGGGACACCTGCCTATTGCATCCAAGTGTTTTTTTTTAACTTTCTATTCCAGATTTAGTCTCAGTTTTTCTATTATAATAACTTTAACACGATCTTTCCACTCGATTGGGTCATGTGACTGTGTGGATTTGATTATTTGGTTCCAATGGTATTAATGAGATCAGACACTAATGTTGAGGTTGAGGAGGTCTGGGCTTCAGTCAGGGTTCCAGTTCATCCCAAAAAGGTGTTCCGTTTAAAAGGGGTTGAATCAGAATCAGGACTCTGTACAGGACATAGCATGTCTGCATGGAGATCTGGGGTTCTGTGCACAGGGACATTGTCATTCTGGAACAGGGTTTGAGTCTCACAGTTCAAGTGAAGGAATAATGAAATGCTACAACAGACCTAATGGAAGACACTCATGGGTGTTTGGTTAAGGTGTCCCATAAACTTTTTCCATACAGTTATTGTACACACTGAATTTTGGTATGACTTTATAAGAGCTGTAATATATTGTCTAAGAAAAAAAAATTCTCTGTTGCACAAACTACATAGAGGACAGGAGACTAGCGAGCGGTAAGATGTGACAGAACGACGGAAGCGTGTGATTGGCTCCGTCGAAAATCGCACACTTTTATACTATATCGTGTGTAAAACTTTGTATACAAGATGAGTAAAATCTTTAGAATACGAATAACGGTATGTAAAATGTTCTGGAATAATCTATTACTTCCACCTGGATTTTGAAGTACGCATTCATTGGACACTTTACTATCCCATCATCCCGCAGGAGAGGCGTCGCTTTATATGTGCAAGTGGCGGAAAAAGTGTGCTTTAAGTAGCTTCAACACGCTGTCACATGTCGATATCAACATGGCGGATTTAGTACATCTGCGTCTCATTCACACTACCAACCGATATAGAACCTTTTTAATGGTACCTACTCAAATGTCGTACATCCATAAATAGTATTTCAGACGGATCCTTGCGTCTGTCCCTCACCAGACTTTTAGAACGGCAGTGTGAAACGGAAAGGAAATGGAAAACAAATAAAACAATAAAAACATTTTCAACTGACGATAAAAAATCTCTCGTTTTTTTTCTCATTCTGTAGCTACGTTTGAAGAATGTTAGACGGTTTGGGTGGCCAAGCAAGATAAAAGAGTCGAGTTTTCACTTCATAACAACAAATAAATAAAATACATAATTGTTTATTAGTTGTTAATCACTTACTAGTGGATGGTGTAAATGTAAATGCCTTTATTTCGTCACATATACTTTTTTACAGCACAGTGAAATTCTTTTTCTGCATATCCCATTTTAGTAAGTTGGGGGTCAGAGCACAGGGTCAGCTTTGATACAGCGCCCCCTGGAGCAGCAAGGGTTAAGGGTCTTGCTCAAGGACCCAACAGTGGTCGGCTTGCCAGTGATGGGGCTTTAACCCAGGTGTTTCTGGTCTCCATATCCGCATCTCAGCGCCTTAACCATTTGAGCCACCACTGGTTTTAGTGTGTCCCCGAATCACACCATTAGACCGAGAGGCAACCGTAGGATATTGCGCTGATTCCCGGTTCACACTTTAGTGATTGGTGCTTTTCAGACTGTACGAACATTTACATTTACAGCATTTGCCAGACGCCCTCATCCAAAGCAACAATATTTACTTTATATTTATATTCACGCCCTGAAATCTACAGTCCCGCCCAGGGTGCCATCAGAACCCGGGACGTCTCTAAGCTATCATTCTTTCGCAGTGAATAAATAAAACACAGTGGAAAAAAAGAAAACACTCACAAATGTGTCAAAAAAAAAGGTCACGTATTTATTTTTTTCATTCATTTATTAAGTTTATTCTCGAACTTTACACCTTTTGGGGTTTTTTTTCTGAAAATTTACCATAAATCACAATGATAAATAAATCCGATACCATGTGTACTAGAAACATTATTAAAGAACTCGTTTTAAAATTAAAAAACGACACAAGTTTTCTCTAAATTTACTTAAAAAAACCTTTGAATGAGTAAATTGTCGCAGAGATACGACACATCCTGCCATAAAACGCTATTACTACGTTTTGCTCTTTAGATGAGTATTTCGTAAGAACCAAACTCACTGGAATGTGTGATTGAAGGAATGTTTGGTAAAGAAGTAGTGCTCCATCCTTCTATCTCTCTCTCTTTTTCTCTTTCTTCCTCTCTCTTTTTTATATACATATGACAGTAAAGCTTAGTAAAGAAAAATGATTTAAAAATAATTCGTCATTCAAATTAGACAGGAAATAACGTACGCAGTTTTCCTGGAACGCACAAAACACCTCCTGCTTTGACCTGTTAATGTGTTTTATATTCCACATTTATTTCGCAATCATTTAATGTCATGTGATCACCAGTGATGGCAATAAACAGGGGTTTATAAATAAATGAGTTACGTTTTTCAGTAGCGAAGTAAAGAATCACCGTTTCCTCTGTTACAACGGCGTTACCATTACTCACCAAGGCGGTTCGACTCTTTCAGCTCACTGGACCTGTTCACTTTTTCTCTGGGGTGTGTGTTGGGGGTGGGAGATAAGCACATAAATGATGATGATTGGCTGATGATGAGGTAGAATAAATTTCTAGTATTTGCCAATCAGAAGCAGGAAATAGTGCAGATGTTTACACACCAACATGGAGTCACACACAAAGTCCAGACTTCCTGTCTGTTAGTATGTTTACCGGTAGTATGAATAAAATTGGGACGTACCACATGATTCAGATTGATGACAGGTCCAACACTACGTTTCCCTCGTCGGGATGAAACACAAGACTGTTTATGTAACGTGTAACTTTTAACCAGGAAGAAAGCGTCTTTCCACATCGGAAGGGGGGCGGGGTGGTGGTGGTGGGGAATTCTAATCTATTGAATCACCTCACATCGTCACATGACCACAACATTATAATAGTGTAGAATAATAAACAATGACTTATAATAATAATTTATTCTATTTAGTGTTTATTTCATTCAATTAACCTACTTAATATTGGAGCATTTGAGTTATTTAACATATTTGAACATATAGTCACTTCCTGGTGATTAGTTACTTTTATAATGATGTTATAATAATATAATAATAATTATATTATAACATCACGGCACTGGTGATCACACAAGAAAAAAAATGGCTGCACTGAAAAGTAAGAAAAAAAAATATGAAAGAATGTGTCTTGACTGCTAAAATGACTTCCATAAACCATATAGTCAAAAGTATTGGGACACCTGATTATCACATCCATATTTGTTTTTTAACAACATATTCCAGATGTGCGCTTCCTCTCCCTCCTATAATTACATCCACTCTGATTTATTTCATTAATAAAAAGTATTTCCACTAGACTGAGTCATGTGACTGTGTGGATTCGATCATTCAGTATTAATGAGATCAGACACTAATGTTGAGGTGAGGAGGTCTGGGGTTCAGTCGGGGTTCCGGTTCATTGAGTCAGAATCAAGACTACAGGACATGAGAGTTCTTCTACTCCAATCAGAACACAGCATGTCTTCATGGAGATCAGCAGGTTTTGTGCAAAGGGACATCGTCATACTGGGACAGGATTTGAGTCTTAGAGGTCCAATAGAGGAATAAGAGTGTGTGATTGATTTGGGTGTACGGTTGAGGTGTCCGCATACTTTTGGCTATATAGTAAAATTTAAATAGTTGTTTTTAACTGATATGTAACAGTGCCATGTACGCTCGGATACAATTAACAATCACGTGTTAGTCTTACAGAGTAAAACTTTACCTAATCAATCAATCAATCAATTAATCAATCAATCAGTCAACCAATCAATCAATCAAGTAATCAATCAATCAGTCAAACAATCAATCAATCAATCAATCAATTAATCAGTCAATCAGTCAAACAAACAATAAATCAAATAATCAGTCAAACAATCAATCAATCAATCAATCAGTCAGCGAATCAATCAGTCAGTCAATCAATCAACCAACCCAAGCAGTCAGTCAATTAATCAATCAATTAATCAATCAAATTAACCAACCAAACCAACCAGTCAATCAATCAATCTGTCAATTAATCAATCAACCACTCAATCAAACCAGTATGACAATCACTTAATCAATCAAATCAACCAACCAGTCAGTCAGTCAGTCAGTCAGTCAATCAATCACTCAATCATCTCTCACACACACATACACAGTGAAGCAGTCAATCATATAGCCCTAATCATCACCTTTACACTCATTGCCTTATTTGGCTGTTTACCTTCTAACCACATCATTTAAATCTGTTATTGTCCATAAAAGACATTTAATATTCTTTAAAATATTATAATTAAATTACCAAATAAACCATATTGTTGCTGGTGTGTTGTAAAAAAAATAATCACACATTCACGATATGTATTTACAGTGTGTGTGTGTGTGTGTGTGTGTGTGTGTGTGTGGTGTGGTGTGTGTGTGTGTGTGTGTGTAAGGTCATGGTCATCTAATCACAGGTCTCACACAGACAGGCATCACCACGTCAATGACACAAATTCGGGAAGAGCTTTGGGTGACGGGTGACCAGTGCACACAGACACACGTGGGTCAGTCTGTCCAACCGGCAAATCGTCCCGGTCGTCTCCCTTCAAAACAAAAGCCTGTCGTCTCAAGGACCGCCGCTGTAAGAGTAGTCTGCTTTATTGTGCATGACGAGCTTGTTGTCCACAAAGTAGAAGCTGTCGGACTGCGTCTCATACGGGTGCAGGATCATCTCACGCACTAACACACACAGGAAAGAAAGGGAGAAAGAGACAGAGAGAGAGAGAGAGAGAGAGAGAGAGAGGCAAAGAAAGAGGGACAAAGATAGAATGAGAGACGGACAGAGAGAGAAAGGAAAGAGTGAACAAAGAGATAGAGAAAATAGAGAGAAGAGAGTGAAAAAGAGAGAGAGAGAGAGAGAGAGAGAGAGACAAATAGAGAATGAGAGGTGGACAGAGAGAGAGAGAGACAGGAAGAAAGACAGAAAGAGAGAAAGACAGTGAAAGAAAGATAGACAGAGAGAGAAGAGTTAACAAAAAAAGAGGTAAAATGGTTCAGTGTGTGTATCATTGAGTGTGTTGTGCTGTGTGTTCTCACTGATCTCCTCGGAAAGAGGCGGGAACTCGTAGATGTGCTCGCAGGTGTTCTTGCTGCTCGGGATGCAGAAGCCGAACTCAAAGTCGAAACTTTTCAGCAGCTGATCGCGGAAGTAATGTCTCTCGATCATTCGGAAGTTATTGATAGGAATGTCACCCACCGTGAACTCCACACTTAGTGAATCAAGGGGGGAAAGTGGGAGTTAGCATTAGCACCGGGTTTAAGGTTATTGATTCCTTAGAACAAATACCGGTATCGATTATTGGCATGTTTATGTGAGCGATAACCGATATGCAGAACCGATATTTATTAATAGTTTAGTCTTTGTGAGAAAAGATTTTTTTTACTCTGTACAAAAAAAAAACCAATAATTAGATGAAGTCTCAGATTTTTATGATCAGTTTATTATCAACTTAAAACAAATCAAGTTAATTTTGCTATTATCGCTGTTGTGCTCTCATCTGGCCTTATAGTGCAGTGCTGTAATGACAATTGCAATTCCCACAACCACCACAAGATGGCCAAAATATCGGTGGACCCAATATCACAAAACCGATATCTGATAATTAAAAAATAAAGTGTAAAATATCATAAAATATCGATTTCCGGTCAGTCTGTAATTTAGAGGTCAACATGCTTTACATTATCTATGAATAAACGGGTAATAAACTAGCGTCTTACTCACGTGGCTCCAACCTGACGCAGGCGCAGAAATGCAGGCGTGAACTGATATCGAACGAATCTCCCAGCACTCGGGTCAACCTCTCGTTTCTCTCCACTTTTGTCTAATAAAAACAGACAAAACAGACATAAAAAAGAGACACAATTGTGGACTGACATGATTATTAGGAATTTTTTAATTTATGTATAAAAAAACTTACATTTACAGCATTTGGTAGACGTCCTTATCCAGAGCGACTTTTATACTACTGAGCAACTGGGGATTCATGGCCTTGCTCAGGGACACATAGTGGTGGATTGGTGGTGAAGTCTAACACCTTAACCACTAAGCCACCACTTCTCCCACAAAAAAAATAGCAAATAAATAATAGCAAAAAACATACTTGGAGTGAAAAACATTAGAAAATATTAGCATATTTATAAAAAACATGAACTATAAGCAAACTTTTATTTTAAAATTTGAAAAAAGGAAAATAAAATAAAGATTAGATTTAAAAAAATTGCTTGTAATTTTTATTCTATGTTAAAATTATACTTGATTTTCTATTGCTAGAGCTAAAACAAACTTTTTTAATAACAAATGAATTTCTCATAAATAATTATAATTTTATTGATTTTTAAATCTGGAGCAAAAAAAAAAACTTACACCATCATATAATATAATATAATATAATATTAGGTTAATATACTATACTATAATATCCTATACTATAATATACTAATACTATACTAATATAATATAATATAATATAATATAATATAATATAATAGATAATAATATAATATAATATAATATATATATATATAATAGGTATAATATAATATAATATATATATAATATAATATATATATAATAATAGTAATAATATAATATAATATAATAATAATAATAATAGATTAATATAATATATAATACTAGTTAATATATAATATAATCAATATAATATAATATAATAATAGGTTAATATAATATATAATATAATATATAATATATATAATATAATAATATATATATAATAATATTAGGTTATATAATAAATATAATAATATATAATCTATATATACTAGGTAATAACTAATACTAATAATATAATATAATATAATATAATATAATATAATATAATATAATTAATATATATATATATA
The DNA here is from genome assembly GCA_005784505.1 of Bagarius yarrelli. Classification (NCBI taxonomy): domain Eukaryota; kingdom Metazoa; phylum Chordata; class Actinopteri; order Siluriformes; family Sisoridae; genus Bagarius; species Bagarius yarrelli. The sequence continues at coordinate 1,380,338 of VCAZ01000078.1, forward strand.
GGGATGCTAATAGAATAGAATATAATATAATATAATATAATATAATATATAATATAATTATAATATAATATAATATAATAGTTAATATAATATAATATATAATAATAATATATTAGATATAATATAATATAATATAATATATATATACTAGGTATATATATAATTAATAATATAGATTACTATATAATAGGTAATATAATATAATATAATATAATATATATATAGATATATAATATAATATAATATAATATAATTATAATATAATATAATATAATATAATATAATATAATAGATTATATAAATAATATATAATATAATATAATATATCTAATATAAGATAATAAATAATAGATTAATATATAATATATATATATATATTAGATTAATATAATAATAGGTTAATATAATATAATATAATATTAATAGATTAGATTAATATAGAGATTATTGAATATGAAAGCGGTAGCGCAGTGATTAAGGTGTTGGACTGCTGATTGGAAGATCGGGGTTCGACTCCCAGCTCCACCAAGCTACCACAGCTGGGCCCCTGAACAAGGCCCCTAACCCCCCCAATTGCTCACTTATATAGAAGACATAAATGCAAGTCGCTTTAGATAAGGACGTCTGCCTAATGCTGTAAATATCAAAATAAAAATTCAGATAAAGAATAAAATATGAATCTAATTAAAAAATACTAACTAACTAATTATAATAAAATTATATAACAAAAAATTAATTATACAAATATCGTAAATAAAATCAATACAATTTACAATAAAAAAGTCTCTTAACTGTACAAATTTATATTTATTCTTTTTTTTTCCATCTCATTTTCAGCTCGATTATTATTTACAAATTTATCTTCATCTCCGATATTCGGGAAAAAACCCAACAATATTATGTAGATGAAAGTGAAGGTATTCCCCAGGCCAGGAAAAGCGCTAGTTATCGTTCCGTCTTTACAGGAATAAACCGCACTGCGAGAGATCAGTTAGCTAACCGGATCACTCGGACTCACCCGATCCTGGAGGCTTTGTGATCTCGAACAGCACTGTGCCCGTCTCCATGTCTCGTATCTTAAACCGTGTGAAGTCGATGTTGTATACGTTGTCCTCTGGACTGCACAAGTAGCCTAGAAGTCACAGTGAATGTAGATATGCGGTATTACTTACAGTCTATGTCTGCTTTATATCAGAACTGGACGTTAATCTAACGTTGTGTGCTGTTATTATATTAACCCACAACTCTCACCACTGTCTCTACAACATACTGTCATAGTCTCTAAACCAGTCTAGCTAATCCACTGTCTCAACCATACATCATCTACTGTCCTCTATTACATCATAGCTGTCTCACCACTGTCTCTAAACCAAATACATACATGTCTCAAGCTGTCTTCTCTCACCACTGTCTCTAACCTTACATCATCACTGTCTCCACACTGCTCTAATCAGCATCTGTCTCACCACTGTCTCTAAACCATACTTTCTACATCCTAGCTGTCACTCACAACCACTAATCTAAACATCTGCTAGTCTCACAATGTCCTCCCTACATCTAGCTGTCTCACCACTGTCTCTAAACCATCATCATCTAGCGTCTCACCACTGTCTCTAAATCCTCCTACATCATAGCTGTCCCTCCTCTGAACCACTGTCTCTAAACCAGACATCAAAGCTGTCTCACCACTGTCTCACCCAAACCACATCATAGCTGTCTCACCAGTCTGTCTCTAAACCATACAACTAGCATGGTCTCACCACTGTCTCTACCATCTCATCACTCATCCACCACTGTCTCTAACCATACCATCTCACCACTGTCTCTAAACCATACATAGCTGTCTACCACTCTCTAAACCTACATCATAGCTGTCTCACCACTGTCTCTAAACCATACATCATACATAGCTGTCTCACCCTGTCTCTAAACCACATGTCTCTCACCACTGTCTCTAAACCATACATCATGGTCTCAGCTGTCTCACCACTGTCTCTAAATCCATAGCTCACCACTGTCTCTAAACCATCTCATACTGCTCTCTGTCTCTAAACCATACATCATAGCTGTCTCACCACTGTCTCTAAACATACATAGCATACATGTCTCTATACATCATAGCTGTCTCACCATCTCACCACTGTCTCTGTCTCTAAACCACACTATAGCTGTCTCATCATCATAGCTGTCTCACCATACATCTACTGTCTCACCACTGTCTCTAAACCATACATCATAGCTGTCTCACCACTGTCTCTAAACCATACATCATAGCTGTCTCACACTGTTCTAAACCATACATCATAGTGTCTCATACCATAGCATCATAGTCTCACCACTGTCTCTAAACCATACATAGCATCTCTACATCATAGCTGGTCTCACCACTGTCTCTAAACCATACTGGTCTCATCAACATACCAAACCATCTCACCACTCAAACCATACATATAGCTGTCTCACCACTGTCTCACCACTGTCTCTAAACCATACATCATAGCTGTCTCACCAGTCTGTCTCACCCACTACATCATAGTGTCTCTAACCATACATCAAGCTGGTCTCATGTCTCTAGCTGTCTCACCACTGTCTCTAAACCATACATCATACCATGTCTCTACATCATACATCATAGCTGTCTCACCACTGTCTCTAAACCATACATCAAGCTGTCTCAGCTGTCACCACTACATCATCAAGCTGGTCACTCTAACCACTCATGTCTCTCACCACTGTCTCTGTCTAAACCATACATCATAGCTGTCTCACACTGTCTCTAACCACTGTCTCTAAAACCATATACATCATAGCTGTCTGTCTCACCACTGTCTCTAAACCATACTTAGTCTCATCCTAAACTGTCATAGCTGTCTCACCACTGTCTCTAAACCATACATCTGTCTCATGTCTCTAAACAATGCTGTCTCACCACTGTCTCTAAACTACATCATAGCTGGGTGGTGGTTATGTCAAAGGTCTCTAACCCATACCATAGCTGGTCCTCATCATAGCTGTCTCACCAATAAACCATACATCATAGCTCTCACCACTGTCTCTAAACCATACATCATAGCTGTCTCACCACTCATAGCTGTCTCACCACTGTCTCTAAACCATACTCATACATCATAGCTGCTCTCACCACTGTCTCTCTAAACCATACATCATAGCTGTCTCACCACTGTCTCTAAACTGTCTCACATACATCATAGCTGGTCTCACCACTGTCTCTAAACCAGACATCAAAGCTGTCTCACCACTGTCTCTAAACCACACATCATAGCTGTCTCACCACTGTCTCTAAACCATAGCATCTGTCTCAACTGTCTCACCATACATCATAGCATAAACCATAGCTGGTCTCTCACCACTGTCTCTAAACCATACATCATAGCTGGTCTCACCACTGTCTCTAAACCATACATCATGTCTCTAGCTGCTCTCACCACTGTCTCACCTGTCTCTACCATACATCATGTCTCTGTCTCTAAACCATACATCTCTATAGCTGTCTCACCACTGTCTCTAAACCACCATACATCATAGCTGTCTCACCACTGCTCTCACCACTGCTGTCTCACACTAGTCTCTAAACCATACATCATAGCATGTCAAACTAGCTGTCTCTGTCTCTAAACCATACATAGCTAACTAAGATTTTTGCATGATTTTTAGGTTTAATCGTTAACATGTTACTTATTAAATGGTCTTACAATTCTCTGTTTTGTGGAATAGACGATAATACAGCACAAAGTGGACTGATAAAATAATCTGATGGTTGTGTAAAATCTTCCTTTACCTTAAAAAAAATGGTCCCCCAATCATTTCATTGCTTACACACACAGAAACACACACACCTTATTTCCTCCCTCTGACGAGACAAATCCTTCTATATTCCAAGGGACGGATAAACACAACCTGTCTTCCAGAGATTAGGCTACCGGTTGGAGGGATATTTTTAGGACCTTTTCTTAGATTTACTCTTATATATTCACACATACAAAAACATCTACACAACACACTCGTTCTTATTCTCACTCATTTCTGTAACGCAAAAAGTAACTATAGTGTCTCTCTGTTCTGACTGTTACTAAAAGCAAAAATCTACTGATTAACGTTGGCTTCGTTCAGGGTTCAGGGTTTAAATGGTTATAAACGGAAACCTGGAAAAAGCCATCCAAATTCCAGGCATGGAAAAGATTTGGGAAAATAAATTAACCCACAAAAGTGCACACATGCACTTTATGTCTATTATGTCTATTCTGTTTAGTGGCTCTTTGTTGTTTTGTAAATTCTATGTTTTGTGTAGCACCAGGGAGTCCTGGAGAAACGTTATCTCATTGAAATGACAATAAAGCTCCTTGAACTTGAACAGTTTTGGATTGTCATAAAAGTTTGTCCCACAAATCTCTATATGAAAATTGTCTCAAAGCAGCTAAGTCCCTAATGAACAAGCCGGTGGAAACTGTGGCAAGGAAAAACCTCCATGAGATGAAACAGGAAAGAAACCTTAAGAGGAACCCAGACTTAAGAGGGAACCCATTGTCATCTGGGAGACACTTTACAGCATATAGTAATAGTGATCAAATAAATGTAGACTTTATCCTTAGGGTCAGTGGAGCAGAGTGAGTCTCAGTCCATCCTCAAACTCCTCGAATTTAAGGAAGGGGGCAGGAAAACTGGTCACGGGTACCTCAATATATTTTAATTGATAATAGAGAGTGCTTAAAGTCCAACCCCAAAACTCAGTGGTTATGGGGTTAGACTGCTAATTGGAAGATTGGGGTTTTATTCCCAACACCACCAAGTTGCCAGTGTTGGACCTTTAAGCAAGGCCCTTAACCCCTTGATCGTTCAGGGTTCAGTTTGCATAAGGATGTCTTCCAAATGGCGTAAAGGTAAATGAACTTGTTAAATGTACTTGTTCGCTAAAAATGTGGACGAAAGTTTGTTAGCAACAGTTTACTGGACACTTTTAGAAGCAGGCAGCTGGTCCTGTGGACGCATTTCCTGCAGTCCTGTAAGCCTTGTCGGTGATGCACCAGGCCAAGATTAAGGCCTAAGCTGCTTATAATATCTGAGCACCGAGGGTTAAACTGGGATGCGGTGGATTAAGCTCCTTTTACCTCTCTAACAGCTGCTGGGTACATATACCATGTGGCAACAGTGCATAAAAATGCATCGAATCATGCAGCTAGAGTGAAACCATGGCATACAAACTGAAGTCATTCCGGAGGGAAGTGTTTAAGACAAAAAAAAAAAAAAAAACGTTTTGCAAAAGGTAAATAAAGATGATCTGTTTCAGCCACCCAAAAATATGACCAACACTATAATTATATATTTGCATATAAAAAAATAAAAAAAGACAATGAAAAAGAAGTGAACATGAAGTAAAGTATTAAAATAAACAGACCCACACCACCAATCTGTCAACAGCGACCAAAAAAAATCACCTAGCTTTTCATCGCATGCTGAAAGCGACGTCGGTATCGTGGGTCGACTCTTTCAAAACAGTTTCGCTGACTGAAAAAAAATGTTAACTCAATTTTCTTGACTTTTTATTGATGCAAACAAGTTTTGCGGACGCATCCGCAACCGCCAAAATACTTTAAATGCCGATGTAGATTTCTTCCAAATTTATACATTTATAGTATTTGGCAGACGTCCTTATACAACTGATCAATTGGGGGTTACAGGTCTTGCTCAGAGACCCAACAGTGGCAAATTGGTGGTGCTGGGAATCGAACCCTGATCTTCCAAATACCGAAGAAAGGGCATTTGTATGCGGAGGTTCCACCGTATTAGATTACGGAAGATATATAACGTTGGTATCTATGATTATGGCGTCGTTGTTCGTTATAGGTTTGGATTTGTCATTATACCAACAAATCCAATCCTCTCTGAAATCCACACCCATGTTCTTATTGAGAGCACTTTCAGAAACTGACTCACCATCTTATCAGATAATCATTCGGAATTTTATTACCTATGAAATGTTACGTCGTGGAAAAAAAAAAGACAGTCAAGTGCTTTCTATAAAACATAACAGAGATGAAGAGAGGAAAAGTGTGGACTGAACAGAGAAGCGCATTCGATAAAAGCCGGTGAGTAATCTTCTCAGAGCAGCAGGAATATTACACAATGCACACACACACACACACACACACTGCACAACAAGGAGTAAAACTGTGTCAAATAAAATATACACCTTCTGGCCATGTTATGAGGAACACCATGTTATTACCAACCAACATCAGCCTCAATTCCTCACAGCATGGATTCCAAATGGTTCTGAAGACCTTGGAGATTTTGCTCTGTGTTGGTATGATTACAGCACAAAATTGCCGCATTCATGCTGTTCTGTGTTTTTTCCCCTTTCTAAAACCTCCCAAAGATTCTCAAATGGGTTTAGACCTGGTGGCCATTTGGGGAACATTGTTATTGAACCAGAGAAAACTTTCTAACATGTTTCAGCAACACTACTTAGATTTGTTCAATACTTGATTGATGGCCCAATGTGTACCAAGAAATTATTCCACACATCATTACACCACCACCACCACCACCTAAAGCCTATAGTGCTTCCACATAGCCATTAGGTCTGATTTATAAAATCATGCTGCTGACTGAATACAACTGAATTGATTATTTTAAGCAGATTTATCAGAACAGACGACATTCCTCCAGTCTTGTGTCCAGTTCAGTTGAGACTTTAGCTCCAAACTTTAGCTCCAGGTTTCTGTTGTTAGCGATTCAGGCGGTTTGTTCATCTAAGACAAATTTTTAAAAAAAACTATATTCTTATGCTAAAATCTGGTGTCTTTGATTTCTAGTTTGACCGACAGACAATCAGTTTTTTCTGCTAATGAAATTCTGGCAGTGTCAGAAGTTTTCAGACGTTTTCCTGAATAGCAGCGCTGAACCCGATGACGCAATTAGCGTGACGAGTACACACCACCTCGGCAAGATGTGAAAACGAGTCTGGTGGACAGAATAGCAAAAAGAGAAACTTACTGCTAGCTAGCGTTTAGCAAGAGAACGCGGGTTATTGAACGTGTCACGAATCATGACGTAAATCTTCAGATGAGTCTTTTACCCTGCGTCTGTTATGACGTGTCTGGACCATCGTTCAGTCATTATGACAACAGAGGTCCTACAATGTGACATCGGGATCATGTTTGTACAGTCTGACAAGAGACAATCGCAAAAAAATGCACAATGCGGGTCCAATTTACTTTAGACTACCATATAGCAGTCTGGCCATTTACTCCCTACTGAGTTTTCTGTCGCTGCTGCCTTTTTTTGTGCAAACTCTAAACTCTTTTTATACAGTAATCATAGGCGCAATAGCTCAGCGGTTGCAAAAAAATAATAATCCAGCAATCAAATCACAGGAAGTACCTCAGAAAAAATGGCGACTAAAAAAGTGGATTGCAAACGGAAATGAAATTGGAAAGCTGTAGAAAAGATTTTCAATTGCCCCCTGTCCTCTTTTAGACACACACAGAGTGACTGCAGACAACCTACGCCACAGACTGCAACTGGCCTGAAAAACAGAACAGGAACAAATCCAAAAACGCACTTGCTGATTTAAAAAGCTATGGACACCACGGAACCCTACAATCAGTCAGCGGGAGGAAGTGTTTAGCACGTCCGCACTTGTTAACGGGTGACGAGCATTAAATCTGTCACCCTGTGGACTCGGAAACAGCATGCGGTTATTCGCATACGAGCGATTTCTTCTCTTCAGCTCATTTTTAAAAGCACTGAGACGGACAAAAATATTGCTATTATAGGCTACAGCGGCATGTGGACGCGCGGTTGTTTATGACTCATTCGCTTTGTATGAAGTCGTGATTCATGGCGTGATGCAGCTTTGGTGCCTAGCCTATATTTTATTCGCATGATAATGCATTTTCGACTGCTTGGTTCTGGACAAAAGACACAAATAGACCAAACCAGCTTCGACGTCAACATTTAAAGAAAGTTTTTTTTTTTGTTTTTTTTTTGTCTTTATATTAGACTGAACGACAGTCAAGACACGTCATATACGGACACACAAAAAAAGACGCGTCCAGAGTTCAACCGTCATCGTTCTGTAATAAGTTTTGGTAACCAGCGTTCTCTTCGCTTAATGTAAATGTCTATTTTGTCACATATACTGGTTACAGATTCCTGTTCTTAACTAACACGAGACAAACCGTATCTGATTTAGCCTTAAATGTAACTTTTTCTCTGCACTGGGATGCTTTTCTGCTTACCACTTTTGCAGGGAGTGATTATTCGAGTTACTTTACGTACAGCTTTCATAATTATAAAAAAAAAAAGAAAAACATGTTAGCATCATTTAAGCGCTTTATAAAACAGAACATATGATTAGCTTTAATATTTTTGTTAATTTAGCCAAATTACTGCCTAGATGCCAAACTACCTGCATAAAAATAATCAAATAAACGAAATTCACATACAGCAGAAACTGAATTGTCATTTTTTTTTCTCTCAGCCTTCCCTATTTCCTGAAAGCCATTCTAAGGCTCCATCCGTCAGACTCTGACTGACACACACACACACACACGAACTACTATCAGCTACACTTGTAAACTGTTTCTTCTGCTCCCTCACTTCTTCTCCACCTCTTTTCCCTCTCATCCACTATTCACACTTTGCCATCGTGCTTTATTGCTCTTTTCTTTTTCTTCTTCATCCGTTGGATTTCACTCTGCTTTCTCTTCTGCCATCCTCTCGCCTCCACTCGAGTCTCTTGCCTGCACAAAATGTGCTCGTTTTATCCTTTATCAACTGAACAGAACACTTCTGAAATAAAATGAGACACTTGTAAAGCAAGTAATGGGAGAAAAGCCAGATAGAAGTTT
>VCAZ01000078.1:1394210-1396710 GCA_005784505.1 Bagarius yarrelli
TGCCCCGGGGATTTAAACATCCAGCTAAGGGGCTTATAAAGCAGCACGGCTAAAAATATACAGGTGCAGGCTGAACAGCGCCTTAGTTAACTGTTACTATAAATACTAGATCAGAAGAAGGGAAGCATCCAAGCAGCTACTGAGAAGAATAAAAATGTTTCGGAGAATAAACAGGACTGCTTAATACCGTAATGCTGTAATGACAGTGACGGTTTTTTAGGAATAGCCAGCATGAAAAAAAAAGATACACATAAAATAATTATTTAAAAAAATTAATAATAAGAAGAAGAATAAATATTATGCCGTTCAGTGATGGAAAGTAATGCTGCGCTCACCTGCTATCTAAATAATAAAGAGAGTTTCCCAGTAGAAAGTTGAACATAAAGCGGTGTGTGTGTGACGGGATTGTGTGTGACGAGATATATGTATGTATGTGTGTATGTATGTATGTATATGCTGCACATCATACATTGCTACCCCTTCCAAATTACTTGTATTTGCCCCAAATTCCATACTTACCATTATTATCTAACTTAAATATTATATATTATATATCTTTCATTCATTTATCTTCTATACCCACTTATTCCCTAATTCACGGGGATCTGCTGGAGTCTATCCCAGCCGTCTCTGTAAGGGTGATAGACAGGAGGGGGACACCCTGGACAGGTCGCCAGTCCATCACAGGGCCACACACATATATAGTCTACTATATACTATATACATCACATACTTCCATACTATATGGTCTACTATATACTATATAAAATACTTATACATATTTACTTACTATATAGTATACTACTATATAGTCTACTATATACTATATACATCACATATATACCTATATACATATAGTCTCCTATATACTATAAATAACATACTTCAATACTATTAGTCTATACTATACTATATACATACATAACATACTTCCATCACTATATAGTCTACTATATACTATATAAATCACGTACTTACATACTATATAGTCTACTATATACTATATAAATAACATACTTCCATACTTTCAGTCTACTATATACTATATACATAACATACTTCCATACTATATAGTCTACTATATACTATATAAATCGCATACTTCCATACTATAAAGTCTGTTATATACTATTTAAATCACATACTTTCATATTATATAGTCTATTATATACTATGTAAATCACATACTTCCATACTATATAGTATATAAAACTATGTGAGGAGAGTCATATGTCAGAATTCTTAGTATGCAGATTACAGTATGTGAAAAGTTTACTCCCGTCTGGAGTTTGAAGTTCACGTACAATGGACACTTTACTATTCCATGATTCCGCAGGAGAAACGAAGTGGCGGTAACGCGACGACGCTGCACTTTTCAAATGCTTTAAGTAGCTTTAAGTGCCTAAAGAAAAAAAATCACTGTTTCTTGTAGTTAAATTTTACTCGTTTAACATCATTAAAGTTAAAACTTTATCACACTTTAAATTCACGCTGCGGTGATGTCATATCTCGCTCATGAAAATATCAAAATGGCGGATGTAAGTAGTCTGAACTTGATTTATACTACTCGTATCTATACTATATCAAGTAGTGCGTACTTACTAAATGTAGTACATACTTGTATGTGATTTCAGACGGAGCCTGTCAGTCAGTCAGTCAGTCAGTCAGTCAGTTATGGATGATTCATGTCACATGCTCCTGCTTTCTTATTTTAGACCACATTGAACAGAGCTTGCGCTGCAGCCCACATCATGACTAAAGGCTTAATTTTCATGATCACAGCTTATACAAGGCACAATGTCAGAGATCGTGGTTCAATCCAGATAATACAACAGACATGTATAGGGATGCTCTAAACCTCCTAAGAATAAAATCGTTGAACTTTCCCAGGTCTCCACCATCAACCTCAGAAACCTCAGACAATTTTGGGCCTGATTCTGTACTGTGCATTAATGTATATGTGACAGGAAGAAGTGGTAGTTTATTGGTTAAATTGCTAATTGGACGATCTGTGTTCGATTTCCACCACCACCACGTTGCCACTGTTGGGCTCCTGAGCAAGGCCCCCAGTTAGCCTTAAATTATCCTATTTGTATAAAAGAGATAAATGTAAATCTCGCTGGATAGTGCTGAAAATGTTAATGTAGATAAAGACTCATTTACTAATTTTATCTTAATAAACCTTTGCAAACCAGAAAATTCGGAAAAAACGAAATTAACAACAAATAACTTTTTCAGTAAATTTCTGGTATTTGAAGTTACGTGATTTAATTATTTTAATTAAATAGAACATAACTGACTTATTTGAAAAGTGGTGGCTCATGGTTAAGGTGTTGAACTACCAACCCGAAAGTTATGGGTTCGATTTCTCAGTTTTGCCAGTCTACCACTGCTGGGCCCCTGAGTAAGGCCCTTAACCCCTAATTGCTCAGTTGTATAAATGAGATAAATGTAAGTCGCTCTGGATAAGGATTTAAATTCGGCAGACGTCCTTATCCAG
>VCAZ01000078.1:1401710-1446710 GCA_005784505.1 Bagarius yarrelli
TGCTGCAAGAACATTATGGAGTACGGCATGGAGAATGTCCGCTCCCTGAAGGTGGAATGTGGAGCGTGAGTAATCAGACGCTTGATTTAGCAATAAAATCATAGATGATATAAAACTTATTTCATTTTAAGAGTGAATTGTGTACATAACTTCTTTACAAAGTCAAAAATCATCTTCATGTCCTTTAATTTATAAATCAAATTGATATCCTGCTTCAATGGGCTGTCCATTTTTTTGGATCCAGATGGGTGGGATTTGAGCACAGCAGCTACAATGGCCACCAGTTTGTCCTGGAGAAGGGAGACTACCCTTGTTTTGAAGCCTATATGGGAAGTCATGGCTACCGAGTGGAAAGGATGATGTCGTTCCGTCCTATCTATTCAGCTGTGAGTTTTATTCAATGTTCTTACACTGTTTAATTAGACTGTTGAGTTGAGTTGAGCTGAGCTCTTTATTCTGATTGGTCAGAAGTTGAGGATTAAACAGTATTGTAGATTTTTCAGTATTCAGAGAAACATCTATCCATTGTCTATAGCCGCTTATTCCTAATCAGAGTCGTTCCTAAAAACATCCTCTGGGGTTGTTATGTCTATAAAGGTTGGTATTTTAAACAAACTTCTTGACGTCTTTCAGTTGTACTGTATTTCTATGTTAAAACAGTGTCACAAGGAGTCCCGCATGTGTGTGTGGGAGTGCGAGAACATGACGGGAGGGCGGTGGGAGCTGTGCGATGATTACCCCTCCCTGCAGGCTATGGGCTGGCACAACAATGAGATCGGATCCATGCAGGTTCAAAGCGGCGCGTGAGTACCTTCACCTGCATCTCTTTTAGAATCAAATTACATTATCATGCTTATGCCATACGAAGCCGCATCAAAAAATTTCAAGACACGCCAGCAGATGGCAGCACAAGGCTTCAGGTACAGTCCCAGAGAGCACAGGTTTGCATGGCTTGTGCTGCCACCTATTGGCATGTCTCGAAAGTTGTTGAAATCCCCTCATATAGCAGTTCATAGCTTCTTTAATTAAAATTTTATATTTATGGCATTTGTCAGGCGTCCTTATCCAGAGTACCCTTACCTCATTGGTACAGCTGAGCAGTTAAGGTTAAGGGGCCTTGCATGAGGGCCCAGTTTGGTGTTACTGGATTGTTTGGTGTTAATTTATTGGGAAATGAAATATGTTGACACACCTTTCAGATTTAATCTCCAGTTCCTGCTACAATAAGCTCCACTCTTCCAAGAAGGATTTTGACCGAACCTTTTGACTTGGCTGTTTTTGTTCATTTAACCAGAAGAGTATTAGTGAGATTAGGAACAGATGGACGTCCTGGTTTTAATCGCCGTTCCAGTTGATCCCAAAGATGTTTAGAGAGGGTTAGGTCAGACTTAGAAAGCAAAGACTGGGGGAAAGTGGTAGGTCAGTGATTGAGTATAGGTCAATTTAGGACAGTGATCACAAATCTATACATTGACATTCTAGACAAACGTGTGCTAGTGATTTTGAGGTAATAATCTGAGGAAGAACCACGTGTGCATGTGACATTCAAGTGTTCACAAACATTTGGACATAAACGTAGCTTATATTCATTCTGTAATATTTCTTTGACTGAATTTTATTGTATGTCTTCAGTTGGGTTTGTTACCAGTATCCTGGTTATCGTGGTTATCAGTACATCATGGAGTGTGACTGGCACGGAGGAGAGTACAGATGTTACAGAGAGTACGGCAGCCACGCTCACACCCCGCAGATCCAGTCCATCCGGAGAATCCAGCACTAGAAGCCTTGTGCTGATCCTCAAACTGGTGCTACATTCATCTAACTTGAAGTACTTTCAGGAAAATAAAGACACGGAATGAAAACTGTAGAATGAACAATCTTAAAGTCGTAGCATGCTGAGAAACCCGGGACACATTTATCACAATAAACTTCAATTTATTTTCAACTTCTTTGACACTTGGTGTTTGTTTTTTTTCTTTAGCTTTATAATACTTCAATAAAATGCCTAAAATTTTTAACAAAACCAGCTACAATGTTTGATAAAATTGGTATCGACATAATAGCATGCTAATATCCGATATTTATCGTTATTTAAGTTGCTTTTTAGCTTATGTTTGTTTGCTACTGGAATTGATGCTTGAACGCCAACGTTGATTAGAAAATAAGTTAGTGCTAGCTGATTAAAGATAATTAACGGTAACAAGAAGTCTTCCACAAAAATGCCCAGTCCTTCTGGTTTATTATTACTCATGCTACTGATACTACTGCCAATAATAATAATAATAATAATAATAATAATAATAATAATAATGTAAAAAAACTAAATTAAATTATTATATTCGGCAAAATACAATTTATTGTAAAATAAATAAATAAATAGACAACCCCCAAAAAAATAAATAAAAACAATTTTGTTAAAAACTGTAAATCTCAGCTCATTTTAATTCTATGTATATTTTTTAAAATACAATCGGTGTTCTAATTATTATCTGATGTGACATTTTAATCGTTGATTACACTAATAAATAAATTAAATTAAATTTTATATATATATTATAGTTCCTTGAATTTTTCCGCTTAAAACTCCGCGCGCGCCTTTAAATTACCAGGTCAAGGTGACATAAATCGCGGGCAACATGGCGCATTTCCGGTTAATTTTAACGCCACTTTTCGCGCTTTTACAACTTGTTTATTGTTTCCATGTCGAATTCCGGTCGAATGATGAGGAAACGTACAGGAAATACTACAATTACACGGAGTTTACACACCGTATCCAGCGTTTGGCTGAAAAATACCCGGATATTTGCCGCCTCACGAGCGTCGGCAGGTCGTCTGGAGGCAGAGAGCTTTGGGTGATGCGGGTCACAGCCCACACAAACCTTCTGAGGAAAGTTCTAGAAAAGCCGCGGGTTAGATACATGGGGAACATCTACAGAGACGATCTGCTGTCCAGACAAGTCCTGATTTACTTCACTGACCATCTCCTGAGTCAGTATGGAAGTGAAAACAGAGTGACTGAACTGGTAGACACCACCGATATTTATATCATCCCCAGTTTGAACCCTGATCACTTTGAGGAGGTTGGAGAAGGGGACTGTAATGGCAGCAAAGATCCAGATGCGGCTGAAGCTGCACCTGAGATGTTGGCGGTGATTCAATGGTCTTTCCAAAAAAAGTAGGTTTTATTACAAAAAAACGAAACAAAACAATTTCCTGTTACATTTACATCATTTGGTGGATGCTTTTATCTACGGCGACAATTTTATACAATTGGGGGTCAAGGGCCTTGCTCAGGGGCCCAGCTGTAGCAACTTGTTGGTGCTGGAAATCGCCCCCTGATCTTCCAAATCAGTTGTCCATCACCAAAACCACTGCGTTACCACCTCCTTTTGCATCCCATGTGCTGAAAGGAATTCATACCTCACTGGTGACGGTGATGGTGATGGATTGCTGATCGGAATCCCAGCACCACCAAACCGCCACTAGTTTGTCCCTGAGCAAGACCATTAAATGCTCAGTTGGTTAAAAAAAAGGAAAATGTAAAAATGTCTGGTAATGTTTCTGCCTTGGGTGGCATGTGGTAGCCCAGTGGTTAAGGTGTTTGACTACTGATCAGAAGATCGATGCTGGGCCCCTGAGCCAGGCTCTGAACCCCTAATCGCGTAGTTGAATAAAAAAAAACCAAGAGAAGGACATTTGCCAAATGCTGTAAATGTGAATGTAAATATGGACCTGCTGATATTCTGAGGGCTCCTTCAGGTACAAGAACTTCAGTAAGATCAGCCTGATGATCAAGTAAAAAACAGACGAACAAATGAGTGTTTCTCTTCATAAGTTCGAGGTCTTTCACTCTGGCCTGGTGACGCCGTGTGTTCATAGACTTTGCTTTGTGCACAGCGGCTTTGTCATCTTGACGGTTGTAACTGTACAACATACAAAGAGTCTATAAGCTACTATAAATGAACTACAGTGGTTTTTCCCTTAGGTTTGTTCTTGGTGGAAACCTGTTTGGAGGTTCAGTAGAGGTCGGGTACTCCTCCGAATCCTCCAGTTCCCAGGTAACTCCAGGTGCAGACAGACGTACGGATGAAGATCACGATGATGCCCTCTTTCGCTATTTGGTTCAGACTTTTACCGAAAACCGCTCGAACGTGGATCCTTGTCTTGATGAGCAGAAGGAGAAGTTCAAAAGTGGGGCAACTGATGTGCAAGGTGAACCTTTGTGAATGCTGTTGATTGATGCCAAATTCATGAACCTTGATGTTCTAGAAATGCTTGTAAACTACAGGAAGCACGCAAGACTTTAGTTACTTCAGAGGGAACTGTTTGGAGGTCCCCTTACAGCTGGGCTGCTGCAAATTCCCGCCGGCTTCAGAGCTCTATCCCCAATGGAGGAACAACAGGGACGCTTTACTAGCGTACATGGAAAAGGTAGGAAACATGGACAGAAACATGATTACCGTCTCGGTTAATTTTCTCTTTTTTGGCCACCTGTGTGGTGCAACAGAAAAGCAATTTTCTCAGAAAACCTTCTCTGTCTGGCTTGATTGCTTTTCTGGCAGAAGCACATGCCAGCTTTGTCTTTTCTAATTGGTGGCTTTTGTCCGATGGGGTAAATCTGGCTGGAGGATGAAATTAGGAAGATAATAATGGTTCAGATTAATGTTCAGGTTTTTAAGGAATTAGTCAGAGGCATTCGATTAAATTCCTTTAATCAACAATAAATTATTGATTCATTTATACTTTTTAACCATTATTTCACTTTTTAACGATGGTTTTTCCCACAATTGTTTTGTTGCAATAAAATTGCGGAAATTGTCGTTAGTAAATAAGCGACATTAGCACATCTTTCAAATACAAAACCAGGAAGTGTGTTCGGTGACCGTACTGGTTACCTACAAGATAAAAATCAACTGATTCCGTTGATAATTGACGACAAAATCTTCAGCGATTACTTATCTGTCATTGGTTAATCATGCCAATCGAACCGAATTGCTCCTAGTACGCGCAAAAAAGCTACGTAAATCTTTTCAAGGTTCACATCGGAGTCCGAGGTCACGTCCTGAACTCCTCAGGAATGGGTATTCCAGGCTCAAACATCTCAGTTGCTGGAACAGATCACATCATCACAGCTTGGACATATGGCGATTATTACCGCTTGCTGCTGCCCGGAATGTACAACATCACAGCCAGCTCTCTGGGGTAAATACCAGTAATTAGAATCGGTTTGCTTCTCAGGTTGGCGTTTGTTAAGATCTTGCGTTAATCTTTCCTTACCTGCGTTTCAGGTATCTTCCGTGCACCATAAACAACGTAACTGTAATCGAAGGTGAAGCTACAGTACTGAACTTTATTCTAAAGAAACCAAGCGAAGAGGTACTAATGCCCGGGCTTCCTGCCACGACTGTACCGGTGGTAGCTTACCAATCGACTGAACCCATACCTGAGCCGGCAGTACAAAAGAACCATTTTAGCCATCATGGCTACTCGGATTTGGAGTCGTACCTTCAATGGATTAGCTCTGTTTATTCATCTCGTACCCAGCTGTACTCTATTGGCCAGTCGGTTCTAGGCAGGGAACTCTACGTCATGAAGATATCGACTAATGTTGGCATTGATGAAGCAGGTAGATAAAATAATTTATTTCTCATTATTATAGTTACTAAGATTTGAGCTGATTAAAATAAATTCGTGTTATTTCAAAAAAAATATTTTTTCAACAATTTACAGCCCAAATGATTGGAACACCTGACCATCACGGGCATAAAACTTTTTTTTTTTTTAAACCATCCTATTTTATATGTAGTTTCAATCCCTCTACTATAAGAATTTCCACACTTCCTAAAAATTATTCTCCTCAATTGGGTCATGTGACTGCGCGGATTTGATCATTCGGTTCCAATAGTATTAATGAGATCGGACACTAATGTTGAGGTGAGGAGGTCTGGGGTTCAGTCGGGGTTCCAGTTCATCCCAAAAGGTCAGTTTAAAGGGGTTGAGTCCGAATCAGGACTCTGTACAGGACAAAACGTCCAGAACACAGCATGTCTTCATGGAGATCAGGGACATTGTCATACTGGGACAGGGTTTGACTCTCTTTTTCAGTATAGCAATAATGTTAAGCTACAACATACCAATACATTCAAGACAATGGCGTGACTCGGACATGTTTGTCGGTGTGCTGTTAAGGTGTCCGCTAATATTTGCCCATATAGTGTCTGTCAACTATGTGATGTAGCGAGTCCCTTGCTAATACACAGCCGTACTTAGAACATTAGTGCTTGTTAACAATCTTCTAAACAGGTAAACCTGAAATCGCATTCGTTGGCAACTTTCATGGCGATGATGCTGTAGGTCAAGAGATTCTCTTGCGTTTGGTCAACTACCTGTGCAGTAATTATGGCGGTGACCCTTTAATCACACAACTGGTGAACAGCACAAGAGTGCACATCCTGCCCTCCGTAAACCCGGATGATTCTGGAATATCAGGAGAAGGTACGAGTCTGGAAAAGGTGAAATAAAACGATATTGATCTTCTGGACTCTGGATAAAAACCTAACTCAAACCCGTTGTTTTTAACTCCAGAGACAATAAATGAACATGGAGACTTCGGTGCTGGTCTAAATGACGGCCATAAACAAATCGTTGACTTGAGCCGGAACTTTCCAGACCAGGTCCAAACTGAAGTTTTTGTACGTCCAGAAACCAAAGCTGTGATGAACTGGATGAAAGCTCACTCCTTCGTTTTGTCAGCCAGTGTTCTTGGTGGTATGTGATGGATTTTTGTGGGGATTTTTTTCCGGGTTCTGTTGAGACGGTCTGTGATGAGCTGTTGTGTTTTTAGGAGTGATTGGAGTGAAGTTTCCGGCTTCAGTCGATTCTATTGACGAGGCTGTTTTTGAATCAGTCACACGGGATTATTTGGTATGTATTGTGGTTAACTATTTTAATATCATTATATAGTTATAATTAGGGTTGCAAAAGGGGTTAAAAATTCCTGGTAAATTTCCGTTACCGTTTTACGGAAATTTTGGAAATATTCCAGGTTGGAATAGGAATTTATTTATATTATTAAGGAATTTGGGAAAATTTATATAAACTGTATATACAAACAAATATAAACATTTTGTTTGGTCATAAGCTGAACGTATGTTCTGGAATGCACAGTTCACCAGACCGAGGAATGTGCAGAGGAGAAATTTACCCGAAATTGCTATAAATTTGGTTGTTTTAACAAGATTAGGCTGCAAGATTTTTTTAAACTATTGTATAATTAATTTCGTTGTAACTGGCTAACCTGTAATTCTGCACATTCCCAGTTTATTCCCATACGTTCCTGTTAATTCCCATGGAAAGTTTCCAGCCTTGAAAATTCCTGGAATTTTGCAACCCGATAATAATAATAACTACAGCAACTATAATAATAATAATTATAATAATAATAATAATTATAATAATAATAATCTAACAGGTCAGTCAAAGTGTACATGTATAAATCTTGTTTTCACTCAAACTTATTTTTTATTTGATTTAGGAATTTTCTTCCCTCCAGATGTCACAAACCTGCCAGAATGTGGACAGAAGTGAAATTAATCACGCTGCCGCTGGAGGTAAGATCTGGTCTTCATTTTATAAAGTCAAGTACACAATTCTAACAACATAAGCAGCCGTCTGGCATATTAACCTCTTATAGATTCCACGGCAAATAAAAGCCAGGTTAGTATTTTATTATTAGATTCGAATGATCTTTCCGAATCCAGGGATGGACCTGGAGAGCTGGGCGTACGATAACACAGACGCTCTGGGAATCCGCATTGGAGTAAGCTGTGATCTGCGGTCACCAGCTGAAAACGTTACGACAGCCTGGATAAAGAATCAAAGATCTCTGTTACGATTAATCCAACAGGTGAGCCCTTTTACAGATGGACCTTCATCCATACTTGGGGTTTTATATTCATGATATAAAAAGATCTTATTACTGTACACAGACTCGGCCCAGGGCATAAGCAAACTAAGCAGCTGCTTAGTTTCCATGGCCACCAGGGGGCCCCCCCTAAGAATACATAAAATAAGAACTTTCTTTTTTTTATTGATAAGCTTATTAGAGATTTGACCCCCAACCTCAGTTGCTTCATGACAGTGACTGTTTAGAAAAAATAGGTTAATTTGTTCTCTGTGAAGGTTCTGCTCATGGCTATGTTCTCTTTGTGTCTCAGTGGGTTTTCTCAAGGTTCTCCAGCAAAACTGCATTTTTTTTTTTTAACTCCCAGGTTCATTTTTCAGTCAGAGGTAGCGTAATTGATAGCTCTTCTAGTGAGGCTATCGCTAATGCTACCATAGAGGTGAAAGGCTCCAGGCATCGGGTCCACACCAGCAGCTTAGGAGAGTACTGGAGACCTTTGTCTCCTGGGATCTACCGGCTACACGTCTTCGCTTCAGGGTGAGAAATAAAAAGAGGTTGCTTTAATGCGTATCGTACAGGGCTGTCGAAAAATATCGATACACTTAAATATCGCAATATTTTTTTTCATGATAGTGTATCGATATTCTAACTTGTAGTATCGATATATGTTTTAAATACATTATGTTCATATTAAACTAAAATGTTCATCGTGTGTCAAATCCTGTAGTTGGCGCTGACACATACGGCCTCCAACTTTGTATTTGGTTCCTGTGGAATCATGGGATTGTGAAGTGTACATCGTATATCTACTGGAAAATTTGGGTACTTTGGGTACTGTAATTCACATACTAAGGATTCGGACATACTACTCGCCTCACACACTTAGTTTTGCCTACTATATAGTATAGATAGTATGTGATTTTGGGCGGTGCCACAGTGGAAAAAAATAGTTATTTGTTTAATGCTGCTTTCTCTTTAGATATTTACCCCTGTTAGCGACAGTAACTGTAACTCAGCCGGAGCGGGTGGATTTCAGGCTGACCCGAGATCAGCAGCCGCAGTCTGAAAATCAGATAGAGGAAGAAGAAGAAGAGTTTCAAAGGTTGGTGGAGAACCTGTCGGTTGACGGTGGCCTGGAACAGCTCGTCCAGACCTATCTTCCAGCCAGGACATTGCACTACAGGAAGCACACAGAGCGTTCCGAATTCCTGCATGGACTTCATCTCAACTTTCCCAGTATCACTCGTCTGTACAGGTAACTTAGCGTTATTGTTGTTGTTATTATTAATAATTTGTAATATTGATCAAGTAGCAAGACGTTACATGATTATCATATCGTCTGCTATTGTAGCTCGTTGCTCATCATGCGTAACATCTGCTGTAATCTGATTGGCTGTCAGTGTCGGTATATAAAATCGAAAAAACAAAGCAAAGTTTATCACACATTTTTGTATACCAAATTTCAGCTTGTGTAGACTTGCAGTTCTAGACAGTTGATATTTAAATCTGACCCCGCCCCCATTGATGACCACGCCCCCAACCTTGTTGTGCAGATAGCTTAAAACATTACTGCTCTATAATGAAAATAAGCCCCACCTCAATAGGATCAATTTTTACGTAGTGGCCATATTGTGTGCAGGTTAAAAAATGTTTAACACTGTGCTATAGCGCCACCATCAGTCAATAGCAGGAAGTTCAGTTCAACTGGTTTAGGTGTCAAAGCTGCTTTTAGACCTGATCCTTTTTGACCCTTGGTCCAGAAATGGTTAAATAACGGAGAAGATAAATCTGTAAACCTTTTCTTCAAATTTAATCAAATGGTTTTTGTGTCGTGGTCAGTCTGGGTAACAGCTGGGAGTCGCGCCCTATTTGGGCTCTGGAGATCTCTGGTAGTCCAGAGTCAACGCGGCTCACGGTGCCAGGAATCCGGTACGTGGCAGGTGTCCATGGAAATGCTGCAGCAGGGCCAGAGCTGCTTCTGGAGTTTGCATCTGTTCTGTGTTTAAACTATGGTAGAAACCCTGCCATCACCAAGGTGGGTGGTGTCATTAATGATCAATCATCAATTTTTTGGCGCAAAATAAAAGTGACTCGTGAACTCGAATCCTGATAAAGATGATTAGGGTTGGGTACTAAAACCTAGTGCCAATATGTAACCGGTATGTACTAGAACCGAAGTAGAATTTAGATTTCGGTGGCTTCGTTTGATGCTTAAGCGATTGATTGAAATATTTGTCCTTTAGTTTACCGAAATGTGCGTAATAAGCATCATCACCGGCGCTGTACGTTAAAAATACTTTCCAGACTGAATGCACGTGTTGGAAAGTTCTAAACATGCAAAAAGTAAGTTTGTTTTCTTTTCACATAAAACCACAACTTCAAATTAGCGCACTGGAGAACGCGCGTAAACGCACTAACTCGTTGCTCTTTTCGTAGCGGGTAGCCTGCTGTTAGCCAGCTAAGCTAAACACGCTTAAATTAAAATGCCTAAAGCTTAACATTCTAGTGTGGCTGTATTTCACCACAAAAAATTACGACGCCATGACATGCAATAAATGTCTTTCAACAATTGCGCGTAACCTTAAACGGGAAAACGGAAAAAAAATTTAAGTAAAATTAAGTAAAAAGCAGTAAGATTTATGAAAAATATTAAGATATTGTTTAATGTTGTCCATCATGTTTTTGTGGTTTGTTTTTTTCCATCAGTTCAGACCCATTTTAAGAATCTGTCTCTCTCTCGCTCTCTCTCTCTCATTCACCGTCTCTCCACTATAATCACAATACTGTACACACTCCTCTACATACTGTACACACTCCTCTACATACTGTACACACTCCTCTACATACTGTACACACTCCTCAATACTGTCTACCCAAGCTGATTGACAGGAGCAGGATTGTGATGGTGCCGTGTGTGAATCCGGATGGTAGAGAGTTGGCTCAGGAGGACTCGTGTTTCTCCACATCGGGTCTCACCAATGCTCGCAGTGTGGATCTCGACTCCGACTTCATCTACGGTCAGTTTCTTTCCTGAACTCGTTTTTTTTTCTGTAAACTCCGACGAGGATAAAATACCAGAAAGCAACACTTAAGTAAAAGTAAAGTTATTTTAATAGAAAAGAATTTTGGTAGAAGTTAAAATCATCTTTTCGAGTAAATGATTTAAAGTATGTGATATTTTTAGTCTTGAGTATAAAAAGTATTTTTTTTAAATATGGAAAGTATTTAAGTATTAAAAGTAAATTCCGGAAACTTCTATGAATGTTTAGTTTTAGCAAGATTGAGTTTAGTTTTAACCCTTTTTACCATTTAATAGTGAATGTTTACTCCGTAACTGGGGGTTAACACAGTGGTTAAGGGGTTAAACTGATCAAGATCAAGGTTCGATTTTCAGCACCATCAGGTTCCTACTGCCGTCGTGCTGGATGAGGGCAACCACCAAATACTGTAAATGTAGTAATAATAATAATAATAATAAAGCATTAAAAACGTTCTATATTCGTCAGTATTTAAACCATTTAATAGTGACTAATATATTTATTATTCGAAATATCTCTGTTTAATGGTATGCAAACATGTAAATGGGACAGAGTTTTGATTAAAATTCACCACCGATTCAGAGGAGACGCTTCATCCAGATTCTTCTGTTCCAACATAATTTTACATTTCTCGCAAACATGACCGAAATGTTTATCATCCAAAATGTAGTTTGTTACCGTTGAATCGTTTACCGCGTCTCTTTCTGCGTCTATTATCAAATCCGCCTTTGCATTGTAAGTAATTAGCTTTGCTAGCATAAAAAATTAAATGAACCGTGCATGTCTGAGCACTGGCTTCCACAAGTTTAATCAGTGATGCAACCAATCAAACACCAGACCTTTCGAATATGTAATGAAGTAAAAATTACAAGTTTAAAAACCAAAGTCCAGATTCTCTCACTAAAGTCCTCACTTTAATACTCTAATGAGGCGTTATTACTTTTACGTTACACCTTTGTGTAAACCTGCTCAGGTAACACGTCTGCACAACCCGAAACCCGTGCGATGATGAATCTGATGGCAGGAGGAGGCTTCTCTCTGTCCCTTTCGTTAGATGGAGGCTCGCTGCTGACGGCGTACCCCTACGACAGACCCACAGAATCGGGTGAGTTCTGTTTATGCTTACTTTGCATTGAGGTGAATCGATGGACAGAACATATTTGTTTGACACTCTTATTCTCTTTTTTCTCATTTCTGTCTCTTTCTAGCACACAATGAAGAAACGCTGAGATATTTGGCCTCGGTTTATGCGAGCAATCACCCGGTCATGCGCTTGGGCTACCCTGGGTGCAGAGATGGTCTGGGTAGGAACGACAGGCTGATCTTTCCAGGATCAGTGTCACAACCTGGAATCCTTTACCTGTGGAAAAGGCTATATAAAACATCCCATAATATTAAAATGATTTATAGTATGCTGTAGAACGTTTTCTTTAGAACGTTAAACTTTTTAGGTTCTTTAAACTGTCTGATATGTTAATGTTCTCACACAGACAGGTTTATTTATATGGAGATCAATGAATCCATTAATTACACACACTTCGACTCTATTTAATTAATAGCGTGACCTCCGATAGCAACGAAATTTTTGGTTTCAGTGCGAGAGTACGGTGGCCGAGAGAGCTCAGCATGCTGCAACATAAGCAAACGCATGCAAATTGCAAAAAACACCCAACAGATTAAGAAAACATCATCAGCACAATCATAACAACGAACCTCAGCCGAAATGTTTTAAGGAGCCCCTAAATATTGTTGAACTCTGCTGAAACCTGCTAATCGTTCAGTAGCTATTGGTCAGTGGTGATATGCAATGTTAAGTTTTAGATGAATTTATCATTCTGGTATATAAGAATGTATTTATTTCTGTATTTGAGGATTCGCAGCACACGTGTTGTCAAACTGACACAAAAGTTTTGTTAATTTCTTGATGTTTTGTCTACTTGTGCTGGTTTCTTTTTGGTTGCAGCGTGTTGAGCTCTCTCAGCCACCGTACCCCTGCACATAAACTCCTAATTCTCATGCTATCACGGGTCATGTTATTAGTTAGAGTCGACCTGTGTGTAAACAGTGAGTTTATGCACATCATTTGGCAAAATATTTTGATGTTTATAGGTTTCTGAGAAAAAATCCCAGTTCCAGATTGAAACATAAAAAAAATGGGGGTGGGGGGAGATTAAAGGGGGTAAAAACTTATGCAAAAATATTTTATTAGTCTCTTTAAACTGTAGATTTGTGTGTGATGATGTAATCCCACAGAGTCGGTCCCAGGAGGAATTCTGAGAGGTGCAGAGCTCAGAGGTCACATGGGCAGTATGAAGGTTCTTGTACTTCATGATGCTTTGGATATAAAATACACACCGCTTTATTATCTTTATATAGTGTATATAAACACACGAAATCATTCACTGGATGAGACATGTTCCAGTCTGTCTCTTGGTATGTTGCAGGATTTCAGTGTGGATGTGGGTTCGTGTCCTGAGATCACTGTGTACACGGGATGCTGTCTGTATCCACCTGCTCAGCAGCTGCTTCCTCTCTGGGCAGAACACAGGACGGCTCTGCTGGCTATGCTGTTGGAGGTCAGTCATGTCATAACGTCATGCTGTGCATGTCAAATAATAGAATTTCGATTGGTTCCATCTGAAATCACATACTTCCATACTATAAAGTGTGCGAGTAGTAATGTCTGAATCCGTAGTATTGAATCACAGTAGATAAAACGTTCCCTAATGATCTACCGCTTCTGTTGGGATTTTGAGGCATGCATACCATGGACACTTTACTATCCCATGATTGACATTAGGACGGATTCGACCTGCTGTGGGTCACTAATACACTCGAGTGCGCACTGTCGATAAAGCTTACTGGTTGTACGACTACTTATATAAGTTATTCATGCGATTCGTGTAAATATTTAGGAAATGCCAATTTTTTTTATAGATGTTATGACATAAAAAAAAAGAAATGTGTAATGACATTTTAACAAATGCAAAAAAATACAGAAATATGAACTTATAGGTGGAAAAGAATTACAATGGGAATAATTAAAAAAAATCATGCAGTCTAAAATATATAATATATTAATATTATATTATACACACACACACACGCATACATACATATACACACACACACACATAATCTGTTGTGCACAAAATACAGGAATTCCAAACACTAATATTTTGTGTGCTCTTTTTTCCTGCTAGATTCATAAAGGTCTGAGTGGCGTAGTAAAGGATAACGAGGGCCGGCCGGTGTCTGACGCGGCGATCATGTTGAATGGTTCCGAGTTTGCACGTACTGATGTTCACGGCTTCTTCCACACTCTGCTGGCTCCAGGAACTCAGCAGCTGCAGGTCCAAGCGTCAGGTTTCGACCAGCAGCTTCTGCAGGTTGGTGGAGAGAGCTTTCTCTAAAACTACCTCTAGTGTCCAGCAGGTGGCAGTATAAGCTGTATGCTCTGTTTTTTTTTTTCAATGCTTTTCAGGTAAATGTGTCTTCAAGTCAGAAAGCAGGACCTGTTCTAATCCAGTTTAGTGAAAAGAGTAGACACGGAGGACAGGGACTAGTGCTGGCTGCCGCAAGTACGCCAACATGTCATGTGACCCTATCTTGATCTTATTTTTATATATTTATCATTAAGGGACTTTTTCTTCCGACAGCTTCCATATCCGTTCTCCTGCTCTGCCTCCTCCTGATGTGGTATTTCCGCTCGGCTACGTCACGCCGCCTCAGAGATTCCCTTCAGTGGTTCCGTCGTCCGCAAGAACGTCCCGAAGCGACGGCGTCCGAGAAGTTGCCTTTACACGGTATATTTCTAGAGGACAGTGAAAGTGATGAAGATTCTTTTTACCTCGGGCAGCACTGATTAAATATTTTGGCACCCTGAGTTTGGCATCTCCGAGCTTCTACGATGCCTGATTCGCGTCCAATAAACAGAAAGGAAACGGTAATGAGTGCTATGGTGAGGTGTTGGTTAAATCGTCCTAATCCACCAGAGCAGCTTTGAATTATTAATGGTACAGAAGGAATCTCTGGAATTGCCATAAATAAACAAATACCCTCCCTTTAAAAGGTCATGTGTGTTTAATTAGGGTAAAATAAGCTTATTGTTCACGTCAGTTTAATTTTTATGGAACTATTCGGTGAGCTTTTGTGCACTGTGACTGATTGAGGGTGAAATCAAGGAACTTCTACAGGCCTTTCAACTAATTACAGCGTTTCTGAATTTGCGTTGCGTTTCCAAACTTGCGCCCTGTTTCCGCATTTGCGTCGTGTTTTTTATATTTGCGTTGTGCATCCGAATTTGCGTCGTGTTTTCGTATTTGAGTCGCTTTTCTGTTCTTGCAGCACATCACCGTAATTGCAGCATTTGTATTTGTTTGCGTTGTGAGGATTTTCAGCATGTTGTCAAACTGTCAAACTTTTATTTGCATGTGTTTCTTAAGTTGCAGCAGGTTCCGCTCTCTGGGCTGCTATAGGAATGTATAAAGAGCGCATGCTTTCAGACACGATTATTGCATGATGCGATTAAATAATCATCGTCTCAGTCTGCTCGTGTGTGTAAATCAGAGAAAAAGGAAATGATTTAAGTGAGTGGGGTTTGTTATCGAGACGTAAATGACCTCGTCTGGCTGATGCTTTCATCTAAAGCAGCTTCATGAACATTGACCTGTTTTAGTAGCTGTTTTGTCTGAAGTGACAGTTGCACTTAGAGCAGTAAACTGGGCTGTAGGTTCCGGTTAAAAGCACATGTTTTTAACAACATGTATATATTTAAAACAAGTAGTTGATTTGGGGAGTTTTGGGGGTCTTGCTCAGGGGCCCAGCAATGGCAGCTTGGAGTTGTTAAGAATTGAACCCATGATCTGATTAGCAGTCCAACACCTCAACCACTGAGCTACCAATTCCTCTGAAAACCAAGATATTTTATTATCCGTATCGACCTAAAATATTGACATTGTACATTATTATCACGATGTCCATTTGCGATGTATTGTTTAGTCAATATATTGTGCAGCTCTGGCACGTGGTGTCATTTTAGATAACGTCCCGTTCGCGTACGTCTGTATCCGAACAGAAAAACAAAGTTACACGTTTAACACCTCGTTTTTATTTGCAGACTTGTTTTTTTGTGGATGTGGAAGGTGCAAGAAGAAAAGTGGGGCTGGGCTGCTGCTGCAAGGAGAAAACCTGGTAGTGCAGGAAGTCCCAGCAGTGCTCGCTTCCAGTAAGTGTAAGACATAAGAAAAAATATGAGAGATGGGAGGTGCAGAAATGAGAGAGAGCGAAGGAGAGCGAGAGGAAGTGCAAGAGCAAAAAAAGAGCGAGAGATAGAAAGAAAGAAAGAAAGAACGAGAGAGAGAGACAGACAGACCGAGTCAGTCAGAGATGTGGAGCGATTGTGGGTGGACGTGAGTGTGAGAGTGCATTAGAAGTTCCTGGAATCTCAGTACAGTTTGCTCAGTAACACCCCAGTAACACCACTTATCTGAATCTTTATGCAGTTAATTTTATCGCATTTCCAACAGCGCTGTAGGAGCGTTGCAGGAATCAGGGTGTGTATCTGATCTAACAGCTTCCTGTCCTCCGCAGTAACACATCAGTGCACTTAAACATCACCCCCTCGTCCACGCCGCGATCGCGTTGCCATGATCTCACGCTGCGCCTCGTATTTCCTTGCATATGACTGCGATTTAACATTTTATCTCCGAAGCGTTATTTCATTAAACTGAGCACCCTGAAATTAAATCATCATCAAGTTCTCAAGCAAGCGAGTCTCAGCCACGTTCTTTCACCGTCCCGTCGGCTTCATCCGAGTGTGAATGAGTCAGACCAGAAAAGTACTATTGATCTCCAAAACTTCATTTAAGCAGCGCAGGATCTCACCTGCTTTTTAATGCTGTGCTGCTTTATCTTTCCCAGCAAAGTCACACACATATACACACACACACACACACGCCTTATTACTTTAAAATATACTGGCATGCGGTTCAAGTAGAGTGAATGCTAAAATCCTAATGGGGTAGGGGTGGTGGTGGGGAGCGGTTATTTATAAGCGGACTCTTCGGGGTCACCCAGTTCAAGATAGGTTCCCCAATCAGATTGGTTCCCTTTCAAGTTTCTTCTTGTCATCATGTCCTCTGGTTTGTGGAGTAGGGACACATTGATCAAGTTAAAAGTTTAACATTTCTGTTAAGCTGCTTGGTGACAATTTCTATATTTTAAAGTGTTTTATAAATAAAAATTATTTAGTTATAAAATATGCTATATGTTAATACACAGTTAGGTAGGTTAGGAAGTTGGTCTTCTGATTGGAAGGTTGTGAGATCAATTCCCAGCACCACCAAACTGCCACTGCTAGGACCCTGTGCCAGGTCCTCAACTGCTCAGCTGTATATTGTGACTATATTGGGGTTTTTTTTTTTTTTTGTTTTTTTTTGATGCCCCGATTACATCATCTTTTAAAACTGACCCGTATCTGATATCTGCATTTACACTATACACAACAAAACAACCCAATGTAGACGTACTGACCAGAAAAGGAAGTAAAAATGGCACGATAACCAATGCACGAATCCGATTCACATCCCATTTATTTCCACATACGAATGAATCCAGAATCCGATCTAAAATAATCAGAATCCATGTTTCTGCTTACACCACTGCGGGTCAACTCCCATCTCTACCACATTGGAGGAGAAAAATTAGAATTGGGTCACATGATGATTGCACAGAGTTCCTGTTTTTGCATTTATTGGTCAGAACAGGAACTGCAGCATGCGCTGATAAAGTCCCAATGAGTCAGGACGCATGCTACCCCTATGCCCTATTATACTCTATATTAAGGTGTTGGTCTGTTTATGGTAAATCGGAGGTTCAATTACAAGGACCACCAAGCTGCCACTGTTGGGCCCCTGAGCAAGGCCCTGCTTCGTCTCTCTGGATAGGAGCGTCTTCTCAAAGGCAGAAATGTAAAATCCACAGTTATGAAATGCTGTTTTACGTCGTGGCGTCATTATTATTGTTCTAGAGATCACAGAATGTCCGTAATTAGATCCGGTGTCAATCCACCGTGTCTCCGAACTCCTGTAATCTCTTTATTAAAGGTTTTTCTGAGGATATTCGTTTATTCTGTCTCGTACCACAAAGGAAATTCGCAAAAAAATGTAAAAAAAAAAAAACTCGTATATCTTACATTTGTTTAGTTTAAATAACTGAAGTACAACTGGATTAAATCAGTACTGTAGATCCGAGTATAGAAAGAGAGAGAGAGAGCAAGAAAAAGAGAGGAAGTGCATGAGCAACCGAGAGAGCGAGCTAGCAAGAAAGAGCAAGAGAGAGAGAGAGAGAGAGAGAGAGAGAGATAGAAACTGCAAGAGAGCAAAAAAAAAAAAGAGGAGAGAGAGAGAGAGCGAGCGAGACAGAGAGAGAAAAGTGCATGGCAACCGAGAGAGCAGGGTAGAAAGAAAGAGAGAGTAAGAGAGAGAGCGAGAGATATAGAAAGAGCAAGAGCAAGAGAGAGAGAGAGAGAGGAGAGGAAGTGCAAGAGCAGAAAAAGAGAGAGGAAGTGCAAGAGCAAAAGAGAGCAAAATTCCGTATCAAATCCGTACTGTAGATCTGAGTATAGTATTCATACGAGACGGCGGTCTCCATCAGCAAAACCTTTTACACCAAGTCATGTGCATCATCATCAGCATCATCATCATCATCGACGTTCATTATGGATTTTTAGCTGAAAATGTAGCTCCATCATGGAAAATGTCTAAAAGATCCATGCATTTCTAAGTGCATCTATATCCCGTCCTCATCGAATCCTTTCTGCTCGATGTTGGAACGCTGATGGACGGACACGGATCCTGAACGCCAGCACACCTTTGGCAGTAACATGGGACATGGGAATATAGTGTGTGTTATAATTAATCATGGTTGTGTTAGGAGCTCCTGTTTCGTACGCTCGCTGTCTTATTGGTTTAACCGCCATTTAGTTGAGAGGTATTTTATGGAATGATTGCACAGCGATAGAACAAGACGGCTCTAGTTTCTGATCGGTGAGTCTGACTCGGCTGGTCATGTCTCGCTGGCTTCGTAGCTGGTAATGACTAAATGCACATGAAAGCTGGTAATGACTAAATGCACAGACATATGAAAGTAGTGCACTTACGGAGACAGCCGATCGATTCTCCGGACTCGTCTCTGTCTCCTCTGAACAGCTCTGGAGGATTGTTTGCTAGTGAGGCTTTGAATTTTCTCTCACCTGAGCTCACAAACACACTCGGTTAGATTGTTTCGGGTCGAATCCTACAAGCTTAGCATAATTTTGCACATTTTATTCAATGTCCATGTGGCAAGTTTCCTGTAATGCTACGCTAAAAATCTTTTGTCTTGGAATCACATGAGATAAGATCTGTTATATGACATATAACAGATCTCTAGGGGGCCCCTGAAGTGCATGGGCTCTTAGAATCATCCTAAACCCCCCACCCACCCACCCACACACACACACACACACACACAATCCACATTTACAGCATTTGGCAGACGCCCTTATCCGGAGCGACTTACATTTATCTCATTTATACAACTTTAGGGGTTAAGGGCCTTGCTCAGGGGCCCAGCAGTGGTGCCTTGGTGAAGCTGGAAATTGAATCTACAATCTTCTGGTTTGTAGTCCAACACCCTAACCATGAGCCACCACTTCCACCCTATTTAGCGGTAATCAGGGTCACTGCTGAAGGAGGTGGATGGGAAGGTTAGGATTATTATAAGAGCTCATGTACTTTGGGGGGAGATCTGTTATATTAGTAGTAACAGTACTAGCAGTAGAGAAATAGTATGGGAGTATTAGGGGGCCCCAACCTCATATTCCTTCATAGGGCCCAACATTGCTAGCATCACCCCTGGCAGTTTTTTATCCTATAATGAAATTCTAGCAGTGTAAGAAGATTTCCGACACTTTTCCACGGCGTGACCTCTCCTACGACAACATCAAACCGAATCTGGTGACGCAATTAGTGCCAAACCACCACGAGAAAATTATAGGAACGAGTCCGGTGGACAAAACAGCAAGAAGAGAACTATTAAGGTTTAAGGATTAAGTTTGCTGCTAGCTACCATTTAGCGGGAGAACGCAGGTTACCGATCGTGTCATGGACTAATGGAGTGAAAGTCCATACGAGTCCTTTACGTGCGTTCGTTTTTGGGGACTTGGGGATCCCTGTTCGTCCAATCTGACAAGATACAATCGCAAAAAACTATTAAAAATCCCAAATCTGGAGTTTAAATCTGTTTTTTTTTTTTAACAAAGGTTCGACTGAAGGGACAATTCAACAAATCAACACGCATCGATTAACCAGGCATGTTTATTTCAAGACGTGCAAGAAATGCGCTCGAAAATGCATAAAAAGCATAAAAAACATCTTCATACAATCCCAAATATTCCACACAAGCTGATTTCCACACCTCATTTGCATATTTCAGGATGAAACACATCTTTCAAATGATGATGTTTTTTTTACGTAGAAGCATTGTCTAATTTTACATGGCACAGGATGCGGACCAGCCACCTTCCTTTCATTTATTTTCCCATAAAACCATAAGAAATACACTAAAACACAGCCTCAGCTTAAAAAAAATAAAGAAATAAAAGAGAGAGAAGGTTCCCCTGATTGCTGTTTTTGGCATTACTAGAGACGAAGATAAACGTCGTTTAGTGTCTTTTGCGTCCCTCCTGGCCAGACGTCCCCCACTCACGTCCAGTGGCTCAGGGACATTTCTGACTTGAAATTTTAACAGATGTGGGGGTTTTTCCTTCGCTTATTTCATATACATTAATATTTTAATTACAGAACCCCAGACATCCAGCTCCATGTTTCGTCTTGTTTTTTTTATTATTTCTTTCTTCTTCTTCTTTTTCTTTTAATAGGAGGAAGAATTAGACCTGTAATTAACCTAGAATCAGCCTTTCTTAGACCTGTAAGGCTGGCTTGGAGTCAGGGATGGGGGTGGGGTGGGGGTTATTGGGGTCTATTAGGGGTATATAAACACAGATTGGAACATTACATGTTTGCTTTGTTACATCTCTGTTTTAAAATCAGTAAAAAATATTGTCGAGAAAAGAAAAAAAAAGGCGAAGCGCCAATTAAAGTCATATTATAACGAACAGACTGTAATTATGATTATTTTACGGTCATAGATTATTAAACAAATCATTGTAATTATTGATTTTCCCCCAAATGTAACATAATATACAGTACAAACATCAATCCTGCATTTCAATTCAATCACTTAAGAAAATTCATATCATTCATAGAAATATTGTGCATCATTTATGTATAGATCATTATATTTATTCCCTTTTTTTATCTTCACGCTTTATTGGCAGATTGCAGCTCAGGACAGTTGATTGGCTGCACCCTTCGGATAAGACCACGCCCCACCCGGGCTGAGCATGCACGAGAAATCCATACTATTTTGCTTATTATCCGAGATATAATAAGGCATGACACTCG
Organism: Bagarius yarrelli; assembly: GCA_005784505.1. Classification (NCBI taxonomy): domain Eukaryota; kingdom Metazoa; phylum Chordata; class Actinopteri; order Siluriformes; family Sisoridae; genus Bagarius; species Bagarius yarrelli. The sequence continues at coordinate 1,423,160 of VCAZ01000078.1, forward strand.
GTTATTTATTTCTTTTTTTATATATATATATATATATAATTGTAGTGCAAGATATTCTAGACCTTTAAGTTCAACCTCAGAAGGACGTGCCACGCCCGACCGATCGTCCGTGATATAAAGAGGTGCTACACGTCTCCGCATCAGCTCTCTGGGGAACACAGAAAGAGAAAGAGGGGACAAAGAGAGACATGGCAGACAGACTGGTACACACAGATGTGATGTGTGATGTGTGTGTGTGTGATGGTGGTACAGGACGTGGCAGACAGACCGTGGTACCTACGCATTTGGGTGTGTTGGTTGTGTATGATGGTATGTTGCAGAGACGTGCAGACAGAGTGGTAGCACTACAGTATGTGTATGTGTGTATGATGGTGTTCTGTGGGTGTGTTAAGATTACATGGCAGACAGACTGTACACTACATATGTTATGTGTGTATTTTTGGGTGTGTGGTGATGGTGTGTTACAGGGACATGGCAGACAGACGTGGTACACTACAGTATGTGGATGTGTGTATGATGGTGTGTGTGTGTGATGTGTTTTAAGAGACATGAGACAGTGGTACTACAGTAGTGGATGTTTTATGATGGTGTGTTACAAGACTGCATACAGACGTGGTATACACAGTATGTGGATGTGTGTATGATGGTGTGTGTGTGATGGTGTGTTACAGGGACATGGCAGACAGACGTGGTACACTACAGTATGTGGATGTGTGTATGATGGTGTGTGTGTGATGGTGTGTTACAGGGACATGGCAGACAGACGTGTGGATGGGTGTATGGTGTGTGTGTGTGATGGGTGTTACACATGGTACAGTATTGTGGATGATGTGTATGATGGTGTGTGTGTGTGGAGGACAGACGTGGTGTGGTTACAGAGAACGTGCAGACAGACGTGGTAGACTAAGTATGTGGGTGTGTGTATGATGGTGTGTATCAGAGACGTGGCACGACAAGTGGAGACAGACGTGGTAGAGACATGGTATGTGGTACAGGGTACAGTATGTGGATGTGTGTATGATGGTGTGTGTGTGATGGTGTGTTACAGAGACATGGCAGACAGACGTGGTACACTACAGTATGTGGATGTGTGTATGATGGTGTGTGTGTGTGATGGTGTGTTACAGAGACATGCAGACAGACGTGGTACACTACAGTATGTGGATGTGTGTATGATGGTGTGTGTGTGATGGTGTGTTACAGAGACATGCAGACAGACGTGGTACACTACAGTATGTGGGTGTGTGTATGATGTGTGTGTGTTGTGTGAGGTGTGTTTACAGAGACGTGGCAGACAGACGTGGTACACTACAGTATGTGGGTATGTGTATGATGGTGTGTTACAGAGACGTGGCAGACAGACAAGGTAAACTACAGTATGTGGATGTGTGTATGATGGTGTGTGTGTGTGTGATGGTGTGTGTTTACCTGTGATAGCTAGATAAAGGATTATAGTCAGACCCACAGCAATGGCCATGATACTGAAGAGCAGCGAGCGGCGGCCCAGTCTCCGAGCTCCATCGTAATCATTAGCTTGAGTCATGGAGCGAGACTGTCCCACAAACACATAGACACCACGTCAAGAGCGCTGGACTAAAGACACTCCGATTCTCCGGAATAATACAAGGAACAATACTTTAAAATATGAAGACACTTTCCTCAAGTGTGTCTTTTTGGGTTCCGATAATCAAACACTGGCGAGGGTTCTTGTGTTCTAATTTGATGAGATTTACACATGACAACATAATAAAATCTATCTATAGCTACTTATATAGCTTCATTTATACCCAATCTATACTGCACTCAGTATCTATGGGCCAAAACATCCTTTTATTTTACTCTGATATGTAATATTGTGTCAATGGTTCTTGTTTAGTTGTTCCTTATTAACTACACAGTAAACAGTGTTATATATTTTTCTAGTCGTACATTAAACAGACATTTTATTCTATATAAATGTCACATCACTGAAAACTGTATCATTATAATTATTATAACTATTTACTTGTTTTATCAAATTAAAATTCTTCTCCCTTTTATCAAAAAAATTAAAATGCACACCTTCTTTACACCGAGTTTTAATTTTTTTCTGTATCCAATCACAGATTTAGTTTTTTTTGTATTATTAGTCACAGAAAATGTAAAGAAAATAAGCAAAAAGGTACACCGACACACACACACACACACACACGTGTGCGTATGGAAATGTGGGCAGAAACGTGTGGTGGTGTATTATTATATTATATATCGTGTGTGTATAGTATTAATGTATAGAACATCAACACTTCTGGCATCATCATCATTCAATTATCCCTCTATTCCCTAAACCCTTCATCCCTTCTTATTACCCAAACCCTTTATTCTCCTCAGGAGGGAATAGGGGGGGGGAAGAGAATAAAGGGTTTAGGTAATAAGAAGGGTTGTAGGGTTTAGGGAACAGACCGGGTTTTGACGTCTACATTTTGGATACTGAGAAAAATCGAGTTCTGTTTATAAAATTATTTTTTTTTTATAATTTCTATTTACTTCTGTCCTTTGATACAGGATTCGCATGACAACCTGTGTACATTTCTATGTGTGTAGATAAACGTTTATAGATATGTAAAGGATTCTGGTGTTCAATATTTGATGTGTCGGTAAATCGTTCCATCCATAATTTTCATATGCAAATGAATGAATATTTAATATATATATTAATAATTTCTCACTTATGTTAAAGAAAATGCTGGACTAATAATAAAATATATAACCAATTGTTGCTTTTTCCAACATGTGATTGATTGATTTTTATTTATTCAGAACAAAAGAAAGCACGATTATAGGGTGTGGCCCCCGGTGTATTAGGGTGGTTAAAGGTGTAAAAACTTACCGCATGTGAGAAGTAGAGCGCGATGACGTTGAGCGGCACTGCGGGACAAAAGCAGGAGAAAAGCGCGAGCCACATGTAACTGCGTGGTTCGGGTTCGTTGCGCTCCGGTGCGGGAGAATGCGGTGGCGACTGAACACTTCCGGTCCTTGATGACTTGTAACTGTTTTGCTCCACGTTTAGGGATTTCAGCGACTTCAGCGATCTGACGCTCGGTCGGCGGGAGTCGGGACGACTTCCAAATCCGTCTTTACCGTCGCCCACGACGACCCCAAGAAGTTTCTGCGTGTCTTTGAAATCCGCCGCGGTTCCACCGCCGCCGCCTCCTCCATCACCTCCTCCATCACCTCCTCCTCCGCTGAACTCGCTCATTTCACTCCTCTCAAACTCGGCATCTGTATTAATGGCCATTATTGTTCAAATTCACGACTCGGAATAAGAAAAACACGGGATTCCTGTGAAAGAAACATAAGATGATTAATTTTATTACTCCATCGTTTTCTTACAGAGAAAAAAACCCTACTGCACATCCGACATCCCTGAATAGTAAAAAAGAAAAGTTTGTATTAAGGGAAAAGAAGCTGGAAGGTCCTGCGGTCAGATTTTCAGACCAAGACAAGCTGTGGGAAAGCTCTGATCAGAGATTTATAGTGATCAGGACCAAGCTCGCCTTCTGATTGGTGGAATGTGGATGATTACTCCAGTCTATTTTCCTGCCAGCAGCTGAGCCAGACTGAATATGTTCTATAATAGGTATGTAATGTGTTTAGATCATTTTACAGATGTTCATAATTTTCTGGAGATCTGACCATTGCTAACAGCCATCGACCTCCACTCCTCCTCTGGGAAAGGATTTCTTTGGGGGGTTTGTGATCATTTAGGCGGTCCTTGTGCAAGACCCTCTTAACGCTTCCCGCTCTGGCCTCAACTTACTAAGATGGGAAATGCGAAGAAAGAATTTCACTCTGCTGTAAAAAGTATCGTTACTGAGATCAGACGTTGGTGTCTGGATACCAAGAAGAAGTTTATCCAAGAGATGTTAAGTGTTTGTAGGAGCCTTTTAAGCTATTAGGCTTACAGCAAGAAGGTCCTGGGTTCGATTTCCAGGCAGGGGCCTGTTTGTGTGGAGTTTCTCCCCTGTGCTTGTGTGGGTTTACTCCGGGTTTCTTCGGTTTCCTCCTACAGTCCAAAAAACATGTCTGTTAGATTCATTGGTGGTTTTAAATTTCCCACTGGAGTGAGTGTGAGCGTGTGTGTTCCTGTGATGGACTGGCGACCTGTCCAGGGTGTCCCTCTCCTGTGCCTTTCACTCTTTCCCTAGACTCCAGCAGATCCCTGTGACCCCGAATTAGGGAATAAGCGGGTATAGATGATGAATAAATGAGCAAGCCAGTGAAGATCATAGAGTAATGTAGGAAGGACGTCTGGTGGAGGTGAGAACCTTTGTTGCTGAGATTTGAACATATTATATCCTTGAATTTAATATTTTGGGCAGACCAAAGACATAGAGACACTTTTTGCTTTATCGTAGCAGAGAAATACAAGCAATGAGTCTGTGTAAAATCTCCTCTTTACCATAGAACCACCATCAGAACTGCAGTATTACATCTCCATATACGTTTCCTGTACATTCATCGGTATATTCACACAGATATACTGTATCCTGTGTACTAACAACAATTTTTGGGTAATTTTTGCACATTTTTTAAGTTCTAATTGAGGAACAGGGCACCCTTTTGGACCTGGAAAATACATCACAGGAAGTGTGTCTGAGTGTATGAATGGGCATCACGTGTGTGCGTTTATACACTAGGTGGCAGTGTAGTATAAATGAAAACTAAAAAAAAAAAATACAGGTAAGAAAAGAAAAGAAAGAAGCTTATAGCAAATAACGAAGGAGAGATTTAATGATGAAATTGATTCTTGTGTTTGGTGACGAGGAAGCGGAAATCATTTCTGTTCCTCTCTATTCAAATTAAAGGTTCAGTGTTAAAGATTAAACTAAAGCCTGTAATTACAGCTACATAACACTGCATGGCAAAAGTATTGGGACACCTGACCATGTGTCTTTTGATTCTATTCCAGATGTTAGTCTCACTCGTCCTCCTATAATCACCTCCAGTCTGCGCAGGTTTTCCACTAGATTGGGTCATGTGACTGTGTGGGTCATGTGACTGTGGATTTGATCATTCAGTTCTAATAGTATTAGTGACATCAGACAGTAATGTCTTGTAGACGGCCATCCAGACAAGACCACTGACACTTTACTGCAGTATGGGGTAACCTACTGGTTTATCTGGTAACTGACCCCCCCAACTGAGCCTGGTTTCTCCCGAGGTTTTTTCCTCCATTCTGTCACCGATGGAGTTTTGGTTCCTCGTCAACGTCGCCTCTGACTGGCTTAGTTGGCGACTCTAAAATCATAGATATTAATTAAATTGAGTGTTTTAGTGAGTGTTTAATGATGTCTTCCCTGATGTAATTCTGTTAAACTGCTTTAAAACAATCCCCATTGTTAAAAGTGCTATAGAAATAAAGGTGACCTGACTTGACTTGAGGTCAGGAGGTCTGGGGTTCAGTCGGGGTTCCAGTTCATCCCAAAAGGTGTTCAGTTTAAAGGGGTTGAGTCAGAATCAGGACTCTGTACAGGACATGAGAGTTCTTCTACTCCAAAACATCCAGAACACAGCATGTCCTCATGGAACTCAGGGGGTTTTGTGCACAGGGACATTGTCATACTGGGACAGGGTTTGAATCTCACAGTTCCAGTGAATGAAGAATGTATTCTGGACAACTGGGTGCTTCAGAGTTTGTGGTCACTGTTTGGGACACACCGATGATGTGTCTGATAAAGTGTCCATACACGAACCGCAGTATAATAAACACAAACAACAGGAACACAACCTTGGGTCTAGCTTTAGTCTGGATATCTGATTGTTTTTAGGAGTTACGTAAGCGTTTGAATTAAATTTACTCGTCACACACAATTAATTTGGAGTGAAACTATTCGTTTATTATTTTTCTTATTTGTCCTCTTGAGATCCATGGAATTAAAACTACTCAGTAAAATTAAATATGTAATATGAAATAAAATGTTATTACTCTACATATGAATGAAAAGGAGAAGAGGTGGAACGGTCGTTAAGGTATTGGACTGATACCTGGAGGTCCTGGAGGTCCACCGAGCCACCACCCCTGGGCCCTGGGTTGAGGGGGACCCTGAGCAAAGCCCTTAACCCCCAATTGCTCTGTTGTATAATAAGAGAGTGTCTGCCAAATGCTATAAAACAGCAATCCATTCTCAACCTCTCTGTGTGTGTGTGTGTGTGTGTGTGTGTGCAAAATCTTCAATAAACACATTCTGACCAAACAGCTAAGTCATATTAATTAACGCCATCTTGAGGCCAGTTAGAGAATTGCATGTAGGGCCGCCATGACAGCACATCACCGTGAGGAGACACGAACCCTTTAAAATAAAACAACTTGATTTGCTTTAATTAATAAACTTTATTCAACATATCAGCAGATCATTTACACTATGACGTCATTTTGCTCAACTGGGTGCAGTAAACCACACAAAAGTGAAAAAAGATTTAGGAGAATTTTTAATTCAGTTAATTTATTTTTATTTTTTTCATTGCTTTCCGGTTCAGACTCCTTTATTCATATTAATGTAAAATAAAAAAATGAGAGGAAATAAAATATAAAAGGGTTAAAAAAAATTGTTACTGTTGTTATATTGGATCAAAAACAGAAATAAATCAATGAATAAATAAATATCGATTGTGAATATCGCTAACTGCTTACATAAAGATGCAAACCCGAATCCGGATCGGTTCTAAAAAATAAATCAGTATCGGTCGGAATCTGATCAACACTTACCACAGAAAGGGAGTCAGATACTGAATACAGGAGGTTCACGTCCCAAAAAATTGTTGACCAAGATTTTTTTTTTAAATAGTGTTTTTCTTATTAATATAAATCATTAAATTTGGGATAATATTGATGCAGAAAAGGGGTACACAAACTTTCAAGCATACTGGTTGTTTTGTTTACCAGACTATAAATACCAAATAACGGAAAAAGGTGTATTCGGTGGTCTTCAGCTTTCATTGGTTCCACTGGTCTGGAAAGCGAGAGCAGGTGGAAGCTGACCACAACAGCTCTTCAGCTGGCAGCTTTAGCATGTGGATAGGAACATAAAGTTTGCCAGAGAAGAACTGATGTGGGTTAGCCAGGAGTTACACACAGAACCTGTGTTCTGCGGTCCGGAGTACTGACCTGCCTCCTGCAGGAGAGAGAGAGAGAAAAAGAAAGAGACAGGGGGAGAGAGAGAGAGAGAGAGAGAGAGAGAGAGAGAGAGAGAGAGAGAAAGGACAGAGAGAAAGAGACAGAAAAAGAACAAGAGAAAAACAGAGAGAGACAGAGAGAGAGAGAAATAATGAGAGAAAGAGAGAGAGAGGGCATAAAAAAAGAGAGAAAGGACAGAGAGAGAGAACAAACAGAGAGAGAGAGACACACACAGAGAAGAGAAGAGAAATAATGATAGAGAGAGAGAGAGAGAGAGAGAGAGAGAGAGAGGCAGAAAAAAAAACAGAGGGGGAGAGAAAGAGACAAAAAGAGAGAGAGAGAGAGAGAGAGAGAGAGAGAGAGAGAGAGAGAGAGAGAGAGAGAGGCAGAAAAAAACAGAGGGGGAGAGAGAAAAAGGACAGAGAAAAAGAGACAAAAAAAAGAAAAAGAGAGAGAAACAGAGAGAGAGAGAGAGAGAAACAGAGAGAGAGAGAGAGAGAGAGAGAGAGAGAGAGAGAGAGAGAGAGAGAGAGAGAATATTTGGGTTAAATGTCAGCAAAAGTACAAAAGGTTACTGATCACGGCGTAACATCTCCACCATCTTATCAGTTTCATACAGCATGAAGTTTAACAAACCTAAAACATCTACACACGTCCTCCTCCACATAAGGGCACGGGCATTCCACACACGCTACCAACACCAGTTAACGTGACTCCGAGGAAACATGGCCATCTTTGGGATCCTTGGGCTTTCTGGTACTGGTGAAGCGTCGAGGAGATGAAGACCATCTGACAACAGAACCCTGATTGCACTCAGAATCTCCAGCTAGAACAACTCATCATTTTAGCAAACTATAACGGGCGGGAAATCGTTACAACATCTATAACGACAAATTCTATAGCACGAGAGGACAATCAATTCAAACGTTCGTTTCCAAACATCTCCCACACGCTGCCCTTTACTGAGAAAGAGAAACTGTGTTTTCTCTCGACATTCCAACACCCGTGAGACGGCGGGAAAGGTGTGTTCACTATTGTTCCATCAGAGCGATGCTTTGAAGTTCAACGAGAAGAAAAAAGGGATGAAGGGTTGGTCAACATTGCGCTTGGAATCCTAGGCTTTTCATCCTACAACAAAGCCCAACGCTCTGGGAACGTCTACCGCACGGACATCTGCGGCGTTCCCCAGGATATCTCCAGCGCTGGAGCCTTACGTTGTCCACAATTAAGAGAACGGAAATAAGAAGAATTAATTAAAGTGTAGACGGACCGAGTTGTACGTCTGGACAGAAACTGATTTTACGTTTGCAGTTTTATGTATGACTTCCTTCTCCACTCCTGTAGTTGGCGCTGACACATACGGTCATTATCCCAGAAGCAAACATAGCAGAAAAAATAAGAGCGACTCTGTATTTGTTGCATTTGATTTACTTTTTTAAATTATTGCGATATGTATATGTATCGTATCGGCCAATACACAGGCCTAGTCAAAAGGTAATGGATAGAAAGCAAAGTGATGCCACAGCTATACAGAACAAATCTGGCTGGACCGCCTGGACGGGAGGGGCTAAGGGTCAGTCTCCTGTCAATCAATGCAACTCACCAATCTATCAACGTTCATAGTCTCGCATTCCAGAGGAACAGTGTAGTTGCTGATGAATGGTAGCGTCCGGGCAGCTAGTGAGTGGAAAGGGTGTGTCAGTGTGTGTGCATTTACAGTCATTGATTTATCTGTACTGCTCCGGGTAAAATCCTAAGCACAAAACAACTTGCTATAATTTGTTTAAAAATAATATGAGACAGCCAATCATATCAGTTTATCCTCTCAGAGTTTTAAAAACAAGAAATATAAAATGACTTCCTGACAAAATTATTCATCGAAATCATAATCGGTTACTGGGGGGTTTTAGGACGGCTTCACGACTCGCTTAAACAATAGGAGGAAGTGGTAGCGCAGCTAATTGGAAGATCGGGGTTCGATTCCCAGCACCACTAAGTTCTGGGCCCTTGTGCAAGGCCCTTAACCTCCAATTGCTCAGTTTTTACAGGTTTTAGACGCTGTTTCTCCTCCTTTTTTACCATTCCAGACGTCCAATCGTCGGTCAGACTGAATAAGAGAATCCACACTATGGTTCGAATGTCTACTTGATGTCTGCAGCCTTATTTGTAACCTAAAACGAGAGGAAAACCTTTCCTCAGCCCTTCCTTGAAACCATTTACTGAGAAATCTAAGCACGCAGTGTTTCCAGATGCTTAAAATGGCTTCTTGTTCCCATTAAGCACGTTTTTAAATTCTAACTTCACTCATTAGCTTACAGGCGCCCGGCATGGATTTAAAGCACTGAACAGCTGGAATTAATACACTGTGAAGGGGGGGAAAAGAAAATAAGGCAAACAAGGCTCTCAATGTCCTGTAATGAGTTGCTCCTTCGCGAGAGTCACGAATGTCTGGAATTCTTGAGAATCCTCCGGCACATGTTAGAGATTCCTCAAACGCCCGGCCTGTTCGGCTCACACGTTCTGTTCAGGGAGAGATTTCTTACTGGTTTTCTTTTCAGCATCACGTCTGAGAGAAAAAATGTTTCTTCACGTTAACTCCAAATCAGAGATGGTTGGATAGCAGGGCTGTGTGTTGGCACAGCCCGATATCAGTCACGATACAATATATCACAATATATTGTAATATCGTGAGGGAAGTGGTAGCACAAGGGTTGAGGTGTTGGACTGCTAATTGGATGATCGGGGTTCGATTCCCAGCACTACCAATTTGCCACTGAGAGAGAGAGAGAGAGAGAGAGTCTCTGGCATGTAATAATGTAATACACGATATATTGCAATACATATATCGATATATTGTGATTTTATTAACAAATAACAAAATCGGACACGCCCTTAGGAGCAAAGGAGGAGGTTGTTTGACCTACACTGAGGGGTTTAATCAAAATATGTACCATTAATACTAGAGGATTAGAATATCAATACAATATCGGAAAAAAAATATCACGATAGTTTGCTGTATCGATATTTTTATACAGCCCTAGTTAGACGTCCTGAGGGCATAGAAACCCTTAGAACAGGAATTCTAGAGTAAGTGGTGGTGCAGTCGTTAAGGTGTTGGATTGCTTATTGGAAGATCGGGGTTTGATTCCCAGCACCACCAGCTGCCACTGATGGGCCCCTGAGCAAGGCCCTTAACCCCCAATTGCCCAGCTGTATAACAGGGATAGATGTAAGTCACTCTGGATGAGGACATCTGCCAGATGCTGTAAACGTAATGTAATTTAACAGCTCATGATTGTATATATTGTGTGCAAAAATCTTTCTGGTTTTGACATCACTGCCAGAAAAGCGTCCGGAAAAGTCCCTTTACGAGTGGACGAGGACGTATCGAGAATTGCGATGATGCGTCATGTCCTTCGCAACAGCATGTTCATTACTCACTTAAAGACAAACCCGATCTGCTGAATCATCTTACAACAAGATCGAGTTAGATCGGTTTCATTTCCCTTCCCAGCCTCTCGGGGAGTAAATCTCAAGAGGCGTTTGCTTTACTTTTTTGTTTTGCGTCCTCGCCCCACCCCCTCCTCCCCCCTCTTTCCCTTTCCGCACAGACATCAATAAGCAGGCAGACACAGGAACGCCACAGGACGAGATAAAGCTCTCTGCGTCAGCACGTCGGATTTACACAGCATCGGGGCCGAATATGCTGAACGGCGCATGCCCTCCAAACAGACCGGCTGCATCCTGATCTGCCTTTGAGTCATCAACGTTCCAGACTGAGTGACGCAAGACGTGGAAAAAAAAAAAAAAAAAACCTTTATTACGGTATTAGCAAATTAATCACAGTAGCTTAAGTATAAACACGCGTAAACAAACATGATAGACATGTGTAATCGGATTGATCGGGAACGCCCACACTAATTAATTCCGTCCCCGCTGCTTCTGTCACCAGTCCATCGAGTGATTTATCAGTTGCGAGCGCAACCCTGCAATGCGTGGACCATTAAAGGAAACTTTTAAGTCAGATAAATGAATCACTTTCTTTAAACTGGAATTTAATCCTGATCTTGAATCCTTATAAAGCCGTTTACACACACACACACACACACACACACACAGAGCACAGAGTCTCATTATATGGCAAGATGTCAACCAACCGGACCGGCCACACCCTGAACCGTGGCCTCGTGGCACTGCTCCCGGAAAGAAGGCGGCGAACGAACGAAAGACAAGGAAGCGCAAAGGAGCAGGAATCGTGGCGGGCCAAAATGTTTCAAATCACCCACCGCAATATGAGGAAGGACACCAGATCCATTTGCCCGGAGGCTGATTCATTCACAACCACGACATCAATGGGCTTCGACATGCCATGGACTCTTCAAGGAAGGATGTCCTGGCAAGATTAAAGTCAAGTCATTCAGCTGAAAAACTAACATCCTGACGCGCCTGATGGTTGTTCGCTTTTCCTGTGCTGGTAAACACTAATCTGGGGTAATAAAAAAAAAGAACATGGCAAACAAATTCGCATTAAATCTTCTGCATCTTCAATCAATTACGTTTAACTACAGCCTTCGATTCGTTAATCAATTACTGTACAGCCCTCTGTTCCGAGTCTGTGGGTTATTAAACACTGGGCCATGTGTTCCTGATTTGTCTCGCTAGCTATCGTACGGGTCAGGGTGGGGCGGGACGGCTGACGGCTTTGACAGCCGTAACCAGAATCGGTGGAGCTTCTGGAAAAGCTTCATGGAAGACCTTCAACACATTACCGATAATCTAATCGACAGGAACGTGAAAGCGGTTCAGAGACGGAACAGGGCGTGGTCTCGAGCAAAAGAAAAAAAATCATCATCATCTTATCCTGACTTTATTTAAGACATGGACATTAGAGTCACCTCGAATAATGTCCAATATGGACAAGGAAGTTTTAAAAGTGTTTTTCTTCACACACACACACACACACACAGTGTGTTGTACATCTGTCAGGCTTTCCAGAAGGTCATGGAAGTCATATGAGGCTTTGAGTGGTTGACTTCATTCGACCGGTTTGTCAGTAGACGACATTTTCCAGAGTCTGCTGCAGCTTTAGCACAGAACTGAAAGCGAGCCACTGACAAAATGGCCTTCCTCCTCCTCCTCCTCCTCTTAGCTAACTGCTAGATGGAGAGACTTACATAAGGACACACTATGTTCATGTCTCCTGATCCAAATCTGTCCTCAGCAGACAGACAGACAGACACGCTGGCAACCGAGCAGTAATAATCTTACACAAATATACAGGCTATCCGGTTGATTCGCACTAACTAACTTTTGCCGGCGTATCATCAGGTTCTGCTCGGTCATGACTCCATTTGTCTCACGTTACACACTGATCGGTGTCTCACCGCTTGCTTAATATGTAGTTTGACCTCTCAGTGTTCTATTAACTCGAGTGACTCTTCTGATCTGAGTTTTGGCTTCACAATCTTTTTTTTCTTTTTTTATTAAGTTTGGACTGAATTTTAAGATGATATAACGTTTGATTCTAATTAAAATCACTACAAAAAAATTATCATAATTATAAAACTAATCCTGACGCCTTTTTTTCCTTTTCTTTTTTTTAATCTATCTTAACCAACGCCCCACCTCGAATGATTCGATTCAGAGTCGATTCATATCCTAGTCTCTCCTATACGCACAAAGATTCATTTCTGAACTGAACACGACGCAAAGATGGACACGCCAGAAAATAAGAATTAAATGTTTTTTTTAAAAATGTCGACTAATGTCTCACCTCTTGGGTAGCGTTAAGGGACAAACCCATGGCCGTGTCTCAGCGTCTCTCACTCGGCCGGTGTCTCCGATCAGCTGGCGAGAAGTGACGCGATTTGTAACAGCTGGCTTTTGCTGCTTAACGTCAAAGGTTACGAATGACGACGGCGAGTCGTAGCTTTGACTCCAGCCAATAACAATCCAGCAAAGGGGCGGGACCAATCTCCGCTGACCAATTGAAATGATGGTTTTTTTACTTTCCGCCCAATGAGACGCGTGTGAAAGTTTCCGAACGCGAAAGTTCTTTTGGTTGGGGGGGGGGGGCTGTTTCAAGGCCCTGAAAATAGGTAAAATTGTGTTAAAAATATAAATTGAGTTAAGATACGCAACCGTCGCAGGACAAGTAAATCACGTAGTTTATTTGAAAACCAATGTCCTCATAATTAAAATCATCATAAAGGAAGTTGTATAATAATTGATTGAACTATAGATTAATTTAACATTCCACATTTATGTAATGAAATAATTCAACTCGATTTTTACATTACGTTTGCCTCTAGTTGTTAATGCTGGATGACGTAAATTAGGGATAAATAAACAAGTATCGTCTGTCTGTCTGTCTATCTATCTATCCCCTCTGTTTCATCTATTTCTTCCATCTTAATTTATAGATATCAATTAAATTGAGTGTTTTAATGAATGTTTAATATTGTCGTTTCTGATGTAATTCTGTAAAGCTGCTTTCAAACAATCCCGATTGTTAAAATCGCTATAGAAATAAAGGTGACTCGACTTGATCTACCTCTCCTATCTGTTTCATCTATCTCTTCCATCTATCTTAACTATCTCTCCCATCTTTCTCATCTATCTCTCCCATCTATCTTTCCCATTTATCTCATTAATTTCCTAATAGGAAGTTTAGCCATAGCATGCTTAATGTAAAAACAAAAAGGAAAACATGAGCATTACATATACATGCACATTCCAGCTCATGTTACACCACCAGGTGTTTTTAGCTAAAGTTGTTTTATACATGTGTTAAAATAAAATAAGAAAATATCAACTTTTTATTTAACTTATGGAGGTGGAAGCTCATTGGTTAAGATGTTGGACTGCTAACCAGAAGATTGTGGGTTCAATTCCCAGCATTGCCTAAGCCTTAATTGCTCAGCTGTATAAATAAAATAAATGTAAGTCACTCTGGATAAAGGCGTCTGTCAAACGCTGTAAAAAATAACTTAAAATGTATAACCTTTTTGTCACAAATCGTTCCAACTGCTTATTTTATATGTTAGTAGATCTATTAGTAGATCTAAAGTCCACCAATATGAGAACCTGATATTTCATTATAATGATGTAGACACTATATCATATAGCTGAAAGTAACTGCAGTTTATTCTCTATAGCTTCAGTTTAAATTTTGTAATAATTATAATCAATGTATTTATAATAATACAAAAAAATGTTGTGTTATTTTGTATTTACTGACTACAATTTAGAATCCATTAATAACCGTTATAAAAACGTTTCAATCTCACTTCGCACTGTGTCTCGTACTCTTTTTTTCTGCTCCAGGTGTCTGCACTTTGTGGGAACGGGGACATCCCCATCCAGAACTGCTAGGGGATAAATTTAGCCTGTTCCCTGTGTCTATATCTACTCCGCTGTCTGGTTCTAAATCATATGCAAGCAATGCTCACTTCATATAGGGGTCGAGTTCCACGATATGGAAACATGCCGAGGATTTACTGATCATCTGTTAAACATCTGGGGGAAAAGAACTGTATTACTAAAACTTTCATTACTTTGACTGTAACAGTTATATGACACTAAAGAAACTGAATAGGATGCCATGTACACACGATACCATGACCATGATACGCCTTCTGGCATTTTCGTTGATATTTTCCTGCTCAGTTTATGGGTTAATTTTGTCTATGTGCCAAACTGTAACCTTTCTAACTGTTGCTAAATTTGTCCCACTGGCGCAACTTATGTTCCAGCAACGCTCAGTTCTAAGTATAGGCTCAGTATCGGGTCCATAATTAGGTGTTATGTCGCAGAGCTTAGCAGCATTCTTTACAAAGGGAAATAATGTCATCTGCCTGACAGAATATTTATCATTTATTATTTGTTTTTAATTATCTACATGTTTTACATTATATTTCACAGCACCACTAAGAAAATATTACGTATGTGCTGGATTATCCATGGCACAGCACTGACACTGACATCACTGTGGTTGTGGGTCTGAAGGGTTTTCGTGTATTACATACTGTATACATTTACAGCATTTGGCAGACGTCCTTATCCAAAGCGAATTACATTCATCTCTTTTATACGACTGAGCAACTGGGGGTTAAGGACTTTGCTTAGGGGTAATTTGGTGGTGCAGGAATACATAGCCTAATCTTCCAATTAGATGTCCAACACCTTAACCATAGCACACGGCGAGTGTTATAGGTCATTCACTTGATTTAACCAGAGTTGCCTGGTCTTTTTAATTCAGAGTTAAAGAAAAGTCACATTATAAAATAGAGATGTATAAAATATAAAATGGGAAAATCATGTGCAAACATACATACTTATATAATGCATAGTATAATGCATAGTATAGTCATAGTATAGTGGGGAGGTGGTAGTCTGGTGGTTAAGGTGTTGGCCTGCTAATTGGAAGATCAGGGTTCGATTCCCAGCACCACCAAGCTGTCACCCCTGGGCAAGGTGCCTAACCGCAAATTGCTTAGTTGTATAAAAGAGATAAATGTAAATAGCTCTGGATAAGAAGGTCTTATTTATGTAGTTTGCTTATAATTATAACTTTGTTTAGAAAAAAGGTAGACTAAAGCATTGTGTTATTTGATTTTGTCTGTGGATTCATTAAAACGCCAATTTTGTAGCAGATTTTATTTTTTATTTTTTTTTACATTAAAGTGTTATTAGCTACAAAATAATAATAATAATAATAATAATAATAATAATAATAATAATAATAATAATAATAATAATAATAAGTATAATTTAGTATTTAGATATAGCAACTTGCTGCTGTTTCCGGTTAAATGAGTTGACGCATGCGCACACATCCGAGTGTGTTTCAGTTCCGCAAAACAATGATGTGGGCGGGGCTCGGTTTCCATAGTGACTTGGTCCACGTGTAAACACTCTGTCGTCCCTGCTGTAAATCTGAACATTTCTAAAAAACTGAAGCGTTTCGCTTGAAAAGTGCTTTTCTTTCACAAGGAAAAAAAAATTATAGAATTTTTTAGTCTCTAGTTGTTTAAAAGTTTTTGCATCTTTGTTAAATTTGCATTAGTTTTCTGCAAATAATGAGGTGACATTTCATGGCGAGTTTAACGGGAAAATTGCGGGAACTCCGGGATGGGATTCAATTATCCAATGCACGAGGATCTGCAGCGAAAAAAGGAAAGAAAAAGAAGAAGAAAAAGAAGAAGAAAAGAAACACCACTGAGGAGAAAACTGAATGTATCTGTGAGCAAAAGAAAAGAGGACATCCGAGCACGCCGTCCTTTTCCGATGACTCTGGTACCTTTCACATTTTAGTGATTTTATTATATTAGAATGTTTTAGAATAATTATTTATTAACTGTATTCAAAGTTTATTTTAGTTGTTATTCGTTATGAAAGCTAACAAAACAAAATAATTTAAATGTCGTATTCACGTCAGTTTGTGACCGAACATTGTTACCGATCTTTTTTGCTAGAAAGTAAATAAATTTCTTTAAATACTTCATTTAAAGATAAAAGTAATAGTTTTAAGGGTTTTTTAAATAAGCAACTGTCGAAATAAATATAGTAAAATATATTCAATATTTTTATTATATTTATAAGTTTCGTCTCTCTCGCAGTTTTAATTGGTTAGAAGCTGTCTGACTGACAGGTGAAGCAACCAATCGCAGTCTGTTTTGTTCAGCGTCATGTTTATGGGCGTTAAAATATAAAGATGATGTAAGAATATTATTACTATTGTTATGACGCAGCGCCCCTGGAGCAGAAAGGGATAATGGTCTTGCTCAGGGACCCAACAGTGGCGGTGGTGGGGCTTGAGCCCAGGTCTTCCTGGTCTTCCAATCAACAACTTAACGATTTTAGCCACCACTGCCCCCTGTCTATCTATCTGTCTGTCTGTCTGTTTATCTGGGCCCCTGAGCAAGGCCCTTAACCTTTAACTACTCAGTTGGATAATACAAAAATAGATTAGATAAATGTATGCCAAATGCAGAAAATGTAAATATTGTCACTGGTTGATATGGGCAGAGGGGTGCTAATAATAATGCACAGCAACAGATGCAGCAACGAGCAGGGTGTCAGTAAATGCAGGTGTTTGAGTTTGTCTACGGTTACGTATGAATATTTGGGCCAAATGATTAATCATCACAATTAGATGATAATGTTATGAACATAAAGTTTATGAGGTTGAACCAACAGTCAACCTATAGCAAATTTTAATTCAGTGAAAAATGCAAAAGAGACTAAATTCTTAGCAGCTCAGTGCCACATTTTACACCTCCAGGTTTTGGAAAGCTCTTACATAAGGATGACTGTGCTGCTGAGAACCGAATGAAGGCAGACAGATCAGAAAAGATCAGTTACATCTAATTCCATCCTGTTTCACTGTACAGCGTATAGGTTAGCGCTTTCGAGCTGGAGGATTAGGCTGAAATCTATCTGCCCTGGTTTATTGTTTTGGTGTGCTGTAGAGAAACCCCAGACGCAGCAGCAGTCAACCAACACGGACAAGAGCAGTGACCCGAACCAAGCCAAAGGCCGCGCTAAAGAGAGGAGTGCGACCAAAGGCCGTAAAACAAAAAAAACACAGTTGGGCGTGGAAGAAGAACCGACTGTTGATAAAATGGATAGAACTGATGCGAGCAGCCAAAAAAAGGAGAGTCTGAGGTGGGAAGGGGCTCTGGATGATCCGGCTGCCGAAGCAGAACGACTGGAAGTCTACAAAGCAAACCGGCGCAAACGTTACATGGCTTTTAAACAAACGCTATTGGAAAATGCCAAGGAGGCGTAAGATTCTCCGTCAGATGGAAATAAACTGGGTGGAACATGCAAAGCTGCTTTAGCGAGTCAGGTTTTTCACTAAAGCAGCATAAACATATAGTTTATGCTGCATTAATATTGTATTTATTGCTTTAAACTGCCTGCCTTTTAAATACACCATTACGTTCATTAAACATTAGAGACAGATGCTTTTTATGTATTTTTTTTTTTAAAGCACCCAAAAAACAGCCATCACATTCTCTCCGCACTCACATGACATGGTTCGAAGCTCATTTACATCATGCCGGTTAATTTGGGTGATTCATTTTTTTTTACCTTGTCAATCAATTTTACACAAGCAAATCACGAAAACTAAACTAGCCGCCACTAGCAAACATTAGCAATAAACAATCTGGTTGCTCTGGTGTGTTTTGGTCATATTTGATTTTTAAGAATAAATTTACAAAACAATATTTATACTTTAAGACCCCACCTGTGTCATGTTGCATGTAGCATCACTATGCTAGTTTTACTAGCATTCAAATAGTACCTAGGAATTCTGCTAAATATACTTCTTGCTAACTGTTTAACTTACAGCTTTTTGTCTTTAAAGCTCAAATAAAGACCCAGATATTTTCTTTTTCTTTTTTCTGTAACAGCTAGCTATCCGTTTAACCCATACAAATATCCCTAATATGTGCTTAAACATTTTAAAGCCTCTGCACAAGCACCATTTTCCGGTATTTTCTCCACATTTACCTTGATTGACTTCACAGTAAGAAAAAGCGTTCTCTTGAGCTTGTCGTGCTCTTTGCGAAAAAGTAGATGAGCAGCTCTCGTTTTTACAAACATTGCAGTCAGTTCAAAGTTAAATTCAAATAAAACCCGGTGAGCTCTGAGGGGAGATTTTACTATTCATGATGAGGTACGTCAAGAAGGTGATACGCTGGACTGACTACACACTAGTCTCGTGTGGCCAGACCTTCAGACTGACGGCAGAACGTCTGGGAACCTTGGCCACTTTGTATAACTAAGGCCAGTCCATAAGGAAATCTAAAGCGACTCATTGACATTCGTTTTGTCTTGCATCGAGTTTGTTTCCTCAAATAAAACACACAAGTTTACTTCAACGCGACACACACACAGAAATCCTGAATACTTTAACCAATTAGATGGATGACCTCGAAACGCCTTAAGTTTCCAGCTAAGCTGCGACTTAAGCATTAGATATTCAGGCAGCGGTCCGTGGGCTGGACGTCTGAGGCTGAGATTAACTACACACTTTAACTTCAGAGATTAACTTCAGAAGAGCAGATTTAAGTGTATATGATGTATTGCAGGAAAAATACGTCAACTGAAAAACATCTGTTTTTCCCCAAATCTTTCCATTCCGATGATATCCAATTTGACCAATCTGCGCTGAAGGTAGCCTCAGAAATCTGTTCTCGGACAACAGGAGTTTCTTTTGCTATTGTAGCCTATTAGATGTAACATGTTGTACATTATAAGTTCTGTCTTGTTGGTCAAGAAGCGTCGCTAAGGGTAGGGGACGTTCTAAGGGGACGTTCCACTCACATTAGGGGCCCCTAAAGATCTGTTTAATTAGTAGAAAAAGTACCAGCAGTAATATAATAGTAATTTTTGGTGTGGTATGGGGTTCTAACCTCATATTCTTTCTTAGAGCACAACATTTCTAGGGGCTGGATCATATCCGAAGACCTTTTGCTTTATTAACCATGTCATTATCCGCAGTAACATCCTGGCCAAAGCCGCCTGAAATGTTTATTACAGCAGAACGGTTTTAAAAAGAAACCTCTCAGTTAGAAACTTTTCTCCCTAATTAGTATTTTTCGTGAATACAGCCGCCAGGGTTAGAGGTTACAGAAAGCGCAATAAAGTCAACACCCTTGAGATAAATACAAATCGTTAGTTCTCTCCTCCTGATAGAATCACGGTGAGAGTCATGTCCTACCCTGTACAGCATTTCACAAGAAAGTTCAAGACAACTCAAGAAATAAAAATTTAATTGTGACAAAAAAAAAATCAATTTTCTGAGGTTCATATTTATCAACTTGTCTACTGGTTGGTGATCTAAGTGGTGTTATAAGTGTTGTATTATATCACTCAAGCATTTATTACATAGAAAATAAAATCCATCTTTGTTTTTATTATTACTCTGATTATAACAGATGTATATAATTACACCATCGATAGCAGTAATGTGTATTTCCGTTTATCAGACGCTAGAGGGCGCTTCAACTCTAATATCCCATCTCTATGTTTCTGAGAAAGCCAAAGGATTAAAAAAATGTAAATGTCTTTATTTTGTCACATATACTTTTTTACAGCACTGTGAAATTCTTTTTTTTTTTTCGCATATCCCATCTTATCATAGCTGATATGCGAAAAAAGAATTTCACTCTGCTGTAAAAAAGTATATGTGACAAAATAAAGGCATTTATTAGTTTGACAACATTAAGCATTTTGCTTCTCGTTGTTAAATGATTAAAATATCAGTATTCAAGTGGAGTGGAGATGGTGTCACTGGCAGCTCAGCTGTAGCATATAGGGCTCGACAGTGAGAGAGAGAGAGAGAGAGAGAGAGGGAAGGAAGAAAGAAAAGAAGAAGGAAACCGTAAATGCTGATATTTGATCTGATTTTTTATTTGAAGTTTAATTTAAAGCCCTTTTTTCCCATTTTTTTATTTACTAAGATCAATTCACCAACCCAGTTTTGACCCCAAGGTGGTGAAATGAAGCTGAGTCATTACCTGTAAACACTTCCTGAAAAACCCAAACTAGACCACCTCTGGAATAAACTGGAACGCCCGACACACCCCAGACCTTAATGCTAAACATTCCATTCCTAAACAGTCAAATTTCCACAACCTTGTTTAAATATTTACACAAAAATCCTTCTAAAAATATATAGCTATCCAAAATACTGAAGGATTTTTAATAAATGACGGAAAGTTAGTGTCCAAAAACTTTTGGTTATATCGTTTACCACACTTAATAAAACTCTGGCTTTTATAAAGCAGAAAGCAAAACCTTCTGTCTGTATTTATTCAGTATTATATATTATTTTATATTCCGTGATGTAATTGCTGAAGATTTTTTTATTCACACTTCTGTCCACTAGGGAGCGCTCTGTCCCTGTCCATGGTGCTGAATAATAAAAACAAGACAGGGAGATCATTTCCAACATCCTAAAAATGTAATTTAATAACAATCCGAGGCTATAATTCAGTATAGGGTCTGCGCTCTGGTCCTGATCCTCGATCTGTTCGCGCACCATCAGCTGGTCGACCGACCCGACTCTGTGCAGCAGCTTGGTGTAGAAGGTGAGGTCAGTTCACATCGGATCAGATCAGATCAGATCACCCTGATTTGTGGCTTCAGCTCGTTGGCTAAACGAACGTTTGATGTTGGACAGCATGGTAGAGAGCATCCCCTCTGAATAATCTTCCAGCCCGGGCGGTGATGGAGGACAGACCCGTCCTGCGCCTTTTATCCTCCTGATCGTGAGTAACATCAGTTACGTATATGTAAAACTACACACATCTCTTCCTCATATTTTGTAACAGGTCTGATCGACAGATTATTGCACCAGATCAGGTTGCGATCTGAACTTTCTGTAAGCTCTTCTTGCTGCGAAGCGGTGCCCTGTTAGAGATTGCGTCATCGTCATCCTCCTCGATTACGCACTCACTGCATCCTGCAGCAGGAGAAATGTCAGTTCGGGGTTCTTGGACACGGCAGAAAAAAGGATTCGACCGCAATTACTTTTAAATACCTAATTAAGCAAAAGGTCACCTAGTGATGACAGTGACTGGGGTAAATACTTTATAAGTCATATTCAGATGTAGACTAGAGTAACACTGAGTAAAGTAAATGCGTTTATTTTGTCACATATACTTTTTACAGTATTGTTCCTATCATAGTAAGTTGGGGGTCAGAGCGCAGGGTCAGCTATGATACAGAGCCCTTGGAGCAGGAAGGGTTAAGGGTCTTGCTCAAAGACCCAAAGGTGTTTGGCTGGCAAGGGTGGGGCTCGAACCCAGGTCTGATTAACAGATCAGACTTTGTGGTGGGGCTTGAACCCAAGTCTTTCTGGTTTTCAGATCAACAACTCAGTGCCTTAAACCAGTTTGAGCCACCTGTGCCATGTAGCCCCTTATTATGCAATTGTATAGGAATTCTGTTGGAGTAATAATGATGCACTGCATTGCATCAAAACACAGAGTAAACTGGTCAAACTGGAGGCAGATATTTCCCAGCATTGTTATTCTTACCAGGAGACTGACATTCTTTTGTGTTACTTTCTCTTAAATAACCTGTCTATGATATAAATGTTACTAGTTAGCAAATGGGCTACCAGTTCCTCTACCTTAGTCTTACTAAAGACTTATGGAAAGTCTGTTCAACTGGAATTGTGAGAAGTTTTTCACTTTCTTGGTTAGATACAGTAGATTTACATTACATTTACATTTCTAGTATTTGGTAAACATTTTTATCCAGAACAACTTGTATTGTATCTTATTTTTCAAGTAACTGAGCAGTAAAAAAAAAGGGCCTTGCTCAGGGGCCCAGCAGTTTAGTGGTGCTGGGAATTAAACATTTGAACAGCTGAAACACTAAGCTACCGTTTTTTTTCTTTCAACTTTCCAACTATCTGAACTTGTGATATGTATGTGGTCGAGAGTGTTAAAATATTTAGCAGGCAGAAAATGACATCATTTAGAAAGTGCACATTTTCATCAAAGCGACATTTTTTTTTTTTATATTTGAATTTTGCACCAAACAGCACCTACATACATATACATTGGTTATTTTTCTGGTTTTGCCCGTATTAGGACACCTGTTGTGTTTCCATGGATACCAGCACCCTCACCCAACAGGTAGAGAGCGTCGAGCGGAACATCAAATTCTTGCAAAAGGAGCATCAGGTTCTCCTGTCTGGCCTGCGCCTGGAGATCCGTCACCTAAAGAAGAGATGTAACGGTCTGTCATGTTCAGTCCTATCACTTGGTGTCGTTTGGCTTTCTGGAACACGAGTGTATACTGAAGAGCTGTTAGTGTTAAAATCAAATGTTCTCATTTTTCTAGATCTGAGTTGTGAACTGAGCAAAAGTTCCCCAGCGAGGAACAGAGATGGTAATCTATCCATCTATCCATCTATCCATCCAACCATTCATTTATCTATCTATCTATCTATCTGTCTGTCTGTCTGTCTGTCTGTCTGTCTGTCTGTCTGTCTGTCTGTCTGTCCGTCCGTCCGTCCGTCCATCCATCCCCTCTCTCCCTTCCTCCCTTCATCCATTCATTTATCTATCTATCTATCTATCTATCTATCTATCTATCTATCTATCTATCTATCTACAGACAGACGGACAGACAGACAGACAGACAGACAGACAGACAGACAGACAGATAGACAGACAGATAGATAGATAGATAGATAGATAGATAGATAGATTGCTCGTGTCCTTCTTTTATCTATCTGTCTGTCTGTCTGCCCGGCCGCCCAGCCGTCCGTCCGTCCGTCCAACTATACATCCATCTATCTATTTATCTGCGACTTGTTTTTTTTTAATTTTTTAATCTGTCTATATTTACATAATCTTTCTATCA
>VCAZ01000078.1:1451710-1766710 GCA_005784505.1 Bagarius yarrelli
AGCTTGAGATTATTCAAATAGATAGAGAAGAACTTCAGGAGGAAACTCACCTGGGAAAAAGTACAGAACAAATAGAAATAGACATGGTACACAGAAACCAGAATGGAGCACAACAGGAAGTTGCATCAAAAGCAACATTTTTTCACTGCAATGTAGATGAACGTGCAGCACATCTAGATGAAGTTGAAGTCAAAACAGAAGCACAATACAGACCAAGCAAAGCACAGACCAATGAAACTGTCATTATAAGTAGTCCAAAGGGTGGACACGAAGAACCAAGCTTTGTGGTTGGACTACAGGCAAACACAGCTATCGGAGGAAACCAAGAAGAAATCACGCAGATGCAAGAACTTGTGCAGGAACTTGACGCTGGGGACATTGCTGAGATGGACCAGAAGAAAGAACAAAAAGAACAGCACAAATCGGGCTTTGAGTCTGAGTTCGTACCAAACAGGCAAGCAGGAGCATTACAATCTCTTAATAAGACACAAGACCAAGATCAGTCTGAAGAACTGGAACAGGAAGAAATACACCCGAGTCTGGACCAAGGATCAGGACAGAATGAACGGTTTACGCTGTTCGTAGTCGATAAACTGTTCCTGGCCACCCCAAATATTACAGGTATCCCGAGCGACTCACATTTATCTCTTTTATACAACTGAGAAAATAGGGGTTAAGGGCCTCATTCAGGGGCCCAGCAGGGACAACTTGGTGGTTCTGGGAATCAAACCCTGATCTTCCAATTAGAACATCAACATCCTAACCATTACACTACCACAGTAAACTTTTAGGATTCCGCTGGCTTGTTTAAAAAATTTCTTTTTATTAGCTTGCCAACTATATTATATCTTCGTTTACAGTTTCCTACATCTTAAATTGATTATATAATACTTTATTTATTGCTAGATTAAATGCGATGGACCGATATAGTGATACAACGATAAAATCATAAAAAAATTAAATATTACTTTGATTAGGAAAACAAACAGGAAACAAATAAAAACCTTTAAAAATCATTCTAATAATAGTTTAAAAATATTTTTTTCTGAATGTTAAAAACATAACATAATGTAAACATATCAGTGTATCCGATATTACAAACCCGATATCTAAAAAGGTTAAATATACGGAAAAATATTGATAAAAGCATATAAAGCCTTTTTTTCCTGTTTCTATAAGGATCAAATAATATCTTCAGCGATCAAACAGATCTTTCAGAACTGAAAGAGCTCAACAGTGACAAAGAACTTCAAGATGATCCTGATTCTGTAGATGGGGACACAGCTGAGAACATGGGGCTTACAATCAGGATCCAAGCCCCTGGGACTGAACCCACTGACTTCCAGGTAAATTGCCTCAAAATCTCAGGGTGTTATGTTCAAGCTACAAGTAGTTCTTTGACTGTGATCTCACATGTGTAAGCCGGATAGATAGATTAGTGGCTTAACTCTGGGTTTTAATATGTAAATAAATGTGTAAAATGTCTCTATGCTTTAAACCTCAGTTTAGAAAGTTGGGGTCAGTGCGCAGGGTCAACCATAATAGAGGGTTAGGGGCCTTGCTTAGAGGGCTCCACAGTTGCAACTTGGCAGTGGTGGGGCTTAAACTGCTGTTATATCACTGTTCAACAACCAAGAGTCACTGTTTCTTCAACTCTGTGTCTTAAAGCAGCTTTACAGGTGTCAGTTTGTACCTAATGAGCAAGCTAGTGGCGACTCTGTCAAGGAAAAACTTTTTGAGATGAATTAAGATGAAACCTTGAAAGGAACGAGGCTCAGGAGGGAACCCATACTTAGAGAGAGAGAGAAGAGAGAGAATATGAATTATCAAGTGTATTGTTGTGTAAAAGTAAAGACATTGGGTAGTTGGGGACCTCTAGCAAGACTAGCTATGGCAGCGTAACTTCATATCCCATTATTTCAGTTGTAGAACCTTCTGTAGAACCTACCTATTATATTAAGACTTTTTCCTATTACCTCAAAAGTACCTTAGAGGGCTGGAATGAAAAGAAGTATGACTCCAGTGGAACTGGATCCCTGATATGGGGTTGCACTCACATTTTGGTAGCCTTTTGAAAGGGTGATAAATTTTGATCAATGTTTTATTCGTCGTTTTAAAACGACTTTAGGCATCATCGTTAGCAGTGGTGCAAGAAATCAAGCAAGTGTTAATGGACCGGGAGGAGACCTGTCACCGAACCTGTTTCTCCCTGCAGTTAGATGGAAACGCACTGGATAACTTCACACCTCTAAAGTCCATCACTGGCCTAAAAGAGGGCTCACTGTTAAAGATAATGGAGGGTAAAACTTTTTTATACAGGTTTTTGCTACTGTAGGAAACTGTCCATTTTTAGAAAATTGTTGTTACACTAATGTTCAGTAATGCTTAGTGATATAATGTCCTGGCAGAGCGTATATGAATTTTGCAATTTTTTTAGAGCCATACACGGTTCGAGAAGTTCGTTTACACCTTCGTCACCTCAGAGACCTGCTCAAGAGCTTGGACCCCACAGATGCCTACAATGGCATAGAGGGAAGCTCTTTGTCCTTCCTTAGATTCTTTACTGAGGAGCATGTTGAAGGTGAGATGCAGAAGTTATAACATTTATGAGTTTTTGGTAAAAGACACGTTGAGAACAAACTTACTTCTTTGATTTCGTTGTTACTGCTTTACTAAGATTTCTGTCTTCAAATTTCAGAAAACAGCAAATTCAAGAAACGAGGTGAAGAATTAAAGCAATTCAACTGCAGCCCTCCTGAGTACATTCTTCCAAGGACTAAAGAATGTCTACTGGGACCCCTGCAGCCTCAAAGTGAGAATTTAAAGGTAAGCTAAAACAAGGGGCTCTCTAAGAAGGCAGCAAAATATAGTACTACAACTTAGTACTATAACTTGTAGGGCACAGAGAGTATTGTTAATGGTTCAACTCTGAGTAGGTAGAGTTTCTCCCAGTGGGTCGATTGGCTGTTGTCAGTTGCCCCTAGGAGGAAATCTGTGCCTGTTTTCCTGCAGTTGACTGGCATCCCATTTAGAGTGTTTTAAGGGTTTTAGACCCACCCACCACAACCCTGGTTTGGATGAAGTTGCTACTTTATACACCAATGATGAATTTCATTAAAAAGTAACCCTACAGAAACTAAGAACTTAACCTATAGTGGAAACTGGGAACTATAACCTGCCTCAGTAAAATTACGGAGAGATAACTTTGCTGTAATTGTGTTTTGTGTATGTTTCTTTAGCCCATCAAATGCCTGAAAGTGCTAATGACTAGCAGCTGGAACCCGCCTCCAGGACACAGAAAAATACACGGTGATCTCATGTACCTGAATGTTCTTACCATGGAGGACAAACAGTTCAGCATTACGGCATCAACGCGAGGCTTTTATCTGAATCAGTGAGAAAATAAATGATAGTAAGATGCTGCACATCTAATCCTGTGTCATGTTTATTTGTGGTCAGGATCATGGTTTCTGGTCTTTTCTAGGTCTACAACGTATATATTTAACCCGAAGCCAGAAAATCCCAGTATGCTTAGTCATTCTCTGGTGGAGCTCCTGAGTCAAATCAGTCCACTTTTTAAAAAGTATTTCAGTCTTTTACTGAAGAGAAGGTAAATGTAGCACATATCATCATGTATCATCAATAAATTCATGTATCATCAATAGTTTTATTTATTGTCTTGTGTACAAAACTTTGCTTTCCAGAACATTAACACATCCCTTTGAGAGGATAGGAACTCCATTGCAGGTGTTTAGCTGGACTGCTCCAGCTGTTGACCATTCCATGGACTGTGTTCGAGCTGAAGATGCCAGTTCTTCCCAACTGGACTATGAAGGGCCCATGCCTGGACAGGTACAGCTCTGCATTATTTAGGTCCACCCTTTTGGCTGAAACCCAAAGTTCAAAGGTTGTAGTATGTGGAGTCATTCTTTAGAAAGGCCAGTCTGAGATTTTAAAAGATCTTATGTAACATTCTTTCAACAATACAGAGATGATTCTGAAGTAGGTGGGAGGTAAAGGGTATCAATGTGCAACCTAATTCAGACTTTATGTAACAAAACATAACGGAAAAGCAAATCACACTCTGCAATACGCGTGTTAATGTGTAATATGCTTAGGTGTGTGATTGGAACGAGGAGCTTCAGAGCACTAAAGAGCTTCCACGTCAAAGCCTCAAAGATCGTTTGCTGAGAGACAGAGCAATCTTTAAGGTGAGGCAGTTTCTCAGGTTTCCTTTCCATTATATTAAATACACTGATAAGTGGAACAGATGCACAATTCTGTGTTCTGAAAACACCTCCGCAGGCTAACAGTGACTTTCTGAGCACTGCTACATGCGGTGCAATGGCAGTGATTGATGGCAACGTGATGCCTATTAACCCAAGTGAAGAACCATGCAATCACATGTATGTGTGGAACAACATCTTCTTTAGCTTTGGTTTAGACGGTCAGGAACACTATGAGGAGTTGGGTGGTGAGGCCGCAGCCCATGTCGCATCAGCCATAGATCTGAACGGTGTAAGAGCATACAGTGTGGTGGATGCAGATGGTCTGTATCTGCTCGGTACCGTGTTGGTGGACTACCGAGGTTACCGCATCACAGCACAGTCCATTGTCCCAGGAATTCTTGAACGGGACCAGGAGCAGAGTGTGATCTATGGATCCATTGACTTTGGAAAGACTGTTGTCTCAAATGAACAGTAAGTTTCCCTACCCTTTAACCCTAACATTAACCCTTACCACTAATATTCTCCCTAACCCTTATGCCTAACGCTACCCCAACAACTAACCTTAACCCTTACTCCCAAAGATTACCCTAACCTTAACTCTTACGCATATTTCTACCCCAACCTCAACCCTTACCTCTAACACTACCCCTAACAACTAAACTTAACCCTTACTCCTATTTCTACTCCTAACCTTACCCCTAATGCTAGCCTAGCCCTAAACCTTAAACCTTACTCCTAATGCTACCCCTAACCCCTAACGCTACTCTGACCCCTAATCTGATCCATGACCTTAACCGTAATGCTACCCCAACCCATTACCTTAACCCTTACCCCTAGTTCTACCCCTACCCCTAAACCTTACTACTTACCATTAATCCTACCTCAACCCCTACCCCTAATCCCCTAATTTTATTTATACCTAACGCTACCACTGACCTTAACAATGACCCTAACCCTTGTTGCTAGAGTTAGAGTTAAGGTTATTTTATAGAATTTAACTTCATGAAAAACACCTCTAAACATCCCAAGGTTCCTGAAGCTCCTGGACAAACCCAGTAAGCATCTACGAGTGCAGCGACACTTTGTGCTCAACAAAGACGACTCGCCTGTAGAGTTGTGTTCCTCCGTGGAATGCAAGGGCATCAAGGGTAACGATGGTCGTCACTACATTTTGGACCTGCTGTTTACATTTCCACCTGACCTCAATTTCCTGCCTGTGGAAGGGGAGGAGCTTAACACTGAGTGTCAGCAACTCGGGTTCCCTCTTCAACACCCACATCGCCTGGTCTGTCTGAGACAAGAGCTAATCGAAGCATTTGTGAAGTATAGGTCAATATATTTTTTACCAATATTTGCGTTTATAAACATTTTAGATTCATTTTAATGAAATTATTTATAAACATTTGTTTTCTTCAGATGTGCACCAGATATCTCCAACAAGGATGTAAATGTTGGCACCCCTGACAAGAACAGTTTCTACTGTCAGACGATGCATTCGTCCTCTTCTGATGTTCGTTTCAACCCTGACATTTTCTCTCCAGGTGAGTAGATCAGTACGTCCCTCACAAAAAAACAAGTGTTCCTAAAAAAAAACACCCAAAAATACTTGGCTTATACTGACAGATTGAAGTTTATCTGCTCAATACTTTGCACTTATACATAAGTATACTTATACTCACAAAATGTCCCATAGTATGTCCATAATGTAAGCCATTTTTTCAAGTGTTTTAAATACTTCCTTGTGGTTAAATTGCACTTGTTTAACATAATTTAAGTTAAACATGACCAACACTAAATTTGTGCTGCTGTGATGTCATATGTCATGTGTCAATATCAAAATGGCGGATGTAGTACCTCCAAATTTTATTCATGCTACCTGTAATCATACTATACAGAACGCCCTGTATAGGGCGTGGGGGGCGGGGGTGGGGGTGGGGTGGGGTACTTACCGAAGTGTAAAATAGACTAGTAGAAAATAACTAGAACACAAACAGTTTTTTATCAGTTTACTTTAAAGTCAATTTTACTGATAAAAAAGTGTTCTAGAGCAGTGTTCTAGAGCAGTGCAGATGTAGTCCATTTGAAGGTTTATTATTATTATAAACTGAAAAGTGTTTAATTTAGTCTGAAAAAGTCCAATTTTAGTTATTACAGAAAGTCAACTTGGGATTTATGTTTCAACTGACCTTCAGTTTGCTTCAAAAAAGGAAGTTTAGACATTAAAGTAAACTTTTCTCCCCAAAACATAAGCCGTCCTCCTGATGGCCTCGTTCCTAATCCTGTCCAACCTAAATACTTTTATTGATAACTAATTGATTGAGTAAGAGTAGCACTAAGGAGTGAGCTTTATTTCTGCTTACTCTCCACGTACGTTAATAAAAGCTAAAAGTCTGACAAATAATATTTAAATATTCCTATTCTACTGTAGGGGTACGTTTTCCTAAGGAATGTTCGCAGGATATCCAGGAACAGAAACAGCTGTTAAAAGATGCTGCAGCTTTTCTTGTCTCCAATCAAATTCCAAACTTTGTGAGTATTTTTTCCCCCCAGTGCTTCATGCATCGTTCATGCTTTTAATATTAAACATCGAATCTAAAAATGTTCCTGGTTTGAGCATGTAGATTAAGAACTGTGTCGATCATACCACAATGCCGATGGACGGCTTCACCATAACTGAAGCTCTCCATCAACATGGCATTAATATTCGGTACCTGGGAACCGTACTGGACTTTATTGAGAGGAGTCCTCAGAAGACCAAACTGGACCATGTTTATGTGAGTCAATATTCGAATTAGTTTATTATATAATGTGTAATATTATTGCTTTTAAATACATATAAACTAAGTGTGATCTGTGTTTTGATTTTTTTTGTAGAGAATTGTTTTAAGTGAAATAATCACTAGATGCACAAAACATATTTTCAGAAAATATTTATTGGTAAGTATGGTTTTAAAAAAAATCTTTTACTTAATCCTGACGTTTATTACAGTATAAAGGATGACCGATAATCGGTATTACTGATATTTTCTCTGAATATTTAATCCCATTAATAGTAATCAGATAATCTGTATTACCGATATTTTTCCAGATATTTTATCCGATATTTGGATATTGGTTATGTAATATTGAAAGCGCAGTATTTCATGGCGTCACCTTGTGGTTGTTTTAATAACTGCGTAAAAATGTTAAGTTAGGAAACAGGCCAACAACAGAATAAAACAATAAATAAATATCGGCTTTGCATATTGATTATCGGTCAAATAAACATGCAAATATTGGGTATCGTATCAGTTCTAAAATATTCTATATCGATTGATCCCTACAGTACTACAGTACTCTACTCTTCTTCTAATTATTTAAACACGAATCATAGTTAACTCCGCCATCTTGACTTTATCACTTTGGCATATTTTGAAACCAGGCTGTGGAGTCATCTTTCCTGTCTGTCTCAGTCAGCCATTTCCTCAACTGCTTCCTCAGCTCCCCACCTGAAGTTCTGGGGACACAGCAGATGGACAGAATGTCCATCAAACGCAGGAGTCGGCGAAGGCGGAGCCGGGGATCCGTGGGAGGTGAAGTGACAAGTGTGGGAGGGGCCTGGGCCAGTTTGACCTCTAGTGAACTCTGGAGAAACATCCAGGCTCAGGCTCAGGGGTATTATCACTACTGCCTGCCATGGTGAGAGCTTAATATTACTCACTCACTTAAAACTTAACCAAGTTTGGATTTTAACCTCACGCTTATCATTTTAGTAAGTTGAAACATAAAGTCTTACATTTGTAAAACTCCCTTATTCCACTTCATTTTTACAACTAAGCAATTAAGGGTTAAGGGCCTTGATCAGAGGCCCATCAGTGGCAGTTTGGTGGTGCTGGGAATTAAACCCATGATCTTCCTTTTTTTAGACTGAAAAATAAAGAAGTTTAATGTAAATAACACGCCATATTTAAAAGAATGATACAGTAGAATGGTAGCATTTTAGATACTTTGATTAAATCTCCCAAGTGTCAGGAACAACGAAACAACAATAAATCCGATATTGGTGGTTGGTTTAATCCCACCTAAATCGGTTTTCTTGCTATTTTTATCCTAGAAATTATTAGACAATGTAAGATCTCACCTTCACCTTTGATTATATGGCTACATCGATGTTTCCTGCAATGTTGAAATCACCGCCTAATAAATCCCGATGTCTCATTTTGTCTGCAGTGACGGTATAGAGCAAGCGGTGGCCAAATGTGGTTTACAAAGAGTCACTCTGCTCAGAGAGATCGCCATCAAAACCGGCATTCAGGTAATAGCACACAGGTCCACCATCTATTATATCAACAAGGCATTCTGACACTTAATATTCCCTGTTTTTACAATCTTTTACCACACCAATCACACCTCCATCCTTCAGCTTCTTATCAGAGACTACCAGTTTGATGCCAAGCACAGCCCGGTGTTTACCGAGGAGGACGTCCTAAACATTTTCCCTATAATAAAGCATGTCGTCCCAAAGTCCAACGATGGGATTTATCTTCTCCACTGTGGTCAGGCCAGCATCCAGCAAGGTGAGCACAGGAGTTGTGTTACAATTATTAGCTACCAATAGCTAATATTGAAGAAAATTGCGATTTGTGATAACCTGCTAAATAATGCGATATTTGATATGTGATGCAATATTTTAAAAAAGCATATAACCAACATATACTTCTTCATTAACATTTACCCAGTGTTGCTGATTACATATTATTGGTTTTGATGTGACAGATTTCTGATGTTTTTTCTTTACGTTGCATTGATTTACATATCTGTAAAACCCCAATTACTGCCATATTTTTGAGGTGCTTCTTCACTTGAGCACTAAATGGTCTTCAGCAGCTGCGGGTGACTCGGGCTTATCAAGATTATCTTGCAACGAAAGTTTCACACCTTGTTGATTGTATTGCGTCACAGCACGTGCATGCGTATCTCAACTAACATCCACATTCCAGATGTTTTACTATCCACGTCCAGATAAACTTGAACTTAAACTTATTATTATTTAAGAGTATTTAATTGGTTATTTATCGGTTATTTATTATAAATTATTGCGATATTGTTGCATATCACGATATTGTTGCATATCACGATTGTTGCATATCACGATATGAACATTTGCGATATTCAGTTAATGTTGATATATTGTTCAGCCCTAATATACATCATTTCACACTGGTGATTGAGAAGCTGGATTATTTATTTATCAGGAAGTCTAAAGGAAGGTTGTGAGCTGATCAGTCAGGCCATGGGCCTGTTTACGAACGTTTATGGAGCTCTGCACCAGGACGTCTGCGTCTGTCTGCGTCTGCTGGGCCGCATTTACTACATACTCGGAGACTATGCTGAGGTGCAGGATTTTGCCTGTCTGAGCTTTAAGATAATCTGTGCATGTCTGATTTATAACTCACTGTAAATGTATGAACTCATTTCAGTTGGATATGTGTTGTTTTATGTTTTAGGCTCTGAGTCACCAACAGAAAGCTGTACTGATCAGTGAAAGAGTTCTGGGTATAGATCATCCCAACACTATACAGGAATATGTAAGTGTGAGGCATTTTATTTTAATTGAAAGTTAATATATAGGTATTAATAGTTAGATTTACGGCAAATAACAGGATTTAGCAGTTAACGGTGTAGTCACAGGGTATGCTATATATATCAAAACCGATATATATATATATATATATATATATATATATATATATATATATATATATATATATATATATCTATATATATATATATATATATATGCTTAAATATCCGTTATCCGCCTACTCGTTCTGTAATAATCGGTATCGCCATCGGCTCTAAAAATATATATCGGTCGACACTTAATTTATATGCATTTTTCAAAAATAAAAAATATATCTTAGCACATTTATGCCTTTGTTCCTGTTATAATAACCTCCAGACGTCTGAGAAGGCTTTTAGCTGGATTTTGAAGCATGGCTGTAGGGACTTGTGTTCATTCAGCCGCAAGATCATTAGTGAAGCTAGGCAGTGATGACAGGCAAGAAGATCTGGTGTTCAGTCAGCGGTACAGTTTAATCCAAAGGGGTTACTCAAGGTTCAGCTGGAACTAAATGCTGGAACTAAATTTTACACATTCTGTGCCTGGTCGATGAATCTGTTTATGGAAGAACCACATATAGGTGTCCACAAACGTTTAGCTGTACATCTGTGGCAATGGCATAAGTAACGATTTTCCCTTAATTTCTCTCCATTTTTAGAAACACCTTGGTCTTTATTGCTTTGCTGGAGGACAGACATTCACAGCACTGCGACTGCTCTACCGAGCTCGGTACCTCATGCTGTTGGTGTGTGGAGAAAATCACCCGGAAATGGCTTTACTGGACGTGAGTAGAACCAAAAAAAAATGGTGTTATTCTGGATCAATATAAAAAAAATACAATGTCAAGTTACTATAAAATGTCACTCATTCACTTGTTCACATGTGTATTTTATGTAATTGTAAATGTTTTTCTGGATTTAGGTTTTTCCTATATTTAATCAGATCCAAAGTAAATCTAATAACTAAACTGTCCAATTTTATTATTGTGATAATAAATGTATGTACTGTATCATACATCCATAACTATCTATCCTTACACTTCTGTATATTCCCTCCATATTTACTCTGTATTTACTGTATCATACTAACACTTGTATGTTTATATCCGTTATGTCATTCTTTGCACAGCTATAACTGTATAATACTATATATATATAACCTTATAGATACCATATATACATACTACTGCCCCTTCTGTACATTATTCAATCTCACCTCTGTAATTATCAACCTCATACCCTTATTTATTACCCTGCTATTTATTGTAAATAAGCCACTTATGCACTTCTGGTTAGATGCTCACTGCATTTCATTGGCTCTGTACATCTACCTTGCACAATGATAATAAAAATAAATCTAATCTAATCTAATCTTATAAACAGCAGTATTGTAGTTTAAATATAAAGTATGATAGATTTCGGTTGGATTCAATCTTTTTCTAATATCAGTGCATTATTATAGAACCTTCTAGAATAAAGATAAACGCTTAAATGCTTTGAGGTCATAGTTCATGGCCAAGCTGTCACTGTTGAGCCCTTAAGCAAGGCCCCTGACTGTCTCTGCTCCAGTGATGATGTAACCTGGATGATCCTTTGCTCTGACCCCAACAATGTCATGTAACATGCTGTGCTTTTTTGTGTGTTCAGATGAAGATCGGTCTCATGCTACATGGTGTGATGCAGTGTGATCTCGCACTGAAATTTTTGGAAAATGCCCTGACTTTGACTTCCAAATTTCAGGGGCCCACGTCACTTAAAGTGGCACAAGGGTGAGGAATAACCTGCTGCGAACAAAGCTGAACAAAATAACCCAATCTTTTAGGAGAAAATACGCATTTTTTTAGCTCTGATAAACCCTTTTTTTTATAATTCTGCTCTGTAGTCATCACTTGTTGGCAAAAGTTCACGAGAGCAAAGGCGAGTTTCGCTCGGCGCTGAGACACGAGAAGGAACGCTACATGATTTACCGGAGCCAGGTGACCAACCACAGAAAACGAAAGGTTTGACTTGGCTGAAGGTGACTTGTCAATCAGCCATGTTGCTTTCCACAGGTTGGAGAAACACATGAAAAGACACAAGAGAGCTCGGAGTACCTGAAGCGTCTCACTAATCAGGCTGTAATTTTACAGAGGACGATGAACATGATATACAAAAACCATTCAGCCTCCAGTATTACTCCTTTTACCGTAAGTACCAAGACGTATGTAGAAAGTGTGTGTGACACTAGATAAAATTAGAAAGAATCAGAAATCAGCATGAATCTGTTTTATTGTTCGTAGCTTGCGACTCCGAGTCGACTCTGGATTGTAGAGCAGTTAAATCTTGTCACTGGAATCGTCCTAATTCCACTTAGGTAAGCAATGTGAAAAGCTTATAAGGAAATAGAATAAATAGATGAATTTTTAATTGTCAACCTTGTTTTAATCTAAATTTTGCTGTTTTGTTCTATTTTTTCTCCTCTGTTTCCTACCATTTGACTCTCTGGCTACTCGACACTGATTTCCCTGCAAGCAACAAAGATCTTGAAACTCTTAGAGATGACACCCAAAAAACAGCTGCTTAAAATCATTTTTATTAGTCAGGAGTAACTGATTTGTAGCGCCACCTGCACTCGAATAAAAGTATACGCAATTATAACCATCAACATGGTTTCACTAAGAACATCAGCCATTTTAAATGAGTGAAGAAAAAATGAGGAAACCATGAAGGCCAGAGGAGGATTCTGGTTCTGGACATCAAACTGTGCTTGGAAAATCTAGATATTTTTGGTGTTCTAATATAATTAATAATGAACGTCAACCATAACTGCGTCGATCGATTATGCATTGTTTCGAATGAGTGATTTATTAAGAATAACGCTACTAATGCGCTGCTGCATGTACTGTAACTGTTTGGTTTTTGGTGAACAGGATTAAAGGTGCTGCTTCCTGCATTGTGTTAAATGCTACATGAGACGTGCTGAAGAAATAAAGTTTGATGAATTTGAACCAATTTGATCAGTTAGCCATGTTGAATGTGATGTTGGCGATAATAACAGGCTAATCGCAAGATACAATGAGATTGGATTTTAGTTTACCAAGTGTGTGTTTGTGAAATTTTATGAATGTTCTGTCAAAACAAAAATCGGAAACTTTTATAAAGAATAGAAATTCACAGATATTTTAGAATTAAAATTGTAGTGCATTATTTAGTGATGGGTTAAATAAAATATACCAATTACAGCAAATCAGGTGACTTTACATGCATGTTAGTGCTGTCGGTTGTCTCACTTGATGATGAAATTTGCAAGCAATACTTGAAATGACCACTAGATGTCCCCATATATCGATGGACCTGATATTACAACTGCAATAACTGATATTAATAAAAGGGTTAAAATAGCTGGATAAACATCAGTGAAACCGATTATTGGCTATTATTGCTATAATAGAAAGCATTGGTGATGATGATGATAATGATGATTGGTAGTATTAGTCGTCGAAGAAGTATTTTTGTCGCAACAAATGCAGAAAAAAATGACGAAAAGCATGATGTGCTTCCAATCCAAACATGTTTTATGTCTCTGGTGACTTTAAAAACAGACCTTCTTGTGTAACATATTTATACACCACTAAAAGAGGTAAGCAGCAAAGGTAAAGCGCCGCAGGTTATGTTCTCATGTTCCGAGACTTTGATCATTGTGCTATTTTTACAAGGTTCAAGGAACACGGGTTCATGTTCACATCAAAGAGAAAGCAAATAATGATTATAATGTAATATGACAAATGTAAATCAGCAGGAGTTCTGTGCAAAAATGCTTTCTTGTTGGAGAAATCAGAGAGAAAATTCTGTCTTTACAACCCTGGTGAAGGGAAAAGCATCACATGCTCTGGAGATCAGGTACCAAGGACAGGAATCAGGTACCAAGTTATAAGCCTTGAGACTCACAGAATATAGACAGCAGAAAATAAAAATGAATTAAAAACATTTTATAGTATGGTAGCATTTGGCTGTATTATCAAATATGTAATCATGGCTATAAAATGTTGAGTATCTTGTTATAGCAGATTTTGATATATTCCGATTTATCGCCAAGTATCGAGAAAATCTTGTCATACAGTTACAGAATAAGTTGTTTAAATATTTCCAAGTAGTGTATTTATGTCTTAGACGGGGTGGTGGTGGCTCAAATGGTTAAGGCGCTGAGTTGTTGGTCTGAAGATCAGGGAAGACCTGGGTTTGAGCCCCACTACTGCCAGTCAGTCACTGTTGGGTCCTTGAGCAAGACCCTTAACCCTTCCTGCTCCAGGGGCCCTGTATCATAGCTGACCCTGCGCTCTGACCCCCAACTTACTATGATGCGAAAAAAGAATTTCACTGTGCTTTAAAAAGTATATTTGACAAAATAAAAGTTTTTTTTGTATCAGAAATTAAATTATATTGTTTTGTAGCAGATTAAAAAATATTCACCGGATTAGGAAACAATCGACAGTCAATTTATAAAGTGATGTATAAGAATAGGCTAATGAATGAAACTACTATTCAGTGCAGGTACTACATCAGTAGTCATAAATTGGCTACTATCCATATGTTTAAACGTAAATCTCCTCTGACACTTAAATTATTTTAGTAAAAATACCCCTAGTTGGAGGTTTATAGTTATAAATTAGCAAATCAAGCTGGTTTTAAACTTAGAATAAAGCTTCGAAGCATATATTGTTATAGAAAGGCGCGCCCCCGATAACAGTATGTATGTATTCGTGTTTGTGCGCGCTCATGTGTGCGCGTCCCCGGCGTCTGTAGGGCGACTGCGGCGCAGAGCTCGAGAGGAGAAACAGGGCGGACTGAACCGGGGAGTCGGAAGTGACTGTTGTGGAGCTTTAGTCTAATTGCGTTCATGTTTTCTTGGCTGGTGCTGCATCGTTAATGAGAGACATTTATTAAAAAAAGGTAGGAAATATTTTATTTTTGGTTATTTTACTCGATTATCCAGAAAAAGTCGACTGTTAAAAAATGCATATGTGGCTTCAAAAATGTGCGCCGTCTCCGTGCTGTGTATCTCAAAATGGCGGCCGGACAGGGCTAGTAAAAAAAATCATAATAACAGGGCGTCAGTGGTGCAAAAAACACTAAAATATATATAAAAATGATCGTGTGTGTTTTGCATTAATGATTCATCAGCAGCGATTAAGATCACAATTAGCTGAATTAAATTATTTAGACCGAACAGACCGAAGGCCAACCGGCGACATTGCTAAACCGTGTTATCTTTTATTGGCTAACGCGAATAGCTAGCTTTAAAAATGGTATAATAATAATAATTATAATTATGTCTATTAAAAGACATGCGCTCGGACATGTTTCTTCATCTTAGGCTGCGGTTGCTATGTGACATTTCGTTTTACGTTTGTCACGACCTCACAGAGGCTCGTGTGTTTAGCATTAGCTTGGGTGTTGCCTGTGATGATGTTTTTGAGGTGGGTCTAAATTTCGTAGCCGGCGCTTAGCATGCGTGCTAACTGTGAAGTTCACCTAGCAAAGGGCGTGTAACGTCGGCGTCGATATAACGGTTTGTTCGCTCGGCTGTTCACTGTTTACACGTCCTGAATATTTATTATAATTTCATTTTAAGGATGTAGAAATAAATATGAAAGTAAATTAGTTGAAATGGTGAGTAATTACGGTAAACGCTGTAGCCTATTTGGCTGAGACCGTCAGAACCGGTGTGGTAAAGCAAATCGACTGATTTTATAGCGTTAATATTAAAGGTTAATAAATCGTCCAAATTGATATTACGGATTATTATTATTATTATTATTATTATTTTAATTCTGAGGAAAAGGTGTCGTCTCTTGTATTTTTAGTAAAGAGTTGGATTACTTTCACTGCCACATTGTCAATATTGATGCCTCCATGTTTGTGTTTATACTAATCATATAGACTAAAGAGAGAGTTTTAAATTTGGCCACTTTTACATATTTACTTTCTCTGCCAGGTCAAAATCATGACTTTAAATTGTATAGAAATGTTATGAAGTGGCATTAAACATATCTAACATTAGTGAAAAGTCTATTTTCTTTGATTACATTTACAGTTATAGCATTTGGCAGACGTCCCTATCCAGAGTGACTTACATTTATCTCATTTATACAACTGAACAATAGAGGGTTTAAGGGTCTTGCTCAGGGGCCCAACAGTGGTGGCTTGGTGGAGCTGGGAATCAAACCCACAATCTTCGGGTTGTAGTACAACACCTTAACCATAAGCCACCACTTCACCCATTATTCAATTCTATCAAAGCTCCACCATCGGTTTAAGGAGTAAAATGTCTTACAGGCAGGACACCAAATCATTATTTTCCTTAATTGGAGTCTTTCCTACAACTTTTCGTAATCAAGAACCGAAAGTTATGTCCTGGTGCAGAAATCCTGGCTTTGAACGGGCCCCAAAAACCCTTGCCGGTCTTGAGTGGAAACCGATGACATCAGTAGGTTGAACTTTCACCAAAGACCACAGCTTAAGAGACCTATTTATTGATTGATTGATTGATTGATTGATTGTAGTAGATAGACAGGAAACGAGGTGGGAGAAAGAAAGTGGGCCGAACTGGGCAAAGTCAGGATTCTGACTCGGGGCACCCTATGAAGTGCAGCAGCGCTATATATCAGCGCAGAAGCCTTGTACGAGGCACCGTTTTTAAAGCCGATAGCGTAACGAAAACAGATAAATTAACAAGAACCATTTAATTTGCTAGTCTATCAGTGGTCGACAAAAGACCTCAAAGCTCTTCCTCGCCATTAGATTGACGAAGAAATTCCAGATCTCTGTAGCACGAGGAAAAAAAAACACGTGAGTAGATAGTGGGGTAATGGCAACCACGCAGTTTGGCCGATTCGCCGATCAAGTGGCTAACATTTAATAATGTAAAAAATAGTACAGGGACTGAAAAAAGAGAGTGATTACAAAAGATAGCAAGTTATTCCGGTCACACCATGGTGACGTAGCGTTTTCTGCTTCCTGCCAGTGCCAACGCGAGCCGGTTTGAGACGAGTGCCAGCTTTGGCCCAGCTCCAGCATCAGCCATGCCCTGCTGGTATAGTGCCGGTATCTGTGTTAAATAAAAATAAAAAAAAAATTCTGATTTGCTTCTGTTGCACTTAATCAAATTGCCTCCTCATCAGTTTGTCCTTGCAGAATTACATGTTCTCAAATCCACACACCTTTTTATGATTTTACACAATGACACCAGCTCTAATCTCCTCACACCAGCCTGCGCACTCTATAGTAGAGCAGAATTCAAGCATCTCTTTCGAAATGAAGGCTGTGCCCTCAAAAAATTGCGTGTGTTAGGTTTTTCTCTGGCTTTTTAGTAGTCATGGTGAGGAGATGGTGAGGCGCTTGGCATCTTTACTCTCCTGGGGTCTTCAATCTTTATTACCTATTTAAAGTCATTTCCTATGGCTAGATACGCGTGCCTTTGCACTCACACGCCATTTACTGGTGTAATCATATGTTCAAGGGCATACGGTGTAGTAATGCAAGGTTGGCTCGAAGAAATGCCCTCTACTGTGTTTAAAACTGACCTGAATCATATTTTACTAATCCGTCTGCTTCTGTAGTTGTTCTGTTTTCAACAAAAGTCTTCAAAGATGGTGTCATATTCATGAGCTTTATTTAATATCTTGGGCTTGTGCAATATTTAAATTTTTCTTTATTACAATTTCCAAAATTTTCAAAAATACCAGAATTTATACAGATAACAGGCCTTTACATTGGTTTGAGATTAAGACGAGGCAGAACAGGACTGATAAGACCTTAAGTCAAAACTATGACCTAAAATCAAAACTATGACTAATTGAACATTTCACCTTTATTATGATTAATGACACTTTTTTTCTGTATAGTTTTTCTTTGGCACACACTCCTCCTGTTATCTTATTTTACCTCCTGTGGGTCCACTTATAATGTTATCAGGATTTTTACATTAAAAACATTATTATTTATTTGTAATCATCAGTTTTGCTGTCCTGATTTTGACCCCTCATCTGAACCCACTGTTTGAATAGGTGTAGCAGATTGTTATCTTTGTTATGAAGTAAACGCGCACCGCTGTGATTGGGTAACAGTTGTACACACAAAGCAATAGTGATGATGTAATGTTAATTAAAAGTAGTTTAATATAGCAATATTACAGTCCAATATAGTCAACATCGTCCTCATTTCATATCTGTTTTTTGGAAAATCAAGCGTTGAATTGTGTAAATTGTGTTAAAAAATGCAGCAAACAAATGACTGAGCTTTTACTGACGGCGTTTGGAACTTCCTTTGAAAATAAAGCGAATCCACTGTTTCCTAATGTTGGGATCTGAGGAAAGGTTATGCAAAGATCGTGTTCGTTTATAATTTGGAACTGTGCAGCGTCTTGTATTTGGAACCATCTTGTTATTTACCCATCACATGCATATGCGAATAAGTGGGCGGAGCTAAACAGAGTGATGTTGAAGCAGGCATCGATCTTTTTCTGCAGAGGCGACGCTTATCCACATTATTACCAGATAGGGTTGAACATTCCAGAACCTGATGTTTTAATCGACTGCCTTTAATATCAGCTGATTTTTGGAATAAGGACAAAGTTTCTCTTTAAATGTTTTAAGCGTCGTGGATTCATTTACCTGCTTTTTGCAGTCAGGTTTTCGCTCAGCCTTTAGTACTGTTTTTTGTCAGAGTATTACGTTTCTGTGGGTGGAAAACACACAAAACTTCAGACAGCAGGCAGGTTTGTGAAATTTATTGGAAGATCCAACTTCAAACACAACATGTTTTGTTTTGTCTGCATGGTTTTGTGTTAGTCAGCTCACGCAGAATGGTCTGCTAGCATTCGTATTTTAACATGTTAAAAGTGCAATAGTGCAATTATCCTAAAATGTGCAGGAGAAAAATAACTAAA
This sequence comes from Bagarius yarrelli, assembly GCA_005784505.1. Taxonomy (NCBI): domain Eukaryota; kingdom Metazoa; phylum Chordata; class Actinopteri; order Siluriformes; family Sisoridae; genus Bagarius; species Bagarius yarrelli. The sequence continues at coordinate 1,470,467 of VCAZ01000078.1, forward strand.
CATAAAACAGCAATTTAAAAAAAACTGTGTGTAACGCTGACCTCTGGTTCCAAACCATTGTTTGTGTTCGGACGCGCCTCCGGTCGGTCGTTTAAAAGACTCTTTTTGATCACTTGTGGTAACGAGCTAAAAAAATTATTTAAATGTTGAAACCACAACATAAAGCATGTTTAAAGCCGGGATTGATGATGAAAAGCTCTTCTCCCTTATCGACTTTTTTGCCTCACCTTTAACGACCTCAGTTCAGGATATCGTTGAGTGTGTTAATGTTTTGACCCACTCGAAAACGTTAACCGTCAGCGTGGCATGTCTACACAGGTCCAACCTGCATATCATAGTAGATAAAGTGAGTGAGTGCCAGTGTTCAGGCAAAGGTCACAGCTGTAAAGATTTATAGCTGCTGATGTGTCGTGTTTCTCTTGGTTGTTTATTAGTGTCCAAAAATGGCAACTTTATTTTAAAACTTAAGAAAATAAAAACATTTCTGGTTTAATGATTGTCTGTTGGAGAGTCTGGGATTTCTCTTTTTCTTGATAGGGTTTTGTATTGCCAAAAGGCCTCACCATACGATACATGGGTCACGATACAACGATGTATTGCAATATTTAAGAAAAGTGAAACACATTGCTAAAAAATACAACAAATACCAAGCTCAAGGCACCCATATTTTTTTCTGACGTTTGCTTCTAAGACAATGGCTGCATGCGTCAACTACAGGAGTAGGGGTAAAAGTCGTCACACACACACACACACACACACACACTGAAGGTTTAAAAAAAATCGCAATCATTAGCTGTATCGATATTTTTACACAGCCCTAATATTCTCCAAACGTACATCATGACCCTAGACGGGATGTCCGATTTGGCACACGTTGTTCCACAGATCAGCTCTTATGACCAACCTTTGAATTATGATCCTTCGATAAGTGCCACCTCTTGCAAATGAGAGGACTGTAGCTCATTTTTACAGCTATGTCCAACATTTGACACTTTCTATACACATGTCCACGTTTCACGCTCGGTTAAATCTCACCAATCGAGATGTAATATTTTCACCTCAACAAAAGAAATATTTTCTCACCAAAGCTTTCCAAGACTTTATCGTGCAGAATAAAGCCAAGGGATTACAACGGCGTGAATCTGACCATAGTGTGGTCTTTAACCATTCTGGTGTGGATTAGACGTAGACCTTTAGGGCCTTGAACACAACCGGTGTTGGTGTGCATCTCAAGCGATCAATTTTTATGTATGTGTCTTCATTGCTTACTCTTGATAGGATTTTTAATAATTCATTGTTTTGATTATTTCAGTTATCCACTGCGGTTATTTTCATGAAAAATTGGCCTGTGAATCATATGCTAGTCTGCTAGCTTTTAAATTAAATGAATAAATAAAGAGAGCTGGATGCAATTTAATATAAGATATGACCAGGACCAAATTTCTTTTTAGCTCTGGACACTTTTGAAGTTGGCGCTGTGGTTGCAGGGTCTTTCTTTTCATGTTGGCTGATGTGCAGGGCTTTGCAGTGATCTGGGCACAGTGTGAAACCATGTTTTAGTAACATCATTTCAGGATTAAAGTAGAGAAGATTTTAACCCTTTTATTTTTTTTTTCTATCTTTGTAGATGAAAGGAAAAACACAGTGTTAAATCTTCTGTGAGGTGAAAGGCTGAGTGCAGGTGACGTCAGGCTCCGGAGCGAGCGTCCCTCCTGCCGTGCGCCCATTCCGCAAGGAGCTGCTGAGTGCATTAAGGACCGTCCACAGTCTCCCTGCCCGGGGCAGAGACAGCGCCCCTTTCCACCTGCCACAATGGTGCTGTCACAGAGGCAGCGAGATGAGCTGTAAGTTAAACATTTAAAAATATATATATATACACACACACACACACATTCACAGCCTGGATGCACCAAAAGATCCACAGCGACTTTAAGACTCTTTATTTTCGGTTTAACTTGAATAAATTTTCATAAATCCGAATTAAAATTCCTGTTTCTATTAGGAAGACGGGTTCAGTCTTGCACGTCGTCTGTTTGCACCTCTAGAAGCTTCCCAAGAGCTCTAGTTACCTTAAATATTTTATAAAGGGCTACGACTGCGGGCCTAGTGTTGATTGGTGCATGACCTGGCCTTCATGCTCCATCTAGCAAAACGTAAACCTAGCAAATACACTAGATATAATTTTTTTTTTACTTTTTGTAGTTTAGGTACTCGGAAATATTCCAAGCATTTTTCTTGATTTTGTATAGTTACCTTAACAACTATTATTCTATTATCAAACATTTTGAAACAAGAAGTAACTTGCTGAACCAATCAGGTTGCATGAAATTGCGTGAAGTCAGACCCAGAAGAGGATCAAAGATCTGATCACTGGAGCTTGGAAACAGCTTTTTCACACTTCATCAGGCGTATCGAGCTCTAAGTGTAAATGTTTTTGGGGCTTAAAAAATCCTTTAAAATGGAGCAAAACGTATAAGTACGAATTTTTTAACCTACTGAAAGGCGATTACTTTTTAAAAATGTTTACGACTGTTTATCATACTGAATCTTCAAGATCTTTTTCTTGCATTGTTTGATTACATCAGCGTGCGCTGAAGTAACGTATAACCTAACAATAACTTAAGGTCTTTATTCTAATTCGGAGCCATGAAGTTATATACATATAGACATACCGCACTCGACAGTATAAGATATTTTAATGAATAAAACTGCACTTGACACCATAAACATTTTAATTCTCTCAACTAAAACCAGGGTAAAAGAGGGGTTGAAGAGTAGGTCATCTAAATTTAGCTGCATATACAGCTTATAAAATATTTACTACCATTTCAATACACTGGAAGTCCATTTACATTTTAATGAAGAGAGACAGAGATTGTCTGTCTGTCCATCTGCTGCCCCTCCATGTCAGCTGTTCCAGCTTCCTGCAGTGGCATTTATGAGCACGTTCATGATTTAGCTGTAAGCTTGTAACCATGACAACAAGATCTGTCTATTTGTGTCTGTCTCTATTTGTCTATCTGTCTGTCTATTTGTGTGTCTGCCTCTATTTGTCTCTGTCTATTTAACTGTCCTTATGAAGGGGCAGTAGTGGCTCAAATGGTTAAGGTGCTGAGTTGCTGATCTAAAGACCAGAAACACCTGGGTTCAAGCCCCACCACCGGCAAGTCAACCACCATTGGGTCCCTGAGCAAGACCCTTAACCCTTCCTGCTCCAGGGGGCGCTGTATCATAGCTGACCCTGCGCTCTGACTAAAACTTACTAAGATAGGATATGCGAAAAATGCATTTCATTGGCTCTGTACACGTACCTTCCACAATGACAATGAATTGAATATTTATTTTATTCATTTTATATTTGTCTGTCTGTCTATATATATCTGTCTATTTGTTTATATATTTGTCTTTGTGTGTCAGTCTCTATTTGTCTATCTGTGTCTTTTTGTCTGTTCGTCTGTCTGTCTGTTTCTCTGTTTCTATTTGTTTGTCTATCTATTTATATATATATATTTTTTATGCATGTTTTAATGGTGTTCATTCAGACACTCACATCACTGGTAACATTATCTGTTTTACTGTCAGTGTGAGTTTAACAGAAGCTCTGATCTTCTCAGAAATCGAGCGATAGCAGATTACCTCCGATCCAATGGCTATGAAGAGGCGTACTCTGTGTTTAAGAAGGAAGCAGAGTTGGATATGGTGAGCCTTTTTTGTCTTGTTTTTTTACAAATAAAAACAAAACGTAAATTCTCTAAATTCTCTTAATTTTCTAAATGTGATTATTAGCTGGTCTTGTTTTCCGATTCTGTTTCCAGAATGAAGAATTAGATAAGAAGTATGCAGGTCTTTTGGAAAAGAAATGGACCTCCGTCATCAGATTACAAAAGAAGGTCAGTACATCTTCGTCAGGTTAGTCTGGTTTGTTCAGTATGTTGTAGGTGTAAGCTCTGATCATGGATATATATGATTTAAGTGTAAATATTTGTATTGTTGTGGTGTTATTTAGGTTCATGTGCCTGAATACCTTTTTAAATTTCACTTTCTTTATTTATAAGGTGATGGAGCTGGAATCCAAGCTTAATGAAGCTAAAGAGGAAATAACTTTAGGAGGCCCAATGGTGCAGAAAAGGGATCCCAAAGAGTGGATCCCACGTCCCCCTGAGAAGTACGCTCTTAGCGGACACAGGAGTCCAGTCACGCGCGTTATCTTTCATCCTGTCTTCAGCGTCATGGTCTCCGCCTCGGAAGATGCCACAATTAAGGTACATCACAAAAGATGTCTGCTTCTAATTTTTAATGAGTAAATAAATAAAGAGATCATCTGGGAGAGTAGAAAGTGTTCATCTGTTGCGTCTTATGTATAGTCTGAAAAACATGCGCTTCATGTTTTCTGCTGACTCACTGGCTGTCTCTATGGAAACCGTCACCATGCACCGGTTTTTCCAGAGCAACAGCGCAGCAAGCACTTCTCCAGGTATCAGATGCAGCATAGCAACTCTCCCATTTTGATCAGAGGCTTGTTCATGTTTCTGTCGTGTCTATTAGAAGCCGCTGACATTTTGCAGAAAGACCTTTCCGGGAATTACCTGGTTAAGCTTTTAACACTGCCGCAGGAATATGTCATGCTTTTGATACTGTTTTAGAGGGGAAAAATCTGTTACGTATTCTATAGAAATAACTTGAAGGTTGTAGCTGTTGTATATGGATATTTTCAGTGGCTAATCGAACCTGGCTTGTGTCCTTGGATGCTTAAATGAGTTTACAGATGTCGACTGCAATACAGAATTCCACCCACGTCTTGTTTGCAATAAAAGGGCAGGAATGCATGTGGGATAGTAGCAAGCTGTTGACGTCGGTGTGAATTACAAGTAGACAAAAAATATATAGAAATTTTACTTTCTATTGCCAACTTATGGTCCCATCTGGACATCAGCAATATTTTGTTTCAAGCTAAGAAATAAAAGAAATACTAAATTATTAAAAACTCTCTGGCAATCAGTGTTTCTGATCATATGAAGCAACTATAATATTAAACAGTGCTATAAAAACCAGTATAGGCCATTGTATATTCTACCCAAAAATGTAATAAACCCAACCTTTTATAATAAGAAGGTAATTTATAGTAAGTTTTTTTTTATTTATTTATTTTTTTTTGTCGTCTGAAAAAGTGACCTGCCCTATACACAGACCTGCTTTTCAAGTGGCGAGGTAGTGAAGAATAGACACGTACCTATAGAAATGCCTTAATCTGTGTGTGTGTTTAGGTGTGGGACTATGAAACGGGAGACTTTGAGAGAACTCTGAAAGGTCACACAGACTCTGTGCAGGACATCTCCTTTGATCAGACCGGAAAGTTGCTGGCCTCCTGCTCAGCCGACATGACCATCAAACTCTGGGACTTCCAGGGCTTTGAGTGCATCAGGACCATGCACGGTGAGCAACACCTGCAAATAAATGGCTTAGGTGTTATGTTAAAGTTATAAAAAAACGGTATCCGCAGCATTCGAAGGCTGGCTCGGGCCCTTTGGTCTGCAGGCTATTGGAGAAAACTTACATTGCAATATTTAGTTTTTCTGCGGTTTATAATTCAATATGAAAAAAATGACCAAATGACTTGACTTCTTTGGAAAGAATATAATATTTTTGCATAATTTTGTAAAGGATTTGCAAATAATATAATGCACAAATTATAATCAGAAATTAACACAGTAGAAGAAAGATGTACATGAAATAAACAGTGCTTTTTTTTTTTTTTTCTCTGGCGATTCGGATATACAAAAATTGTATAATAAATGTAAAACGCCCCTATCTAAAGCGAGTGCAACACCTTAAACGCTAAGCTACCACTTCCCCCACACTTCTACCATGAGAGTGGTGCATATTTTTTAGATATGCAACTGTATGTAAATGTACATCTATGAAATTCTGTAGGCCCATAAAAGAGATTTATGGCAGGAAAAAACCCCGATGGCATTAATCCATCTGTAGATGAAAGCGCGCCCCTATTTTTTTTTTTCCTTTAATGGCTCTATTAAACTGATGATTACTTTAATCACATGCAGTTTAAATATAGTATGTGCTGATTTGTAATCTGGAAAGGGGAAAATGTTCTAGATGAACAGTGTCTAGGGATGTTTTTTTTTATTTTTTTATACCATGCACTTTAATATTAAATATGTAGATACTTTGTTACTCTATACCGAAAGACGCTTTGATCCTCCTCTTCAATTTTTCTTTTTAATAGGACACGACCACAACGTGTCATCAGTCGCGATCATGCCCAATGGTGATCACATTGTTTCTGCATCGAGGGATAAGACTATTAAAATGTGGGAGGTGGCCACTGGGTGAGTAGAGAAAGATTTTGACTGTTGATTAATCGGGTGTCGAGTAGCTGACTGTTAGAACTGTTAAAAGTCTAGTGTTTTAGAACAAATTCTATTAATTTTATTAGGCTTTTAGTCTCTAAACCTTAACTTTTTTTAATGATTTGAGATGTCTGTCTTTGCAGATTTAAGAGTGAGATGTTGATTGTTTTTTTTTCATCCCACTGCACTTAATCTAGCAAAAGTAAAAGCAAAAAAAGTTTCAAAACTCAGAAACAGATGGCGGCACAAGGCTACACGCAAGGCCTGCCATCTTATGCCTTGTGTTGTGTATCTGAACCTGATTAATATGATCGAGTTGTGAAAATTGGTATATAGTTCATCCTGTCCAGAAAGCTAGAGAGAAAACTCTTATATTTAATGAAGGACGGGAAATAACCTCAGGACCTTATGCATGAGCTAGTGTTAAATAAAAAAAAATTAAAAAAAAGATTGATTGCATCACCTCACTGAAAAAAATGCCCCAGGGTTAAATACTGCATAGAACAGTACACTTTAAGCTTAAACTTTAAAACCATGTTCATTCTAAAACAGATAATGAACAGTGTATCAGATATAATGTAATATAAAGTTGTCTGTGTGTGTGTGTGAAGCTACTGTGTGAAGACGTTTGCGGGTCATCGGGAATGGGTGAGGATGGTGCGACCCAATCAGGACGGCACACTGTTGGCCAGCTGCTCCAACGACCAGACTGTGCGCGTGTGGGTCACTGCCACTAAAGAGTGTAAAGCAGAGCTCCGGGAGCATGAGCATGTGGTGGAGTGTATCTCCTGGGCTCCGGAGAGCTCCTTTCCCACCATACTGGAGGCCACTGGCTCTGAGGTGCGTGGGACATTTAATATTTACTCACAACAGCCTTTAATCTTGATGTAGTGTTTTAGAGCCGTATGTAAATTTAGTTTTCTGATCCTTCCATCAGAATAAGAAGAGCGGTAAACCTGGTCCTTTCTTGCTTTCTGGATCTCGAGACAAAACCATTAAGATGTGGGACGTGAGTACTGGCATGTGCCTTATGACGCTGGTGAGTTTCTGAACTTCACGCCTTCTTTATTTTGAACACAATGTGAGAAACATCTCGTTCGTCAAAACTAGCTTGACTAAACCATTTACACAAAATCATATACCGATTCTTCTGTCCACAAAGCTGTTTTTTATTTTTTTTTTATTTTTTATTTTTTTCCTAACATTTGCTTTCTTTGTTATCTCCAAAAGGTGGGCCATGACAACTGGGTGCGCGGTGTGCTGTTCCACCCAGGCGGGAGGTTCATCATGAGCTGTGCCGATGATAAGACCCTGCGCACTTGGGACTATAAGAACAAGCGCTGCATGAAGACCCTGAGTGCCCATGAACACTTCGTTACCTCTATGGGTGAGTGACAGTTACAGACGTGTGTTCATCTGGATGAGGGACAGGCATGATTAATCAATGATGGATAATTGATCGTTAAAAATTTTTTCGATCATAATTAATCAAATCAGTTTTTATCATTTCACCACATCCAAACTCAATAATTAACGCAAATTCAATCAATCGCTGTGCAACCAGGTAAATATATATATATATATATATATATATATATAATATATATATATATATATATATATAAATGTTTTTTATTTTATTTTTTTTTTTTTAGCTAAGTTGACGAATCGTCGTAAATTCCCAGCCAAAACTTATTGAGCGCATCACAAACACACTTCCTTGTTTCTCATTTTGAAGTTGTTCCTCGATGATATTCACGGAAGCGGCGCTAAACTGTTTTACACACCATGCATGGTGCTGCTGCAGTTTACACATAATCCTGCAATTTTATTGCAACAAAGCACCTAAAAATGTCGCAACATGCATCACATTTCTTTAAGAAAAGCTGCTGTAATAATTGTCATTTTAATTTGCAACAATCACAAAACAATCCATGAAATCCCGGGAAGGACTGCATAGTGAGATTATTGTCTGGGGGGAAAAACTTGCTTTCTTTGATGTTTTCTTGCATCAGTAAATATAAGTTAAAAAGTGAAGATTAATCCATTATTGATTGTTAATTTTCCAGGTTATTGATCGAAGAAATAGATGATGAAAAACAGTCGAACCAGGGTTAGGATTCTTTCTAGTAGTAACATGAATTTTTACATGATGGTATATGCTGGTATTTGACACGATGATCTTTTTGTGTTTATCTGTATGTAATCGAGATCAAATTGCAGGTAGCGAAACCTGTATGATCAATTCAAAGAAAATCGTTCAGGATAGTCATTTTTGGATTCGTTGATTTGTGTCTCACCTTAGGGCTCGCAACGTCTTTAACTTCCTGATAGCCTTTCAGACAGACACTCTTCAGTTTTTGGTAGCCTGAAAAGAAAGACAAAAACATTGTAAAGGACATTGTAAATACATATTACTGAAAGATAGAATGTTGGGCTAGTGTTTATATATATATATATATATAATTTTTAACCTTGCACTTGGTTATCAGGAGTGAGAACATTTAAATATCACTGAAATGGTGATTGTTGGGTCATGTGATTGAAGAGATGGTGCCAGTCGGCGTTCGTATCTCTAAAGCCTCAACATGGTTATTGATTCATGACTCAACTGTGCTGATTCAAAGCGATATCTGTAGACGGAATACAGTCGTCCTCAGAGCAGAGCGTCGACCTCAGGATTCTTTCACTGTAACTGGATTATTAGTGATCTTTTGATTGGGTTTCCAGTAAAAATCAATCTCTGTGACAGACATGGAGCGGAAATATTACTTTAGAAAGGTTTTAGGAGTTATATCATATCATTAATTTGTGCCGAGAATGTAATGAATGATAGATTATCGTTTTTAATTATCTTTTATTAATTTTTTTTTCCACTTAAAACTAGTGATGGGCATTTGATTCAATTTCTTTAATCATTAATTAGGAAAATTAACAATCAAGTATTGATTAATTATTACTTTACTATTATATCTACAATTATTTTCTGGTGACAGAAAACACTAAAGAAAGCCTGTGTTTAATTCCAGAATTAAATCTTTATTCAGTTCTTCCAAGATTTTAGGCTCTTTTTGTGATTGTTGTGGGTTAAAATGACTGATTTTAACTTGTGGGATGAGCTGTAATTTACACCTCAACACTGTTTAAAACAGTTCAGCTCAGTTTTTGTAAAGATCATCAGGGGAACACGTCACACTCTTGCATCTCTTGTGGTAATTTTCTGTCGTTCATGAAAGTGCATTCAGTGATAAACGTTTGCAAAAAAAAATAAAAATAAAGTCACTGTTATTGGATCACACAGAATGCATGCGGATCGACTTTTTTTCTTTTTTTTTTTTTTTTTTTGACTATTAAAACACACGTGCAGCTCTGTGCGTTTCACTCTTTCTTTCTTTTTTTTCTTTGCAAAACTCTATTCACTTTCCACCGGTCTACAACATTGATAAAAACGTTGAATGATGAGAATTTTGTCAATTGTAATTAAATGAATCGATTATTTATCCATATCATTAATACAAATTTTTTTTCTCTCTTTTCCTGCAGATTTTCACAAGACTTCCCCCTACGTGGTAACCGGAAGCGTAGATCAAACGGTTAAAGTGTGGGAATGCCGTTGATCTCACTCGCCAACCGCCCCACCCTCTACTCCCTACTTCCTCACCCCTCCTCTGTACCACCACCACTATCACCACTTTTCCCTGCCACAGCACTCGTCCATCGGGATGCACCCATCGCCATGGCTACCGCCCCCCTCCAGCGCTCTTCTGATTAACTATTGTCCTTTTATGTAAATTATTCTGGATGTAGTTCGAGCTTATTAAATGTTACATAAGACAGCCTCGCAAGGAGAGGGCAACAAGTTAAGAAAAAACTAACAAAAAAAAAAGAAACAAGTATTCCTGCATGGTGAATCCCAAACTTGTATACTGTAAATCTTATTATTATTATTATTATTATTTGCTTCCCATCATCTCGAAGGGTTAAAAAAACAAAGCATCAAGTATCGCGTTACAAAAGGCAGAACGGTCCCTACTACAGCATCCGCTTTTCTTTCTCTTCGGCTCCTGATCTTCTGCTGCTCTAGAGAGAAAAGAAGCTTTTTAATGTCGTCACTAAACCAAATTAAAAATCTGACTGAAGGTTAGTCCTCCTAAAGGACGTCTGTTTGTGTGTTTTAGGTGCTGTACACTCGTCCTTAACTCTACGGTTATGACGTTTGAAAACGTCAGCGGCTTTAGCAAACGCTTCAGGCAGACTTGTTGGAGAAAGATTTAGTGTGTGTGTTAGGATTGCAACTCACAGCAGTTCGACCCAGATTTTGTATATAGTGACGTCGTAGAAGGAAAAAAGATTAAGTTTAAATCCGCCGTTTCACAGTATAGAAGTAAACCCCAACTTAAGTGCATTTCTTAAAGGAGGTGTGTGTGAGTGAGTGTGTGTGAGTGTGTAAAGCAGGTTTTCGGTCCCGCTCAACACTCTTCATCGCCGTTTCATTCAGTCTATTGCTTAGATGATTGACAGCTCGAAAGTGTGGATAACGGGCAGCATCTGGACGATGATATAAACCGGTGTTTGTTTTTTCACCCTGTTTAAAAGCCGCCATGCGCCACATCGCCCCCATCTGGTAAAAGCTAATAAATATCCAGCACATTGTCATCACGAACCGGATATTACAGTTACAACATCACCAGGCGTCTGAGGTTAAAAGGTCATGTCACACATATATCAGTCTGTTCTATAACGTGTGTGTGTGTGTGTGTGCGCGCGCGCCTCGGCTGCCACTAAATAAAGCTTAACATGTTTCTCAGCGGTTCAGTTTGGTGTCATGAGGGCTAATAACCCTCTATTTCGCATATTATCTCGTCCAACAGTTTCGCTCTGACCGACCTGCAGGGTTCGGCTGTGTCTGTAAAGACGCCCCCTAGCTAAATCAAGTGCAATAACAATCGGCTGCTCCATGTTCAGAGTCGTGGGGAAAACCTAACCTCCTTTTGTTTCGACTAAACAATGCAACACAAATCCGCCCCTGGATTCTGTTGGTATGGAACTATTTGGATCATTATGGTGTTCTGTAGGAGGAGCACACGGTGGTGACATTTTAACGGTGGTTGTAAAGGCCCGGCCTCTGCTATTCCAAAGGTGTATGTGTGTGTGTGTATGTAGTCTCAGTGGACATGCGAAAGGATCTTCGAGCTTCGCTGTGTGTGCAGTAGGTTTGTGCATTCAGTTCAGCTCTGCTCTCTATGCCTTGTTGTTAATATCCTGAAGCCCCTTGACGTAAAGACCTTATTCTTTTTTTTTTTTTTTTTTTCTCACTGTTCACACATGCTCACATATACACTGACAAAATATAAGTTGTGTATCAATATATCTGGATGTCATTGTTTGCAACATAATTAAGAGTAATAAAAACTGTAAATATAAAAGCAATAATTTGTGTTCTTTCATTAATAAGTGCTTATTTTATGTTATATGGGTCTGTTATATACACTCAAACACAAATAATAATAATCTCTTTAAATAGTAGTTTACCAACAATTATAGATCAGCAAATCTATGCGAGAAAAAAAAACTAATAAAGTTGACAATATTTTGTTAATTTATTTTGTTCGTTTATTTATTTTTTGGTGGCTGCAGCACCCAAAACTCATGTGAACTCGTACCAGGGTGGCCAGAGTTAACACGCCCCTCACTGGCCCTTTGGGTATGATTTTGCAGTGGGTATTAATAATTAAACCCTCATAATGTCCTCCTGTCAACCGTGCAACTTCTATCCTTCTGAAATTTACTATTTGTCCTCCTATACTATATGTTTACAAACAGAAACATTTACCCACTTTTTAATAATAAGATGAATTTTAAACTATTACATAAACACAACTATATTTTTTCAAGTTTAAACCCTATTAAAACATCAAATTAGATCAAAAACAACAGGAAGATCAGACACATAAGGAAAGAACTGAAACTATTTTAAAGCATTTGTAGCACTGTTTTCTTTTTCTTTTATTATTATTATTTTAAAAAATATTAATTTATTCAGGGTTTTTTTGTGTGAAATTCCGAACCCTAAACTTTTCCTGTAGGTGTGACTGCAGGTGTATGTGGACTCCTGATCATCACACAGGTGCTGGAAACACAAAATTGCCCAGAATGTTTTTTGCACTATTTGCCTTGAAACCCTAAAGAACCCAAACACTCCACCAGCATGACAACGTCCCTGTGCACAAAGTCTCCAAGAAGGTTAGGACTGCAGTGGAAGCTTGCTATGAACCTTTAAATGTCCTCCACAGAGCCCTGAATCAGACTCGGGAACATTTTAGAGCTGCACTTCATTAAGGCCCCTTTTAAAGTCACACACTTCCGTACTATATAGTATGCGAGGCAAGTACCATGTCCGGATTCTTAGTATGTGAAAAGTTCCCGGATGATCTACTACTTCCGCCCGGATTTTGAAGTACGCATAGGCTAGACACTTTACTATCCTATCATCCCGCGGGAGAGACGATACGTCATATGCGGAAGTGACGGAAAGCGGCGATGTGGCACTTTTCAAGTGCTTTAATTAGCTTTAAGTTTTTAAAGAAAAGAAACATTGTTTTTTTTGTCGTTAAATTTCACTCGTTTAACATTATTTAAGTTAAAATATCAGACTTTAAATTCACGCTGACGTTGTATGTCACGTGTCAGTATAAAAATGGCGGATGTAGTACTTCCAAATTTAATTCATACGATATAAAATAGATTTGTTTAAGGGTCAGGATTTAATGTGTAATTACTGAAATGTAGTAAATACTTAAATATTATTTAATTTCTGAAAGAGAAAAACGGGAAGTCAGGAAATTTTCAGGTTAGCTACAGCTCAGTAAAGTTTTTTCAGCCGTGACACTTCCTATTGAAACAGTAATTCTCCTTAATAAAAGGTAATACTTATAAAAAATAATATAATATTGGAATGTAAATATAAATAACAAACCTACTAACAGACATTTTTTTTTTTTTTTTTTTACTAATTTAAGGCTTATAATCATCAGTCATTTTTAAAGCAAAACTGTTCTGTCTCTGGTCTATTAACTTTCTGAGAATAGAATCATATTTTTAGTAAAATCTACAGTTTATAAATGTTCATCAAGCTTTTTCTTTTCTTTTACTTCACATTTGTGAACGATCCTTTGAGTGTTTCTGCACGCCGACCATCATTTTTAAAAAATTTTGTTTAAAATAAACCCCACAGGTAGTTACTGACTTCACCACATGAGGGCGCTCTAAGCTTTAACGACTATACACTAATACTTACTTATACACAATACTTTGACAGATAACATTTTGTCAGCAATTAAAACCGTGTTTGAGGTATAATTTAAACCCCATGCTGTTTAAGCTGGTAAATAATAATAATAATAACATTAAAAGTAATAAATAATAATAATAACAATAATAATAATAGTAATAGTAGTAGTGATAATAATAGTAATAGTAGAAGTAGTAGTAATAATAATATTAATAACAATAATAGTAATAGTAGTAGTGATAATGTTAATAGTAATAATAATAATAATGATAACAATAATAATAACAACTATAATGATACTACTTACCTCATCTCATTATATCAGAATGGAATTTACTGAATCCTCTGGTCTGTAGTACAGTTTGTCTGCAAATCTATTAATAAAAACTATTATATTTGCTTGGGGGGCAGCATGTTGGCTTAGTGGTTTGCACTGTTGCCTTACAGTAAGAAGGTTCGATTCCCCTGCAGGGGTCTTTCTGTGTGGAGTTTGTATGTTCTCCCTGTGCTTGCGTGGGTTTTCTCCCACAGTCCAAAAACATGTATGTTAGATTGATTGATGATTCTAAGTTGCCCATAGGAGTGAGTGTGTGGCCCTGCGATGGACTGGTGACCTGTCCAGGGTGTCCCCCTCCTGCCTTTCACTCTTTCAGAGACGGCTGGGATAGACTCCAGCAGATCCCCGTGACCCCGAATTAGGGAATAAGTGGCTATAGAAGATGAATAAATGAATATGTTTGCTTCGTGTTTTCTATTTAAACTATTTCTGTCTTTTCTTCTTCGGCTCGGACATCTTCAACATGTCGTGTGTAAGTTTACTGTAACTGTAGGAATGTTGTGTAATTCTTCAACTCTGTGACTGTTTTCAAGTGAGAGATTGTCTGTATGATGCTTCTCTGCCTGCGATCACACTTCTGTTGCGACGCGTGCGTGTGTGTGTGTGTGTGCAGTGGTGGTGGGGTGTCAGGAGGGGGCGTTTGTGTTTTCACTCCAGCAACATCAACACTGACGCACTTCCCAGCGTGGTGCTGATTGGAGGAGACTCTGTGACTGTTTCCTGGTCGATCAGGGTTTTCCTCTCTGTCTGGAAGTAACCATGGCGACGCTCATTCATACAGATGGCTGGAGTGATGATGGGAAATGTCACACACTGCTGCTGTGTTGTAGCTGCGTTACTTACATCATTAAAATTTTATTCATGTACTCTTGGGGGGCCCCTGGTGGCCATGGGGGCCTGAGCAGCCACTTAGTTGGCATATGTCTTGGTCAGGCTCTTCACACCTATAGTCAATGGATCGTAAGTAAGTGTTAGCTTAGCGGCTAACCCAACTAACAGAGAACATTCCCACAACTTCCGTTAATGTTCTTTAAAAGTTGTCTAAACGTTCCAACAATAATGTTTATAGAACCTTCTCATCAGGTTAATAGTAGTTAATATACATTCTTGTGATGTGGGGAGGGGGTGGGGGAGAAACTGGAAGTAACTCACATGGGGGGAAAGAAAAAGAGAGACTAAGAAAGAGAAAAAGACAGCAAAAGAATGAAAGATAAAGACTAAAAGAGAGTGGGAGAGAGGATAGGAAAAAGAGAGACTAAGAGAGAGAGCAAGAGAGGGTAAGAACGAGAGAGAGAGAGAGAGAGAGAGAGAGAGAGAGAGAGAGAGAGAGAGAGAAGAAGAAAGATGGAAAACTAAGAAAGAGAGCTAGAGGAGAAGAAGGAGAGAGAGAGAAAGAGAGAAGAGAGTATGAACAACGGACAGAGAGGGAGAGAGAAAGAGAGCGTAAAAATACATTCTCAGATCATAATGAAGAAAGATTTAATAACAATACAGAAACAAATACACACTTTTCCAGGCCTTTTAACGCATTCCGATTGTTTTACGTCACTGAGTGCACGTGACTGCCGGTAATCTCGTGTCTGTAACCGAGTTTCAGTTTGTCGTGTTATTTATTTTCCTTCATCTTTTCTGACGTCACCGTTCAGAAATCCAAACCAGATCACGTGATTCTGGGCGTGTCTAACAAACGCGTGACTCGACCTGATTGACAGGTCCCAGGACGGCGAGGCGAGGCAGGGTCACGCGCTCGTCATGCAAATAAGGCGCGCTGCAGCCTAGCGGGCGCCCATGTGGACGGATACCACGCCGTGTTGTCCTGCACGCTGATTGGCTGCCTCGGTCCGACGCTTTTTAATCATATGCAAATGAGGCGCGGCTTTTAAAAGACGGAACTGGAACACAGGAATCTGGAGAAACTAAAGGGGATTAATTATTATTATAATTAATATTATTATCATAATTAATGTTGTTATTATTATTATTATTATTATTATTATCATTATTATCTTTTTCCTACATGCAGATAGGCAGACTGGTTATGATTAACTGCCTCTATGTGAATGTGTGTGTGTGTGTGTGTGTGTGTGATTCTCGTCTGTCAGTAAGTTTTACTGCATTGCACTTGCTACTGGAATTGCTACTGAGAAGATCAGAGCAATTATTAAAATATTAAAGTTATAAATAGATTATTCATCACCAGTGTATTCTCAACAATGTATTTTGATGTTGAGAGAAAACATTCCTAGAGCAATGTTTTAGGAATGTTTTGTCCTAACATTTGAACAACTTTTAAAGAATGTTGACAAAAGCAGTGTGAATGTTTACTAATGTTCTTTAAAATTTGTCTAAACATTAGGACAAAACGTTCTTTAAGTAATGTTCATGTTCTCCTATTATTTATTTATTCATCTTCTATAGCCGCCTACTCCCTAATTCGGGGTCACAGGGATCTGCTGTAGTCTATCCCAGCCGTGAAAGGCAGGAGGGGGACACCCTGGGCAGGTCACTAGTCCATCACAGGGCCACACACACACACACACACACACTCTCATTCCTACGGGCAAACCCACGCAAGAACCCATGGGGAGAACATGGAAACTCCACACAGAAAGGCCCCCTGCAGGGGAATCGAACCGGGGACCTTCCTGCTGTAAGGCAACCGTGTTGCCCTGTCCTCATATCATTATTAATAGTTAATATATGTTTTTGTGATGTTGAGAGAAAACGTCCTTATGAGGTTATTCGCACCAGAATGTTCTCAAAATGTCGAGAGAAAAAACCTTGAAATAACGTTAAACCAACGTTCAAAGTGGACATTTTCCCGTTTTAAATCCCAAACAAAAACTTTTCTTCGTTTTTTCCGAACATTAATCTGTGATCTGTGACTCCTGATCCGAAACTCCAGCCATGTTTTTGTTTTTAAAGCGATAGTATTTTGGAGGCGTGGTTTTGTGGGGGAGTGGGCGGGGTTTACTCGCTATGCCGCCTTCCTGTGTGTTGTGTTTTCTGTTACTCGCATCGCCATCTTGTTGCGTGTCGAGTCCTGCATGTCGGAGGGATTTACGGAGGAACTGCACGCATTTCTTACATCCAATTAATATCGTGTAAAAAAATCAGCGTGAAAGCGAAGTGTGCGTGAGCAATCCGGTCCACACGCAAACACGCAACTTGCAGTGCAGTGTTTGTGTGTGTGTGTGTGCGCGCGCACGCGTGGGTTTTTAAAGACACTGTATCCGTTCGGGGTACGAAATGAGTATTGATACCCTGCTGGAGGCGGCTAGATATCTGGAGTGGCAAGCCCAGCAACAACAGCTTACACGTGGTAAGAGAAGGGTGGGGGTGGTAGGTGGTGGGGGGCTGTTGGGGCTCGTTTACTGTATAAAGAGATTATAAATTGTTTATGCATTTTTATGCGCGTATGTAGAGTGCACTGCATGCACACACTTGGGAATGTCGTGCAACTCCTTAATATTTTCTCTCCACAGCGCGCAAACATTAGCGATCAGTGTGTCCGTTTTGGTGATGTGTGTAAGTTTGTGTGTGTGTGTGTTTGTCGCTTTGCTCGGTTTCCGGGTTAAATCCCTGCTATATTTAGTAGGCGACTCCGCGCGCGTTGTCCCGCCGTAGTGGGTGGGTAAACGCACGCACTCACTCACGCGCGCACCGTTCCCCCTCTCTCTCGCTCTTTATATATGAAATCGACTTACTTTTGCACGCACTTTTTTTATCAACATATTATTTTGCAATAATATATTTTTTTTGTAAAGTTGATTTTTTTCCCCACATTTTTTAAAAGTCAGTTAAAAATTGGAATGTCGTAATGATGTTTTTTTTTTTGGCTGGGCGGTGGCGACCGTGCGCGCGCGTGTTTACAGCATGACATTACCGCGTGACTTCCTACTTTATGATCGTGTGTCTGTGTGAGCATTTTCCCCCTTTATAAGACTCCTCGGTTATATGTAAAAAAGGTTAATCGTGTGTGTGTGTGTGTGTGTGTTGGTAACAATCTGGCTTCAGGGTTGTTGTTTTTTTTATGTTATTTGTGCTGGAGATGACGTGTCACTCGGTCCACACCCCCGGCGAATAGCGCGTGCCGAAGGACCGCCCCCTGCGACCACGTGCGCACTAGATAAAGCCCCGCCCCTTTTAAAGCGAGTGGGAACGCCCACCGCGCGGGTCACGACGTGAGGAAGTGAAGCAACTCCGTCCCTCCAGCCTCGTCTGTCTAATGGCGTGTTGACGGTTTCTGTGCACAGTGAAAGAGTGAATTATAAAACTACAATTCTATTCTATTTTTTTTTATAATAAAATCAATCCTTTAAAGCACTTTATAAAGTACATTAAAAACGTATAAGTAATGGCCCCTGCTCCGGGTCTCGTTAAAGGGGGGGGGGGGGGGCTTTTGGGGTCACAAAGAATTTCTATGATTAGTGAGTAGAAATAATTTTTGCAAAATTATCCTTTTCAGAAATTTCAGGGAAAAAATGTTAAATATAAACAATATATGTAGATGTGATGACACTTTTTTCCCTCTGCCCCCCCTTTTACATTTGTGGTTCAGCCCTGTGGCAGGATTTTCGGTAAAGGATCCTTCTGTCACGCCCACCGAAAAAGTTATACTTTAACTAAAGAAATGTTTATGATTCCGATGCAGTTGCTAAACATTCCAACACCCTGACAAACGTTTAAATCGGGGGTTTTTTTCTTTTCTTAAATGCGTAACGTTTTCGCTCTTAGTTTGTTGTCCGAGAATTCTTTGGAGCAGGTGTCCAAACTCGGTCCTGAAGGGACACCCCGTCCTGCAGAGTTTAGCTCCAACCGTAATCAGACACACCTGAACCAACTAATCAAAATCTTGCTCGGTACTGATAAAACTTACAGGTAGGTGTGTTGAGGCAAGTTGGAGCTAAACTCTGCAGGACACCCCGACGCTCCAGGACTGACGTTGGACACCCCCTGCTTTAGTGCTTTAGAAGATTCGAATCTTTTAGGATTTCATTTATTCATCTTCTATAGCCGCTTATTCCCTAATTCGGGGTCACAGGGATCTGCTGGAGTCTATCCCAGCCGTCTCTGAAAGAGTGAAGGGCAGGAGGGGGACACCCTGGACAGGTCGCCAGTCCATCACAGGGCCACACACACACAAACACACTCACTCGACAGAAATGCCTCTGCCCGGAATCCCGGGGAATCGAACCCGGGACCTTTTTTTTGCTGTGAGGCTACAGTGCTAACCACTAAACCTCTTTTAGGATTTTGATCTTTTAAGTCTCAGATGTCCAACACGTTTTGTTTTTTCTCCCATGTTGATTTCTGTAGAAACGGCAGTGTAGAGTTACTGAAGCGTGCCGAGCCCTGATCCGAGGTTGTATAACCCTCTTTCATTGTAACTAGAGTTAGGCACGATTAATCGATGATGGATAATTAATCAAAAATATTGTCAATCATAATTAATTATCGATTTTTTTTTAACCAACGTTCTAAAGTCACCGAACTAATCAATCCCTGTGCATTCCGTCTAACCGGGCAACTTTATTTCTCCAAGTGTGCACGCCAACAACAACGCGCAAAAAAATCTTCTAAATGCTACTTTCAAAGCTGCACCGTGTGAACCCGTGCCTTTGCAGGTTTGCGTGGGTTCCTAGCTTTGTTTGTGCTTCAGACCGCATATGTGAGTAATTGCGTGTGCTTCGGAGAAGGAACCGAGGGAGGGAGGGAGGCAGAGAGGGAGAGAGGAAGCTTAAATGGCTGTGTCCTGTTAGCAGGGTTTTTTTTCATTCTCCGACTCACGGTAGTCTCTGTAATCTTTATAAGGAGAACAGGCTCCACGGTGCCAGAAACACATGTCCACTAAGAGCTGCTTCTCTAGAGTGTTTGTTCTATTGCTCATAACGCTGTCCATCTGTTAACGTCTCATTCGAGAGCCTTGAGCTGCGGATGTATTAGACCTCATTAAGGGAAACGCTGTCTGGAGGATGTCGTAGGTGAACACACTAATGGTTTCCGCAGTCTAAAAAAAACCTTCCATGATAAATTTTTCCTTTATTTCTTCCTTATTTGTTTGCAGCGTTCGTTTAAGTTTTATTGAAATCCCCTAAACGGAGGATTTTTGGTACCGGTCGGTACCAGCTTGATTTGACGTTCAAGGATTCCCACGTGCCTCTGTGTTGGTCGCTTTGCACCCATGGCAACCGTTGCCCCGCACACTCGACCGCGTTAGCAGCTCTCTGTTCCTTCTCTTTTTTTTTTTTTTTTTTTTTTTTTTTTTTTTTTAAAGCAGGACGCAGCGTAGGCACTGCCGCAGCGGATCGCAGCTCGTGTCTCATACCGCTAATGACATCATCTGAAATGTGCTTTGGGCAGCATGCAAATCCCACCCCCTCCCCTCTTTTAAAATCTTGCTCACAGAACAAAAGCAGAAGCTTCATGTCTGCTCTACACCTCCGTCTGTCAGTCACTAATAAACCCACCAATTGAAGAGTCTGCGGACGAGACGCAGCCTCGGATTTGCCCCCCTGTTTTCTTTGCATGCTGCTGGATGATATCAGGTGCTGGTTTCTGGGTCAGACATCTCCCAGGGTTCTGCTTTGTCAGATGTGCTTCTAAAAAGCCTGGAATGTTTATGATGTGTGTGTTATATATATTTAGAGTCACTGAGCCATTACTGTCCGTTAAACAGGGCATGTGAAGGAAACAGGAAGTACATGCTCGTGTTGTTGCACGCTTCAATACAGGCGTGGATTTCTAGCAGATAAAACGACTGTATTAAAAAAAAACCCAGCTGATTAATGCTTATTTCACAGGAAGCAGCTCAACTACCTGGATTATTAATTGAGCAAAGAAACTTTAGGCAAATTATTAATATATTCTATTTAAAATAGTACAATATCATCATTTTGCTGAATTCTGTATCTATATACCGAATATATTATACCGAAATTCACCTGTACGTGGCTCTGCTACCCAAACTGCCGCGGATCGCTAATCTGAAGTAGCCGACAGATTGAGCATCTTATATTCAATGCGTCAAAAACCTGAAAACAATCTAAGAGAAATAATAACATGATTTTTAATATTTAACCGTTAAAATAACACATATTTTCACTACGACATGTCATTGTTATCTTTACATGGTCGCGCGTTATAGCATCGATTTAGTGTCGATACTTTGGTAGTACATTCTGATATTGTACCGAATCTGAAATGATGTTATCGATCCGGCTCTAATCCAGTGTCGCGCTTTGTAACCCGGTAAGATTCCACCACAGAGAAAGTGTAAACCGGTCGTAATTTCACTCTGTAAGCTTTAACTTCTCCCGCTCAGAGTCAGGAAACTTTCTGTACAGTTCGGCGCCGACTGACACGACCCGATTGACCAGTTTTAAATGTACACCATTGTTACGCTCCTGCTAGCAGATCATTTTTCTTCTAGCTTTACTTGAGGGCCATGTGCTGAACAGGGCATAAATGTCTGGCCGCAAGATGTGTGTGTGTGTGTGTGTGTGTGTGTTTGTTTGGTTTTTTTTTTTTATAGGGATGCACAATATAAAAAAAAAATGTAACCGACAATGAAGTCCTTCTCATAGCTGATTTTGCTACAGATACCGATAAATGATGTGTTTATACTTTTATCATTTATTCATTCATTTTCTCCCGCTTATCGGGGCCGGGTCGGGGGGGCAGCAGTCTAAGCAATGATACCCAGACTTCCCTTTCCCTGGCCACTTCCTCCAGCTCTTCCGGGGGGATTCCGAGGCGTACTTTTATTTTACCATTTTAATATAATCTGCAGTTTGTGCATTCAGGAGAAAAAAAATCTAAGATATGATTCTGTAGCGCAGGTCAAACTATAACAGCAAACATCAGTTCTGACTCTACAGATGATTAGATTTTTGTGTAAAACACAGGGAATAATTGATCATTTGTGTGACCTGTTCATCTGCCCCGGTGTAATCTTTTCTTTTTTTTCTTCTTTTGCAGAGGAAGATGAGCGACGACAAAAAGCCCTCCTGTCCTATGAAGCAGAACCCAAGCGTCCGGAAATCGCTGCCCCGTCCATCCAGCCAGTGCAAGTGAACCACACGACCTGGGCTGGCGAGATTCGAACAGAGCCTCACAACCACCAGCCACGCCCTCCGCCCCCACCTACATCCCAATCCAATTCCAGAGCCACCCCTACCACCTCACAACCACCAGCCACGCCCTCCGCCCCCACCTCCAGTCCCAATTCCAGCCCCAGCCCCTACCTTGCATCCATCAATGCCCATTGCAGTCATTCCAATTCCTGTGGTTCCCGCTAACCCAGCAACATCAGCGCTCCATACGGCCTCCCCCATACCAGTGGTAACTTCTTTAGCAACAGCACTATCCGCTCCAGGTGCTTCCTTATTTAGCCCTGTAGTGAAGGAAACATACTCTTCCTCGCAGCCGCCGCAGCATCTTCAGCAGCTTCAGCATTGCCCCCTGGTCACCCACGTGAAGGCAGAAGGCAGCAACTTGCCCCATTCGGGAACCAGTCCCAAGCAGCAGCCTCAGGCCCTGCTGCAGCCATACCCAGCCCCTGTCATCACCCCCCATCATACACTGCTTGCCCAGCCCACTCTCATCCAGCCTCAGAGTCATGCCTCACAACCGGCCCGGCCCAACGGCACACCCTTGGAGGACACCCGTAGTCTGGAGGCCAAGAGACGTCCTGGAGGGTAAGGCTTTATTTCACTTCACTTTTCTACATGTGGAATGTCATATATATTTGAAATCAGCAGCAGGGTTAGGATAGACAATAAGATATAGAATATTGTGCAGTAAATTCATGGTTTGCAGAAGGTTATCTGACCTATATGCCATCTTAGGAGTGCATTAGATCTATTTCTTTTATGCAGCTCTAGTTCTAACCTAAATTCATCAACATTGTGCTTACAGAGCAGGAACCAGGGAGGTGCACAATAAGCTAGAAAAGAATAGGTGAGTTGCTTCTCCTTCTATATCTGTTTCACACATTCTGCTTTTAATATAAGCAATATTTGGGCCGGTGGTAGATCAGACGGTTAAGGCTCTGAGTTGTTGATGGGAAGATCAGCATTCAAGCTCCACTGCCAAGCTGCCACCGTTGGGCCTCTGAGCCCTTTCCCTTAGACCTTTCTGCTCCAGGGGGGCCCACATCATGGTTGACCCTGCGCTCTGAGCTGGGGTATGAAAAGAATTTCTCTTTGCAGCAATGTATGTGTGACAAATAACGGCGATACTTTTAGAAAACTCTACATTATCAGCCGTTCTTGAAGGTCCTTATTTCACTGTGTTACATTAGCAGCCCTAAAGAACATTAGGGGTTCTTACCTTTGGGTTGATATTGTTATACAGTAGTTTGTGTTGCCACCTAACGAATGAACCGAAGGAGCTATATTTCCCTCCAACAACTCTATCTGATCCTAAATAAGCCCTGCCCCTTTTCCTGCTCATCTCACATGCTGTCACGACCCTCAAATGTCATGTGTTAAGTAATAATTATAACATTAGCAGACACTCTATCCAAAGACATAGACATAAAACTGAGCAGTTGGGGATTAAGGGTCCCCACTCAAGGGCCAAGCAGTGGCAGCTTGGTGGTCCTGTGATTTGTACCTACGACCCTCTCATCAATAGATCATTCATTTAACCCCTGCCCTTAAGTGGGTTTACAAACCCACCACCCATCATCAAGTTCTTGTGGCCGCCACTGCCTTCACCGCGTAGCGGTGTTACGTTTATGAAATGAGCAGCCGGATCAGATGTTTCTGCTAAACACTAAAATCTTTCATAACAACAGAAAAGCTGTTACAGCACTTAGGAGTAGCAGGTTGCTTTGATATTTCACCCCTAATACTAAAGTAGTGCTGGAGTAACTGTCTCACCTAACCGAATAATTAAGATCTGCTCTATGTGTCTGCTTTAGACGGGCGCATCTGAAGGAATGCTTCGAGACCCTCAAGAGGAACGTCCCTAACGTGGACGAAAAGAAGACCTCAAACCTGAGCGTGCTTCGAAGCGCTCTTCGCTACATCCAGGTAGAAACTCGACACGTTCCTAGAGGTTGTGTTTGGAATTTAAGTGCTCTATGTTGGCAATGATGTCACACTAAGGGTAAAAGTCATGTTAGATGGAAACCGGTGGTCCAAGGTGGACTTAAAGGAGTGAGAGAGTGTGTGGGCATGTTTTAGATCTTCATGGCGTTCAGATGTTCCAGCAAATGGTAGAAGCGGCGGCTAGTTTAGACCACGAAGAAGACCCCATGAGGAAAGTATGGTAAACAAAATGCACTAAGCAGGTGGAGCGGATATGTTGGAGGAGCCCTTTTAACAAGGATAGTGTGACTTCAAGTGTGTGTGTGTGTGTGTGCGTGCTAGCAAATTATCAGGACATGTTTTCATCCATGGACAGGAGTGGATTCAGGAAGTTTGTTGTCGTAAAAGTTAAAGTTTAACCCTGTGGGTGGGACGGTTCCTCAGGGTCAGAGTGTTTGTACTGAGCTGAAGTATCTGGAGAGCCAAAAGGTTCAACGTCAAGCAATGAAAACAAAGTACCTGGAATCTGATCTATAAAAGAATGTGCTGCTTTCTGTTTCTCAGGTTCTTTTCTTCAGTTCCCACACACACACAGACACACACACTCGCACCGCTTACATACTTCTGGCAGGAACGTTAAACTAGCATATGCCACAGTGCCCTGTTTCAATCCTCAATGGCAGATTATACTTAGTCATTGTGTCTGTATCTCGCTTTCGGGGTCTTTGAGTTTCGGTCAGTCGTGAGATTGAACTTTTTGGCCATGTTGTTCATGTTAAAAATGAAAAAGTAGAACAAAAATATATCTTAAAAGAATAAAAAAAAACTCATTCTCATGTAATATCCTGAAGAGAAACATGCTGGTAGTGTGCAAAAATAGGCCATGCCTTGAAATCCTCCTGTACTACCACCAAGCCTCGTCCTCCTTTTCTCCCCCCTCCCCCCTCCTTCCTACAAAGCCACGTGACACCTGAGCACATGGCGAGCGCGAGCCTGCTGATGTCAGCGGCAGCTCCAGACAAACTCCTCCCCTCGATCCCGCCCCACCCATTCGACTGCGAGTATGCCAGACTCTGTTTTGCTGCACTCTGCTCTTCTGTAGCACATGCTCACTGGCGCGTTGACTCAAAGCTGCAGCCTCCTGAGGGGCGTCTGGGAACATGGAGAGAGGAACTTGATGAGATAAAAGACTGTTTTTTGTGCCAGGGCAGTTTATACGTACTGCACTATTTTTTTTTTTGTTGAGATAATCACGTGTACAGCAGAAGTACCCTAGATTTCCTGATTAGTGCCACAAAGCCATTAATTATATAAAAATTTGGAACTCTGCATTCTGGAAGGTTCCAGGATAAACAGTTCCTGGAAGATTTATAGATAAGTTTTTCAAATTCGAGTCACCATTTTAAGAAATTTTCCCCCAAGATCACGACTCGCCATTTCATGAATATCGTCACTCTTTCTGCTATTTAATTACGCTCAAAGGGGCTCGTTAATAATCTGTCAGAAACGAGAGCAAACACTTTGCCTGTGTAACGAAAGAGAGAACCCGAGGGGCGAGTGTAATTACGACGGGTGAAGGAGCACCGAGGTGTGGGCGTCTGAGAGGTGTCAGTGTGATGCACGCCGTCCAATCGAATCTGGTGTGCCGTCACGGCGCCGCCTTCTGCTCTGTCGCCACGTTGCTCTCTTTCTCTTCCGTTGCCAGGGAGACTGCTGTGGGTTCCAGCTGTTGCCGTGGTGATATCCTGCGGGACCCGGCGATCTTTCTGCTTGGTAGCTGGAAGACAAAAAGCAGAAGCAAGTCAAGACTGTCCTGAGATCAGCAGAAGCTGCTTTACATACATACACGTACAGGATCGCAAGGGTGCAGTGGTAATATAGGTATTTACTTCCTGTTTAAAAGTCACCGACAGTCGATGTAGTGTTAATGACATAGTTTCGTCAAGCCGTTCGTAATGTTTTATCGTTGGTTTTGCGAAATTCTTACACAAACATTCAACATTTTAATGCCCAATCAGTTAAAACTGGTTCATGGCTACGAACAGAAACTATAAAATTTTACATAACGTCTGAAAGACGAGATAAGTTACCACGTCAACGTAGGCAAACGTCCTTGCACGCGGTTGAACATTCGCAGGATTCACACAGGTTTCTTACTGCGACCCACAGACGAACGCTGTTTTGAATTTCATGGTCAAATCCAATGTCAAGGTCACTTTCCACTTTTCAGTAGCTTTATTTTCCAGTATACAAAGTATGTGTTAGGGTTATCTAAGGTCTGCAGGTCGATGGTGGTGAAGGCAACCTTCTGTCTTCGAGACTGTGTTTGCTTAGAAAAGTAGAGAATTGTAAGTAAAAGTCTTGCGCGACTCTGAACCATAACAATGTTACGCTTACGTTTTTTATACTTTACCAACAATAAGAGCTTCATGCCGGCGATAATGTTTGTGCGAAAAGCGCCGCAGACTTACATTATTCCCTGTTATACGACTGGGCAACTGGGGTCCCAGCGGTGGTGGCTTGGTGGTGCTGGGAATTAAACCCGGGTCTTCAAATTGGTAGTTTAACACCTTAACCACTGCGCTACCACTTCCCACAGACAAGACGCTAAGGAATGAAGCTGAAAATAAACGCGTATAGGCGCTTCTCTCAGTTTTTATTCTCTTTTTTCGCACTGTACGATTCATGTCTTCACTGATCCAGATAAAGACACGGTACAGGAAGTAAAATCAATGGAAATTAGTAAAAAATAGTTTTCTGGCTTAACTTCACGTCACTGCTCTTGAAATGGTCTCTGTTTCAATAAACTGCTTTAGCTGACTAATTAGTAAATTATATGTTTATAATTAGCTAATTATCTGTTGTTGGTTTTTTTTTTTGGTAACTTAGAATTTTAACCTTTAACTAATGCAAAAAATAGACGTTTAAAAATGACCTACCTTAATCTTTCCCCCAAAAAATACATTTATGGCATTTGGCAGACGCCCTTACGTTTATTTGTTTTATACAACTGAGCAGTTAAGGGTTAAGGGCCTTCCTCAGGGGCCCAACAGTGGCAACTTAGTGGTGCAGGAAATCGAACCCTGATCTTCCAAATAGACATCCAACCCCTTAACCACTGCGCTACCACTTTCCCCATACATAATAAATATAAATAGATAAATATATATAACTTTAGCATACAGTAAATATTAGTAACATTATTTTATGTGCTTTTTTCAACCCTCGTATGGTTTTTACGTCAAGCAGCAAATCTGATTTATCTGATTTTACTGTAAAATAGAAAGTAGCTACTTTGGAAGTGTTCATTTCAAACAATTAGACAAGCATAAAGGTTCTTTCCCGGTACAGGGCTACCATATGGTAGCGACACCAATTTTAGACCAGTTTACTCCTGATTATTACCTTTGGCAATATTAGTTATGAACTTAATAAACCTGATAGGACAAAACCAGCTCTATGCTAAAAACTCACCTATCAGGGATCGAGTTATCGAGACATGCCAGGTCTTCTGTGTCGTCCAGTTCAGGCTACCAAAATGTATCCTTGCCCGTCGGCTATCTTATAGGGAGGTAAAATACGTTTCAATGCTTTTGAATTCTCTCACAGATGATGATGATGCATGTAATTTTCGTCTATTGTGGGAGTCGCTATCAGCTGTGTGGTATAAAACAGTGACGTTTCAAACTGTTTGTACTGATTTTACACTATATTTTTCAATGATGCTCCAGATCTTCTGCTCACGAATGGGCTACATGCACAATCTCTTCCCCATTCGAAGTCAGCCATCTTAGTCACTTCCGGCACACGTACCGTCCAAGAAAGTATGACGTTTTTCATTCGGTTGCTCCAAAATCTGCAAAAAACCCCAACCCCAAGCTGTTGCTGAGGAGAGGATTTTCCTGCATTTCTTCTGAGAAGTGTTTTTTTATCACAAGCTTATTGGCTTTCTATTTGTGGAAACATTATTCCTGACTCAGAACTTTAAAACTGAGCTCAAATTTTGAAGCAGTTCCAGCAAAAGGCAAACAACCATTTTTGGAGCATGAAGCAGGGATGACGTGATGCTGCCGAATTAAAAATAGACCCCGGAGTGAGCAAAGCGACCGGGTTTAAAACAAAGCAGCCAGAAGAAGGTTCGCTTAGCCGGACGATGTGTTTCAGACTGTTGGACTGTAGATTAGAAGATTCCGAAGTGACAATCTTATTGCAACAGAACACCTAAAAACATTGCAACATGCATCAACGCTGTTTTAGAAAAGCTGTTATAATCTCAGGAATTTCGATCCACAACAGTCACAGAAAGAGCCATCAAATCCTGCCGATAAACAGCTAATTTATTTAACTCATCACCTTCCCAAAACCTGCGTTCAACATTCCTGTGTTTATTGTAACTCACAGGAAGCTGCACATAATTTTGCTTAAGTGCTTAAGTTTGTTATTCTGAATATAGACGCACAGTGAACATGCAAAAAAAGACAGCGACACACGCTCGGCATTTCCTGACGCCTCTGCTTCGCAGTGTGGATGAAGCTTCATCTAAACTTTTCAGAATGCCGCAAGGGCACCGCAGGTCATGTGAACGGCAGACGCCTCTTGCATTTTTTCCTGCGTTTGTAGGTGTGGTAGAGACACCAACAGGAGTCATAACAGGAGTAAGTGGTGGTTTATGGTTAAGGTGTTGGACTACCAAACTGAAGATTGTGGGTTCGATTCTCAGCTTCACCAAGCCACCACTGCTGGGCCCCTGAGCAAGGCCCCTAACCCCTAATTGCTCAGTTGTATAAATGAGATAAATGAGGACGTCTGCCAAATGCTGTAAATGTAAATGTGAACAGACCCTAAAGCTACCAAATTTTTGGCAGTTTTATTTATTTATTCATTTTCGGTTTTTATTGTTTAGCGCCCCCTGTTGGATTATAACAGTTAATGTGTATGCAGCTTGTCTGGTGTGTGTTTGTGTGTGTTTGTCTTGCTAATATGGGCTTATTTCAGAATCACTGAGCAGACAGTCCAATCGCACTAATCCCGGATCAAGCTGCATTCACACACATGTTCACACACCGCCCTCGCACCTCCATATTCCCTTAATAACCATGTTCACAGAATCATTCACGCTACAATAATAATATATAATCGCTCGTTTTTTGTGTGTGGAATTCTGCTGTTTTTTGCCGTTTGCACGCGGTTTTAGTGTCGGAAAAACGACAGGAAATTTCTAGCAAGTAACTGAGTACCTGTGTGTTTATGGCTGTGGAGGGCAGATTTGGGTATGTGTCTGGGTGGGAAGGGTGGCATTCTCGCTCTCTCGATCTCTTCCTCGCTGTCGTTCTCTTTCTCTCTCTCTCTCTCTCTCTCTCCATCCCTCTCTTTCTCTCTCTTTCTTACTCTCTTTCTATGTCTCCTTTCTTGTCTCTTTCTCTCTCTGTCTCTCACTTTCTCTATCTCTTTCTCTCGCTCTCTCTCGCTGTCTCTTTCCTCTCTCTCTCTCTTTCGCTGTCTCTCTCTCTCTCTCTCTCGCTCTTTTCCTCTCTCCCTGTCTTTCTCTTTCTTTCTTACTCTCTTTCTATGTCTCCCTTTCTTTGTCTCTTTCTATGTCTCCCTTTCTTTGTCTCGTTCTCTCCCTGTTTCTAGCTTTCTCTGTCTCTCACTTTCTCTGTTTCTCGATCATGGGTGCCTGTGAGATTATACATGCTAAAGTTAATGGAGTCTTTTTGAGTCTTTCTTTTTGAGGTTTTTTTTTGTCCTCTTTCTTTTTTTCCACAAGGAAATCTGTCTCCCATCTCCGAAATTTCTAAACCCTGAGGAGCTCTGCGGTATAACCTCCTGTACTGAAACAAAGAGAGGAATCTAGCTAAAGTTTGGGCTTTCACGCTCTCTTTTTACTCTTGAATACGATAAACTATGATATACTGCAATTAAATACATATTACGATGTTTAGTTGGCTGTACCGATATTTTAACCCAACCCTAATTTAACGTCAGGACGTGTGGATGAGTTTCGAAACCATGACGCTCGTTCACCTCTAATTTCCCTGACCTGTTTTTGTGGTTTGATTCGCTGACCAGACGTTTAACCGGGTTACAGGATTGTTTTGACCCGCATCCCTCCGCAGTCTCGGCAGAATTAAACGTACGACTTTATTGCAATTGTTTCTTACGAAAATAAAACCAACAAAAAGACGCAACATATTTTTTCTGCCAATTTAGCGCCTGTCTGAGACCATAAGAAACGAATCCTAACCTACTGGAGAGGACACGCCCACTAACAAAGCTGACACGCAGCTCTCGCTCCGTCGACGCGGCCACGTGGAACCTCACACACCGAAGCCGTCAGGCAGGTTTTCTTTCCGGGAGCCTATTGGCTGAATCGGTATTAAATCCTTGTTTGGTCACGCCCACTTCTCAGAGGGATGTTGGAAAGAGGTGGGGTTTTATTGTAGAGGAAGAAAAAGAGAATAAAGAAAGGGAACACATCGATAACAATTAAAAGTCTGTACACAATGTTCCTGAAAGAGCTTTAATGACGAGATCTAACAAAACTCGGTTTATTGTGCAGTCCAGGCGGCTCTGTAAGATAATCATTCAGGTACAACAGACAAAAATTACAGACAAAATAATAAAAAAAATATATATATTATAAAGATTGTCTTGATTGTCTTCAGCTGGTGGTGTGAAGGTGTTTCTGTATTAAAGTATTTATGTGTACTTAAAACTTTTATTATAGTGTTTATTTTAAATCTGTCTTTAATGTTATCCACCATTTTTTGGCTATTTTTTAAGTATTGTTAAAAAAAAATGATATCTAACCATTGAGAGTGTTATAATTAATTAATTGATCTAGTCAAATTAATCTACATATAAGTTATACTTTTCACATGACATATTATAACTTAAAATCATATTGTTCTTGTATTTTTACAAGTTTCTAAAAGCACAAATATTTACTTGAATATGCAGAATATTATAAAAAAAATGTAACGAGCGTATTTGATGTGCTGCTTGCAGACGCTAAAGCGAAAGGAGAAGGAATACGAACATGAGATGGAGAAGCTGGCGAGGGAGAAGATCGCCACTCAGCAGAGACTGGCCGAGCTGAAAAACGATCTGAGCCAGTGCGTGGACGTCATGGAGATCGAGCGCATCCTCCGGCAGACGGTCCAGCCTGAGGACGACCAGGCTTCCACGTCGACAGCATCAGGTTCCGCATCATTACTTGTTTGGACAAGCGTAATAATACGGCGGCTGCGGCGTGTCTCAGTCTGTCAATCAGATAAAAACTTTCCTGACAGGTTTACAAACGTTCAATCGGTAACGCTGGTTTTCTAATGCGCATCTGCATCAGCGTAAATCACGCATCAGGCGTAAATTACCTGGAGTGGGCAACCCATTGGGTTCTTTAAGTTCCTTTATTTTGCTTCTGTTCATGCTCCACCCACTGTGGATTACCTGAATTAGTCTGGAAGATACCATCATAGATGAGGGTGGAGTCAGGTGAATTGTTATCTTTCAGCTTTTGCTTGTACACCATGTAAATATCTACGCTCTTCTGATGTCAAACGAGCTTCCAAAGGCTACAAATTTAATTATGAGGTCTGGGTAAAAAAACCTGTCAATCACAGCGTTTTTAACCAATGGTGTAGCCTTATGTTCGTGAAAGAGGGTGGAGACACGTGTCCCTTTCTTTCCCAGTCTTGTCCGCAAGAAGTAATGGAGGGAAAATAGGGGCATGGAAGCTCAGTGGTTAAGGTGTTTGGCTGAGGGAAAAAAACACTAAGCTGCCACTGCTGGGCCCCTGAGCAAGGCCCTTAACCCTTACATGCTCAGTTAGATTAAAAATAAACTAATCATAAGTTTCCGTAGATTTGGGCATCTGGCATAACTCACCACAGTGTGCTTAACAGTGTGTGTAACCAGGTTGTGTGTTTATTACTGAGTAACTCTTCTGATTTGTCTTTATTTATTATTGGTTAATATGAAATCATGAAATCTAAATGTAAAATGTTAAACAGTATAATTAGCGCAGTAACTCTTTAGCTCCACCACAGAGGTTTAAGATGTGATGTAGCGTGTTAGGGTGCCGGCACTCACATGCGCTATTGCGACCCGGGTTCGAATCTGGCTCTGGTCCCCTCTGGCTCCACCCCCTTATCCTATCAATAAAAGCAAAAAGCCTAAACAATTTAATTAAAAAATACTTAATTACGTTAACATTTACAGCATTTGGCAAAATGTGTGCATCTGCACAGGCTTTAAAATCTCCATCATTGATACTGACAAGTTACTGCACGTTACTGCACGCTTGTGCTGTCTTCAACATGAAATATTTCCCTCACTGGATTTTCCTGAATCTTAAATTTCTGGGTTTCCAGTAAACGATAGTAAATAGTCTCAAATCGAATACAATAAACGTTGTCTTTTAAGGACAGATGCGGTAGAAAACCGTTAAAATGTATACCTTATAGATAAATACTGCACTGTACTGACTGTATGTACATTACTGTACTCATACTGTATCTGATCTGTCTTTCTGCAGAAGGCGAGGACAACTTCGAACCCGATGGAGAAAATGGAGCCCCGCCCACATCCCGCTCCTCTGCACTAAGATGTCAACCGGCACCGCCTGATCCCCGCGGCCCAGTTCTTCCTCATCCTCCTCCGTCCATCCTCCCCTCCCACATCGCCTTCCAGCACAAAGTGTCAGCCTCTTCCCATCCCCAGAACACAGCCATCGCTCCTCAACCCAGCGTCATCGCGCACGCCTCGGTCTCTCATGCTTCCGTCATCCAGGCGGTCAACCACGTGCTACCAGCTGCTTCCAAACCTATCGGCCATATAACCGTGCACCCGGTGGCCCTTTACCCGCAGCCGGTGGCTGTCTCGCAGCCGCAGGTGCTGGGCCACATCACACAGACGCTGGCCCAGCAGCCCCAGAGCCACAGCCATGTTAACGGTGCTGCAATGGGTCAGCAGGGTGCCCTGGTGGGAAAGCCTACGGCTGTGGTGGCTCACCATCACGCAGGTCTCGTAGGGCAGGCCGTGCTTAACCCAGTGACTATGGTGACTGTACCACCTTTTCCTGTCAGCACACTTAAGCTAGCATGAGACGCGCAGGTTTGTCCATGTGTATTTTAGTTTGGTATGTGATGAACATCTGGATGGTCAGAAGAGCACAGGACTTTTTGCCTAGTCGCGTAACGAACTCTTGTCACATAGACTTTACGAGAAACATGTGATGCACTTGCAAACCTTAAAATCATGAACCAGACGGCGACCCACATGAGGTGCTAGAAACAAAGCATCCGCTTTACGTCCTTTCCACCAATCAGTCCATCTCCTTTTCCTCCTCCGATTGGGTGATTTACTAAAATGTCTCAGGCATCAATTTTTTATCCAGTCACCAAAAAAATGTTAGAAAGAAGAAAAAAAAAACTTGCATGATTTGTTGCATTATTGTCAGAAAATGTTATTCATTATTAGGCTGACGGTTGATAATCCGGAAAATCTAGAAGTGCCTAATCTGTGTCCTAAGTCTACTGGCGCCCTCTGCTGCTTAAACCTGGGTAAACCTTTTTTCAGAGGGACAGCTCGACCTTTCAACATGTCCTTTCAGCAGTGTCCCGACAGTGGGTGTGATCGCCGTGCTTAACGCTCGTGACTGTAAAACGAACAACGAAACGCTCGTCTAGCAGGAAAGCACTGAAACGTAATCAAGCATTCAGCCAAGAAAGCCAGGGTGCAGCTAGCTAGCTAGCTATTTCAGGCCCCGTGAAAGAATATGAGATTGCGACCCCTGCCACACCAAAACATACTATTACATTACTGTTAGTACTGTTACTACTAATAAAAAAAGATCTCTTGGGGCCTGCAAAGTGCATAGACCCTTTGAATCGTCCTAACTTCCCCTTTATAGCGGCAAACCTGCTACAAACCGCATTTCTTCCAGTACAAGACGTGTTGCAGATATTTCCTCAGCTTGGTGGTGCTGGGAATCGAACTCAAGGTTTTTCCTATCAGCAGCCCAACACCGTAACCACTGAGCTGAGACTTCTGACACCTGAGAACATTTACCATTAAATGTTCTGTTGCAGGGGCACCACTAGACATTTTGGGCCCTATGAAAGAATATGAGGTTGGGCCCCATACTACATCAATAATAAAACAGTCTTGGTCTGGGGGTCTCCACAGTGTGTGGACCCTTATAATCGTCCTACACCTCCACCGCACTCTACCGGACATGCAGGGAAGCAGTGTGATGGCGCCCTCTAGTTAGACCTGCCGTATAAATGTCTTTCTAAAAGTTTTTTATTTAAAAGCCTGTCTTTTTCCTTTTAGATCAATAACCTGGTCATGTGTCCTTGATGTGCGCTTAGGTGTTCGTTATTATATGAACATTTACGGTGGGGTTTTTTTTACGTTTTACTTTTAATTTATGGGCCATTTCAGCTTTCTGTACATTTACATTTCTGGCTTTAGCCAACACCTTCATCCAAAGCGACTTTCATTTATCTTAGCTGAGCAGTTAAGGGTTGCTCAGGGGCCCAAAAGTGGCAGCTTGGTGGTGCTAGGAATCGAACCCACAGATTTTCCGATTAACATCTTAACCACTAAGCCACCACATTGATGGGTTCTACAGACGATGCTTTTCTTTTAACCGCCATGTACACACACTCACCTGACACATTCCTCGTCTAGCTTCCTTATAGTACGTTTCCTTTTTTTAAAAATTCTCCTTATTTTCACTTCTCCCACAAGCCGTTATTTTTTTTACTACGCAACGGAAAACCGGAGCGGATTCCACGCTCTGACGTACTGTGTCGCATTGCTACGTACTATCAGATTTAACCTGAACACTGTGATAACCTTGCTCTTAATTGACAGTTTCCACTTCCTCTACTAAAAAAAAAATAAACAATCAATAAAAACGAAGGCAAACTCGAGGCTGCGATTAACAAGCCTAGACGAATAAACGAATAAATCATGTGATTATGTCCAGTTTAGATGTGAATTTTTTTTTTTTCCCCTGAATCTGACGATTGATTGATGAGTAGCGATACATGCTGTGCTTTATATCCGGTAAACGAAAAATTATTTACCCTATTTTGTAAAAAAAAAAAAAAAAAAAAAAAAAAAAAAAAAAAAAAAAAAAAAAAAAAAAAAAGAAAATCGGTAGTATTTTTCATTTTTTAAAATTGTCTATCAGTGTGTATATATAAATGTGATGGATATGCACGCATTCACATAAACCTGTATGTATTCGAGGATTACACTGTTGCCTGGTTTTGCATGAAGATTGCTTTTTTTTTTTTTTTTTTTTTTTTTTTTTTTTTTTTTTTTTTTTTGTCGTCAAGCATCAATCCCCTAATTATTATTATTCTTATTATTTTTGGGACCATGTCTAATACTGTAGGATGTGGTGGGGACCATTAGACCTCATTCTAACATTGATATTATATATACATATATAAAAATCTGCATTTTTCCCTATGGAGAAAGTTTAAGTTATATATCGCCTGTACGTTTTGGGCTTCATTGAAATCTGATTGTCCACCATAAAATAAAACAGTAATAATGTTGTAATATGCTAGAGTTATGAAAAAAACTATTCATAATAAATCTTACATTTACAAAATGGGTTGTATTTCTTTTTCTTTTCTTTCTTTTTTTTTTTTTTTTTTTTTACAGTAGAAACCCATCGTCATCATCATCTGGGTGACAATGGAGTGTGTGATTTTATGTCTTGTGTACGTGCTTCTTCTTCTCCTCCTCCTTTCGGCTGTTCCCTTTTTTAGGGGTCTCCACAGCGAATCATCTGTCTCCTCCTAACCCTATTCTCTACATCCTCTTCACTCACACACACTAACTTCATGTCCTCGTTTATCACATCCAAATACCTCTTTGGTCTTCCTCTTTACCTTCTGCCTGGTAGCTTCATTTCTAACATCCTCCTACTAATATATTCAATATCCCTCCTCTGGACATGTCCAAACCACCTCAATCTGTGTTTCCCTGACTTTCTTCCCAAAACATCTAACATGAGTCGTCCCCCTTATAAACTTGTTTCTAATCCTGTCCAACCTCATCACTCCCAGAGAAAACCTCAACATCTGCTACTTCCAGCTCTGCTACCTGTTTTTTTTCTTAATGCCGCTGTCTCTAAACCATACATCATAGCTGTCTCACCACTGTGTCTAAACCATACATCATAGCTGTCTCACCACTGTCTCTAATCCATACATCATAGCTGCTCTCACCACTGTCTCTAATCCATACATCATAGCTGTCTCACCACTGTCTCTAATCCATACATCATAGCTGTCTCACCACTGTCTCTAAACCATACATCATAGCTGTCTCACCACTGTCTCTAATCCATACATCATAGCTGGTCTCACCACTGTCTCTAATCCATACATCATAGCTGTCTCACCACTGTCTCTAATCCATACATCATAGCTGTCTCACCACTGTCTCTAAACCATACATCATAGCTGGTCTCACCACTGTCTCTAATCCATACATCATAGCTGTCTCCACTGTCTTTAAACCATAATACATGTCTGTTACAGGATTAACACTCATTTTTTCCTGTCAAAACATTGAATGCTCCATGTTGAAACGATTGATGATGCGTAAGTATGTAAAGCTTAGTACAAATTCGGTGCATTTATTTTTTACAAATTACTGGCAGGATACGTCACAAACGGTTTCAGTCTCTCTTTGCTGCATCTGTTCTCGGATCCTTAACACCAGTTAAACCTTAGATAACGAACGTAAACATGTGACCAGTTGTGTTACCTCCTTATCCTTCTCCCAGAGGCAAATCTGGCTTACTCTCTCAGTTTCATGGACTGCTGTAGGAAGAGAAAAATAAGCTACATCAACAAAAATTGTTCTAAACTCTTAGTAACCCAGAGGTACTAGAGCTGCCTAGAGTTTCTTTCAACAAACCTCATGAATTCGAACGTATTATTGCTGGAAAACACAATGACAGTAGTTCCTAATTTTGTGATGATAGATGTAAATGCCTTTATTTTGTCACATATACATTTTTACAGCACAGTGAAATTCTTTTTTTTCGTATATCCCATCTTAGTAAGTTGGGGGTCAGAGCGTAGGGTCAGCTATGATACAGCGCCCCCTGGAGCAGGAAGGGTTAAGGATCTTGCTCAGGGACCCAACAGTGGTCGAACCCGAGTGTTTCTGGGCTCTACATCAGCAACTCAGCACCTTAACCATTTGAGCCACCACTAAATACAACCCTATTTCAGTATTTTATCTCTATTGTTCAAAGTTACCTCCTGTTTAGGGAGTTTATTATGCCTGCATGTGTCAATGGTGGTGCTCCACTTTTTTTTTTCCTGTCTTAGAGAAGGTGGAGTTCTTAAGCATTACCTGATACCGATGAGAGCTATAAGATCCTTCTGTTAGACAGGCTATTTGGCCGCTGGCACGGCGTGATTGGATTCCAGTCCCAAAGCCGATGTTCCGCAATCTTGAGTGAAGCTCAAAAGGAAAACGTCTCTGGTTACTAACGTAATGTTGGTTCTCAGAAAGCCGGAACAAGACATTCCGTTCATTGCCACGCTCTGCTATTTGGTAAGTATTGTTTAGTTTTAGATTCTGATTTTATCGCCAATGCACCAGATTTTATACTCTGATAGAGTATGCTGCCCCTTGGGCATAATTTGCATATCAGTGGCAATTTACCAGTCAGTTGCACCGGCATTAACTAATCATTTTCAAAGGAAATGTAAAGGTGTGGAAATTCTCAAAACACGTGTTCCGTGGTTTCTGCGGTTACATCAGTAAACTGAGACGTTTTTTCTCTGTGACCACCAGGCGTGTCATGTTCCGGATGCACTCGGAACGGTAGTTCTCATAATGGGTTTCCTGCATCACGTCCTTCAGGTCTTGCATGTGGGTACGTACCAGCATGTTTCTGAGCTTCAGGAAGTCTGAGTGGGCGGGGTTTTCCACTGGAAAAAAGTGCAATTATGTAGTGCAGTGTGTAGAGTGTCATAAATCAATAATCTGGGTATGTGATCTATAAAATATTTAGTGCTTTACGAGTTTGTAGTTTATTTTCTAGATCATCATACTGAAAAGGATGTTCCTAATAATCTCATGTCTAAAATTTAGACTAAATTAGATGATTTAATTGGATTGTAATTACTTATATACACAACATTGACTCTTATTTATTGCTTTATATACATAAAACCTGTTTAAACAATGCATTCAATCTAATATTATTCAATGTAACAGTGAAATTAAATGCTTTAAATAGAAATCTTATATAAATAAAAAGAAATTAAATGCGTTTTACAAGTTAGGAAATTTAGTGCATTAGGTTAAAACTATTAAAAAATAAATCTAAAATATCTTACCTGTAACAAGCATACAAAAATGTATAAAGAATAAAAGTCCTCATAAAATAATCCAACAATTTTTATGTAGAGTTTTCAACATAAAAGTCCCTGTGCATACAATATAATTTAATTAAGGCTGTATGAGAAATATTACCATTTTATTATTGCTAAAGTACATTGTTTATTGTATTATAATTAGTTGTATGATTACTGAGTTAATATTATCTAAGCTACTGTTTATGGCAAATCTTTCTTTTACTTTTCTTTTACTTTATTTTGAGTCTAAAAAACAGGATTGTTTTTGCACTAATAAACTTGTATTCTTTACAAAGGCCTGGCCAGCTATATAAAATATAAGAAATAAAAAATTGTAAAACGCGCCCAGCTGTAGTACCTTCAACCACGCCCCAAGGATACGCTCGGCCTCGGACTCTCCTGCCTTTGATTTGGACGAGAATGTTACTGGCGACCACAGCAAAGGGAACGCTGTCCTTCAGAAAAGAGCGCACACACAATAGGCAGATTAAACCTCAAATCAACGACATACAACAGAAGACAAAGGATACAAAGCCTTAACATTGGCCTTGAATTGAACTCATACGGAACAATTAATATTTTTGGGGCATGAAAAAAAACCCCCAGAAAGTACAAAACATTTTTTTTTACTTTTAACTCTTGATCATCCTCGTCTGAGTCGCACCCAGGGAACTGGTAGATGTTGATCCCGAACCTCTCGATCTCTTCTCGTATCTGGATAAAGCAGTGCACTTTAAAAACCATGCTGTCATAGAACTCACACACTGTGTGTTGACCTACCCACCTTTTTCTTCTTCTGAGACAGTTCCAGTGGTGTGAGACAGTCTGCTTTTCCCAGCACAGGCAGGAGGTTGACCTTCTTGTGTAGCGCTCTCATAAACTCCACGTCCACAGGCCTGAGGCTGAAGATGCGGTTAGAATAAATAAATCATACAATTTCATTCCTAATACGAAGGAATTTCTTGGCTTTTCGTTTTTACCCATGGCCGTATGGTGAGATAAAATAGAGGCAGCAATGCACTCGATTGTCCTGAATGTTTTTGCGGTCCAATCCACTCTCGTCCCTGAAGTACTGCTCAAACTGACAGTTGATAAAATCCACAACTGGTTTCCAGCTGTCAGAAGTATAAAAACACACAATAAAAAGGCTCTGGTCTGCTGTATATTGTATATATTGAAAGTGGTAGTTTAGTGGTTGAGGTGTTGGACTGCTGATCAGGAGATCGTATCATATATGATGTATAGGAGCATCAGGGATGGGCAATCTATGTTTCTTAAGTACTTTTTTCCTGCGTATTTCATCCTGCAATTATCCCTGCTCTACATGCTGCTGATTACCTGGATCAGGTGTGTTCAGTGTGTGTCAGTCAGAAGCTACAAGATACCATCTCCGATAAGAGTAAAGGAAGAAGTAAATAGGTATCTTCCAGATTCGGTTTAGTGCAGAGATTGTTGACAAATGAGTAGGACAAATGGATTTAAAAGAACATCAGTTGCCCCCACTTGATTATTACCTCTCAGTGTTGTTGACAGCATCTCCAAAGCCTGGCGTGTCCACAATGGTGAGCTTGAGTTTCACGCCTTTCTCCTCGAAGCCAATGGTATGTTTGGTAATTTCTACTGTTTTGCTGATCCTTTCTGTGTGCCGTGAAAAAGAAAGTGAAAAATACAAAATAGTCTAAAATTTCAGGTTTGTTACTTGGAAAACATTGTGAATCATCTGCCTCCATCTAGCCCTGTCCTCTACATCCTCTCACTCACACCCACTAACTTTATGTCCTTATTTATCACCTCCATATCCTGTACCTCCTCTTCAATCTTCCTATTTGTCTCCTGTCTGCAGCTCTATTTTCCAACATCCTGCCTTCAATATTTTCACTCCTGTCCTATCCAAACTATCTTAATCTGTCTCAATCTCTCTGACTCAAATCTCTCAAACATCTAACATGAGCCGTCTCTCTAATGTTCCTAATGTTCCTTATTGAATCCAAACCGTCATGACTTCTAAAGAGAACCTCAACATCTTTAGCTCTGCTTTCTCCAACGTTTCCTCCCGTCTTCTCCTCAATGTCTTTGTCTCTAAATCATACAACAAAGCTGCTTTCTCTTACCACTGTCTTCTACACCTTCCCTAGGGTTCCTACTGATAGTCTTCTGTCCCACATCAGTCCTGACACCCATTCCAACATGCCTGCATTTACTTCTTCACTTCTTTTCTACCAAAATCACACACACAAAGCCTAAAAAAAATCAAATTTGTTAAAATAAAATAAAAGCATAAGAGATGGATTTTATCCCACATTTAGTCATTAGTTCCCTTTTATGTACCACATGTTGTGGAATGACAATAAACCTTTTGATTCTGAAAAGTTGTTCATGGTTTCATTTCTCTTAGTATTTTGACAAATTTCTGACTTACCCTCAGCATTCAGCAGTGTCCTGTCCTTGTAGACGTCTGTTAAGAAAAGACTGTTGACTAACGTGGACTTTCCTAACCCCGATTCCCCTTCAGAGATTGTGGGAAACATTTACAAAGAATTATGTGTTAATAAAATACTTATTGAACCGTGACCATTTTTTTTCATACTTAATATCAACGTTGAGATGCTGTGACCTCACCGGCGACCATCAGCGTAAAAGAGAAGCCTTTTCTCACAGATTTTCTGAAGATTTGGTTGGGAAGTGTCGCAAATCCAACATATTCTCTATCTTGATCCTTAAAAAAATGAAATGCAGACTAACAAAGATATTCTGAAGGGACGCAAAACTCTATCTAAAAGATTTCAGGCATTACCTCAGGAGATTCGTAAGGATCTGGTCTACTCCAGGGGCTCTTAGGTCGTGGAGATTGTGGGGAATAGGTGGAAATGAAGTGACAGCGATGCAGCAGGTCTGGTTCTGGGTTTTGCAAGGTCCTTTCCACTTGAGGAATTTCAGTGGGTGAGTCTGGAGTGTGAGGACGAGTTCTACCATCCGGGTCCCTGTCCATCATGCGCATCTCATGGTTAGGAACCACGTGTCTTGATCTGAGGGGCAGATCTCTCGTGTTATACGCCAGCTTTGCATCCTCTTGATCCTCTATAGATAAACCTGACAACTGAGCGATGCACACAGAAAATTTAGTTTGTGTAGTTTTTTTTTTTGCTGATTTGTGTCTGTATAGGATATTGGCCAAAAGTATATTGGCCAAAAGTAAATTGGCATAAGCGAACTAAGCGGATCTCTTATGGCCCCCGTGGCCACCAGGGGATTCAAGAGTACATGAAATAAATGTTTTTTGTTTTTTTTTATAAATAATTAGCCCAGCGGTGGCAGGTTGGTGGTGCTGGGATGGCAGAGCTTGAAGTTTCAGAGCTGAAGATGTTGAGGTTTTCTTTGGGAGTGACGAGGCTGGACAAGATTAGGAACGAGTTCATCAGGAGGGACGGCTCATGTTAGATGTTTTTGGGGGGGCTTGTCAGGAAAGCCAGATTGAGGTGGTTTGGACTTGTACAGAGGAGGGATAGTGAATATATCGGTAGGAGGATGTTAGAAATGAAGCTACCAGGCAGAAGGTAAAGAGGAAGACCAGAGAGGAGGTATGTGGATGTGATAAACGAGGACATGAAGTTAGTGGGTGTGAGTGAAGAGGATGTAGAGAATAGAGTTAGGTGGAGACAGATGATTCGCTGTGGCCACCCCTAAAAGGGAACAGCCGAAAGTAGAAGAAAAAAGGATTTTCCGTTCAGCAGTCCAACACCTTAACTGTGTAAGTAAGCAGTGGCTAAAAAAGTGCTGCAGGACGACCCAAAAGCAGCAGGAACAAAAATACAAATCCGCAGTAATTATTTACGTAAACATGCTGACAAATAAGTGCAATATGAAAAAATTTACTCTGAAACTGAGAGACATTTACGGCATTTGGCAGACGTCCTTATCCAGAGCAGCTTACATTTATCTCTTCTATACGACTGAACAATCGGGGGGTTAAGTGTCTTGCTCAGTAGCCCAGCAGTGGTGGCTTGGTGGTGCTGGGAATTGTATCCTGATTTTCTATATAGCAGTCCAACACCTTAACCACTGAACTACCACTTCGTAAAATAATCATATATCAGTATTTATATGTTAACTCGTTTTTCATCCTCGTTTTTATCCATATCTTCATCTTGCTAATAAAATACATAGTTTGCTCCTACTGATAAGTCAAAACAAACTTTAAGTGTAAATGATGATGTCTATTTATAACAAAACCAAAAGTGTTTTTCACTCACCGCTTGCTCTTTAAAAGTCTTTTTCCCCTGAAACAGCGGCATGTCACTGCTCTCAGCTTCTAAACACATTCTGTATTCATTCTGTCACTTCTGATTAAAGAGCAGCCGCTTTAGCAGGATTAAATCCTTACACTAATTCCCGAAGACATTAGAGACAGGTTTAGGGGACACAGGGACTTTTTACTTGATTAAATCCAAAGCAAAACAATAAAAAAAAATTCTATCTCAGATAATTTAGTCCAAGTGCATGTAAAAGCATAAAAAACCAACAGGACAAAATGGTCATTTATTTAAGCACAAAAATGCAAAGTAGGTCTAAAAGTGTGCAAAAATTATATTTTATATTACATATAATATAATTACTTATAATTATATTTTATATTACATTTCTGACAGCTAAAATTGCATTAAAATTACTTATAAAGCCCTAAATGGTTTAGCACCTCGGTACCTGAGTGAGCTCCTATCGTATTATAATACGGACTATATATTGTTATTCCGAGCTCACCGTCGCCACCATCACCTGAAGACAATAAGGCAGTTTCTCTTGTCTTCTAAGCGGCCATCTGGACAAGACCACAGAAACTTTGCTGCAGCAGGGGTAACCTACTGGTTTATCTGGTCAGAGGAGAGCGGACCCCTCGACTGAGCCTGGTTCTCCATTCTGTCACCGATGGAGTTTTGGTTCCTTGCCGCCGTCGCCTCTGGCTTGCTTAGTTGGGGACTCTAAATTTATAGATATCAATCAAATGGACTGTTCTAATGAATGTTTAATATTGTTGTTTCTGAGATACTTCTGTAAAGCTGCTTTAAAACAGTCCTGATTGTTAAAAGCGTGACAGAAATAAAGGTGACTTGACTTGACTTAAAAATGATGTACCATAAAAATATACCAACAATAGTTTAAAGAATTTACATTACGCAATTGTGTAGAATCTTTCAGTAATAAACATTAATGATAAATTATTCTTACTTTCCTCAATGTTTAAACATGATAAAGTGATCTGTTCTCGATCTTGGGTAATCCACCCGTCCTGAAAAGCCTAATGGAGCCCAAATGTGTGATTCCGTCTCTCTTAGTACCTCCATTGGATTAAATCAGTTTGAGATGTTTTGCATCTAATATTACTAATATTACTAATATTTAGCTCCGGGTACTATTTTGGTAAATATAATGTAAAAGCCTTTTATTTTGTCACATATACTTTTTACAGCACAGTGAAATTATTTTTTCGCATATCCCATTTCAGTACGTTGGGGGTCAGAGCGCAGGGTCAGCTATGATACAGCGCCCCCTGGAGCAGGAAGGGTTAAGGGTCTTGCTGAAGGACCCAACAGTGGCTGGCTGGTGATGTGGGGTTTAAACCCAGGTCTTCCTTGGTCTTCAAATCGACAACTCAGGCTGGTGGTGGTGGGGCTTGAACCCAGATCTTTCCTGGTCTTCAGATCAACAACTCAGCGCCTTAACCATTTGAGCCTCCACTGTAATGTAACACCCTGAATTCATTTCTGTGTCATTACAT
The DNA here is from genome assembly GCA_005784505.1 of Bagarius yarrelli. Taxonomy (NCBI): domain Eukaryota; kingdom Metazoa; phylum Chordata; class Actinopteri; order Siluriformes; family Sisoridae; genus Bagarius; species Bagarius yarrelli. Next base: position 1,514,681 of record VCAZ01000078.1, read on the forward strand.
ACCGTATTCAATACATCGTTTTACAAACTTTTTGCAAGTTTCACAAAAATCTCTTCTTGTCAAACTGCTGAATTCTTAAATCCGACTGCTTGAAAGGTTTTATTAATTTTTTTATTAACTTTATATTGTTTTGTGGTTATAAAATAACTAAATCATCAAAGCAAATAATTAGTTTATGCTATTTTTTTTTATTTCATTTACTATACCAATATCCACATGCAAAGTTGTGGACCCATTCCGCTCCCACCCACCCTCCTCTCTCCCCCATTTCATCCCTCTGTCTTATCAATAAAGGCAAAAAATGAATCCTGGCAAAAAAATCTTATTCAAAAATAAACAAATAAAAAACTGTATCTATAGTTAAAAGTTTAGGATAGTTTATTTTATGGCACATTGATTATAGAAATAAATTATTTATAGATATTGAATAGCTTATACAAAACTATACAACATTAACCAGATGGTACCTGGATCTATGCATTGATTCACATTTTTTTAAGGTAAATTCTACATTAGTCAGACAAAATTCCAGCATGTGTCTCAATCTGCAAGGCAACTGTATAAATTTGTTTATGTCCTTCTATCCATAACGCTATATTTAGTCCATAACTTTTGAAATTTTTTACCGCTACATTAATAAAATAGGAACTCAGATTATTCTAAAATGTCCTTTCACAGTTTGTCCACTGGTTCTTCAAACACTAAGCTTCACCGATCTGACACTCGTCTTTTTTCTGACTCGGAACCATTTTCATGCTGAATTTGGCTGTGATGTTCCCAAAATGTTTTCTGCACCTTATCCAGTTCTGAGATTAGTGGAAGTTTGATGTCCAGATGCATCAGCAAACTTTTTAACCATTCCTCCAACACTGCAAAAGACGGCCTATAGGACAAAAATTAAACATTTATTCACCCGCGCGTCCGTATCGATCTATGCAGAAGTTATTTTTAAGAGATCTGAACTCTACCGTTTTTCAGCTTCTGTGTCACAGCAAAGAGCCGCGAGAGGAAAGAAAGCAGACGGACATCCTGATGGATAGTAGCACTTTAGAAATTCTTTGACACCTAGACCAAATTCCATAGTGCGGGGGAGGTAGTCTGGATCAGCATACACTCTGCCGATAATCTGGTGCAGAAAATAAACGTATATTGTAATTTTGTTGTATGTTTAAAGAAAATAAATATCTATATAGTATTTAAGCGTTGGTTACCTCACAGAGAATAATTCCAAAGGAGAAGATATCAACACGCTCATCGTAGCTAATACCTAAAGCAAATAATTATTGAAAAAAATTAATCTCATCACCATAAAAAAAAAAATAAAAAAATATTGCGTATCTTTTGCCTGCTTCATTGCCGTGACTCACCTCGCATCATCTCAGGCGCCATCCAATAAGGGTTTCCCACCACTGTATATCTTTTTTTCCTATGTTGCTTACTCAGTTTTGATGCTTGCTCAGGAGAAGATTTGATCTGAGATTTATCCTCTTTCAGAAGTCGGGCCAAACCGAAATCTGCCACCACAACAGAATGGTTCTGTAACGAGAAACCAACACTATAATATTGTCAGAAAAAACACGAAGACACATCCCAATGCATTGTACACGGAATTCCCAGAACCAAATCCTTCCATTAGGCAGAATAGGCAAATGCCTACCCACCCACTTATGAGCAAGGTCTCTGGACTTCCCTCCAATTCTAAGGGCCTTGTTCATGAGCCCTAGTGGCTTGAATCTTCTAATCAACAACTCAACCGCTTAAAGCCGAAGAAGACACATCGTAAAGGTTGATTCTCACCTGTCTAACAAGGCAGTTGTGTGAGTTCAGATCTCGATGGATCACATTCATGGAATGTAGGTATGCCTGGATAAAGAAAACAGATAGTTTGCACCAAATTATAAGCTAATTATGTGTTCATTAACATGGATTTTGTTACTGCTGTAGAGGAAATGCAGCTTTTTTCACTTTTTAATTAATGACATTCTATAATATTTAAAGTTGGCTGGAAAAATGTGTTGTATATGGTAAATTTCTAAACATTAAGAATTGATTTGTATCTCAACCATAATAATGCTAAATGTAAAATCTGGGGTTTAAAAAGTTGCTTAATGACCTCCGGCAAGTAAACCACTGTTGGGTCCTTGAGCAAGACCCTTAACCCCTCCTGCTCCAGGGGCGCTGTATCATAGCTGTTCTGCGCTCTGACCCTAACTTACTAAGATGGGATATGCGAAAAATGCATTTCATTGGCTCTGTACATGTACCCTGCACAATGACAATGAATTGAATATACTTATACTAATATACTTAATATAATGACCTTTGGATAGAATTTGATTGGATTTGGCTGAAGATTGTTTCTCTATAGCATACGGTAAACCTTTGTAAGAAAATAAGCCCAGAATTTAATAACTCAGTGGTTTCAAAACGTAGGGTGCACAGAGTTTTAATAACGGGGGCACGGAAAGGCTGCCATGAAGTCAAAATATTAGCCGAAAATATATGTCATCGCGCCGCACCGGCTGGCAGTGTTCATAGCGCAGGTTAGTCTCTCCCTCTAGCCGCCGTCACTAAGCGGTGTGACGCTCCCCTCAATATTCCACTCTATGAATGTGCTTTCCATTGAGCTGCTTATGACTGCTTTAATCAACGGAAAAGCAAAGTCTGCTCAAATAACACAATGACAGGAAATTTCTAGAATATTTGTTCCTGTTTGTAACAGCGCTGTTGAAAAATCAGTTGAATACGATAAACACTGTCCCATGGTAAAACAATGGAGAAGCTTCTGGATTTAGTTTTAATGCTTCTAATTTATCAGTTCCTTTTTCAGCAAGTTGTCTGGCACTGAATTTGTGTTAATTATCATTAGCCAATTATAATGTTTTAAATAAATCTTCATATTTAAATATTCAAATGAATCTTCTGCAAAAGGGAAGCCTGGCAGAAAAGGTTTGGGAACCGCTGAAATAACTGTTGAATTTTTAAAAAAATTGGTTTATAATAAATGTTCATGTCATTTTCATGGAATTTATATTCGAAGACTAATTTTCAACAATAAATTTTAGTGTCAGTTTTAAAAATCTCTATTTTTATCATCATTGATGCCGAAATTTGCATTATTTTGTTACGATCAGAAATAAACTCTAGCACAGACCTTTGTTTTGGTCAGAGTAAAATCCTACCATTCCTGCAGCGATGTCCTTTGTGTAGCTCACTCTTAGTTTCCATGGATGATCGCTGTCCTGTTGGATAATAAAATTTTAAAAAATGGTCATTGCCATTACAACACACAATTCATTATATGATTCCAATAAAGAAATCAATAAATAAGAAATGTGTTCAAACCATTTTCTGTATGGTTTCCCTCAGAGTCCCTCCTGGCACATACTCTGAGATGAAATTCACTCGTTTGTCTTTGTAAACAACCCCAATAAACTTCAGGACATTTGGGTGGTCCAGACAACGCATCACTTTGACCTGTGATAACAGTAAATCAGAAGACCAATACAAAATTCAAGACCAAAACACACAACCAAAATTCACAAACCTCCTTGAGAAATGTTCTCTGGGTCTCTTCATCAAAACGAAGAAGTTCCTTAATCACCATGACTTCACCTGTTTGCCGGTGTGTCACCTTAGGATTATAAGAGAATATGAAAAGAGATGGAAATTTGCGTTTGATGTAACTTTATCTTTTAGGGAGTTTGTCGTAAACAGGTGCAACAGGTTTATCTTTACCTTAACAGCTTGTCCGTAGCATCCCTTGCCGAGAACCTCGCCATATATGAGGTCGGAGGGGCGGAAGATTCGTTGTGTTTTGTCAACTGAATCGGCACGCAAAGATTCAGAGCGATTAATATTTCTTCTGAGAGACAGCACAGGGAAATGGTTTTGCGAACACGGACTTTTCTCAATGCTGCAACTGCGTCTACACAGGAACAGGTTAGGAAGAGTGCTTCAGTTAATGGGTTGGGATTTGGCAACCCATGTTCCTCGAGTTCCTTTGTCCTGCTGATATTCCAGCTACCCCTACCCCCCAATCAGTCAGAAGCTGGAAAATACCAATTCACTTGGTCTTCTCTGATCTGAGATGGTATCTCCCAACTTTTGATTGACTGAACACATCTGAAGCCTGTACCATGAAGCCAGATTAGCTGGCTAGCCAGGTAAGTTTTAGTTCAGTTTGCACCAATCCTGAGTTTTAGGAACCATGAAACTCCATAGCTAATTATCTGTGTTATATACCGCTAACAGAAATTGGACCAATCAGATAAAAGATAAAAGGTTAATATTTTTCTGCTCTGAATTAAAGGTCCCTAGTACTACAAAAAAAATTCTGGCTTCAGTGCTAAATATTTAAAGTTATTTTATATATTTAGATCATTATTAAAAAATTAATAATCCAAGCAATTTTAATTTAAAACCTAAAAAAAGAATTTATTTTAAATGACTATTAATATATACGGATAGTTAAAAATGTATAAATAAATATATTAATAATAATATGTAGATATGGAATATAAGCAAGCTGTAGAATCAATAGAATCTTTGTAAATAACTGCATGTGACCTTACATTTCCAGGTCTCTTGCTCTGTGTTGCAAGGCACGTGATTGGCTGTTTGCCAGTGATGTCACACATTCATGTGCATGTGCTCCACAAACACAGGATCAAAAACCTAAGTTGACAAAGAAAGTTGATGATCAGCCTCAGGGTTCTAATAAATCCTGATTGCTCGGAGTTTGATTTCATGCTATAACACTGAGTTTGTTCAGATACCTTCATGGTACAGGCCCCTGATCCAGGAACATGGGTTTCCCACTCCTGCATGTATTACATTATATAACATTTGTATAACTGTATTAGTTCCTACATAATGTTTCTGGAGCGCTGATGGACACTGTGGCTGTAGGACAAGAAGAAGTCTAATTTCCCTGGTTGGTCTGCTGCTTCGTCCAACAGACAAGATTGATCTTCTGGACTGGCGAGACCACCTGGATTGTGTTCAACGGTGAGTTTCAGGCTGTTTTCAAAGTCATGGATCATCAGGTCAATCTGTTAAAAGGTTGAAAATGTGATGTGTTATTACAGATAAGGAAGAAAAGTAAGACAAAAGGAAAAATATTCATTGACAAGCTTATTTTATTTTGCAAGTGTTTTGTTTCTTTATAGAGTAATAAGTTTTTCCATTTTCCATCGTGTAACACACACAACCATCTGACTGATTTATTTTAAAATATGTCATTGCAAGTTGTTTTCAGTTAAATTGTAACTCAAATATGCTATTTAGTCTGGTGAAATCTGGGGAAAAACAGACAAATGTAGAACCACAACATGCTTTCATACAGTTCCTCTTAATATAACTGTGGCTTTATTATAGAAAAAGCATTTGTTTCTTGTTTTTTAGCATATAGTAGTAAAGCCCTGGTTTATTTCCGTAAAGTTCTTCTCTCAGCATAAGGTGCTGTTGTAATGATGTTTTAATGATGTTCGACAAGTAGGACGTGATCCTGGATTATTAACATCCTACAATATTTCAATTAACCAACCATAACCATCCGATGTCATCAGCATGTCCCGACCGATCCATTTTGGAATCTTTCCTTCCTTGTAAACTAAAATGTAATATTATAAATGTATTTATTAAATTAAATTAATATGTTACATGCTGTACTGAACAATTGCATACAACATGTGCAGTTTAGTTAATGTGTGAACGTCTGCCTTGCCTTCATGACCAAAAATAGAATTTTGAATCATTATTGTCTGTAAGTTTTTCCATAATTAATTAATTATCAGTCTCAGCCAATAAGCTGAGTTCAAGTTTTTTTTAGTTTGTTTGTGGACAAAAAAAAAGAAATATTTAAAAATAAATTGAGACGGGTTTGGTTGGCACGCGCTGATGACATCAGATGGTTATGATTGGTTGATTGAAATATGAGTAATGCTCCAGGTTTTTTCCTCCTTAGCCCAGGTAAGACGTTCCTGATATTACTTTTGGTTTAGGGGTGGAATGACATTGGTGGTCGAATTTAAAATCTGATTGGTTAAAGAAACAGTCCTATGGCTAATAAAGGGACAATAAATCTAACATCCGCATACACATACTGGAAGCAGTGCAGCAAAAGAAACACTAGGAATTTAGGTTGTAAATGTAGGTCAGCGTTTCTGATAGTGTTAAGGGGCAGCAGAGAAGGACATACTGACCCTGCAGCCCACCACAGGAATATTTACACTTTCATTTCCTGAAGTAACTTTCAAAAAAATTTAACTTTTCCATGATATATTAATATTTTGAGATGCAACTGGTTATAATCACGTACCTCATCGATTGCAATGTTTTGGACAGCTATTCCATTAATTTCAAGCACAGTGTCTCCAACGTGAATCATTTCCTTAATCTCAGGCCCGGTTTTGGACGTGTCTAACCTGCAAAGGGTGTAAAATGCAAAATAAGACAATATTTATCGGATAAATAGATTCGAAACTATATTGTCATGCAGACTCACTGAGCTACTTTGACAACGGGGCCGTTTTCATTGACAGGGCACTGATCCACAGTGAGTGACAGACTTCTCCTGCTGTCTGCTGAAGAAGGAAATGACACCAGCGCCACAGTGTGAGGAAGCCGGGAACATCCTGTCTTAAGAAGCCTGGCGGATGCTCGCTGATAATAACACTGCTCACTAAAAAATGAGTTGAAGAAAAATAGTTACTGATTTGAGCCTGGGACACAAGAGAAATGGTAGATCAGTGGTTCAGGTGTTGGACTTTTGATCAAGAGAACATAGATTCGAATCCAAGCTGTCAATGCTGGTCCCCTGAGTAACCCTTAACCGCTCAGTTGGAAGGCACTCTGGATAAGGGTGGCTGTGAAAAGTCTAAAATTGAAATCATTGGTGGGTGGTAGGTTTGAATCCTTAGGACAACAAGCTGCAACTGCTGGGCCCCTGAGCAAGGCCCTTAACCCTTAACTGCTCAGACTCTAAATAAGCATGGCTAATAAATGACAAAAATGTAAACAATCAGTGGGTGGTAGGTTCAAATCTCTGAGACATCAAGCTGACACTACTGGGCCTCTGAGCAAGGCCCTTGACCCATAATTGGATAAAAGTTGGATGAAAAAAATCCAAGAAAGTTGCTCTAGATAAGGACATCTGCCAAATGTTAGTATGAATAAATGGATATATACTTTATTTTTAAATTTAAAGGTATATGAAATGCTTAAACAGCCCATACACACATTCTTTTTGTTAATGTGCCTTAATTTTGAACAAACCAGTATAATTTGGAATGCTCCTCTAAAGCGTAGGAATCCCCGTCTCCAATGAACGTGCTGCACTGTTCGCAGATAAAACATTCCGAATGATATTTGCGCTCTCCGGCCACCTACAGAGGAAGGAAGCAGATTAGTACAAAATCTAAAACTCTGAGCAAAACACAATGAAAGAGAGGATACTGAGGTCAAGGTATTAGGAATGGGTGGTGGTGGTGGTGATGGTGCTGGTGGTGACATCAGCACATGAAATATGAGCTAAATTTGAACAATGAATGAAAGAGTAGAAAGGTGTGTGTGTGTGTCATACAGTATGAGATCATTTAGAATGTTGAATAAATAATCCTCATAATAAGATACGATGATGACTTTACTAAACTCATTGTGTGTCTTAATGAATCTCGTAAACGTGTCGTTGATCTGAATTATTGATTTCTAGCTTCCTACCATGATAACGCCTGTGGTGATGATCTCTGAGCATCCATAGCACTGTTCTCCGAAGCGAGCCCAGTAATCCTTTTTGCAGAAATACTTTTCATCTTTTTCATAGTACCAATGAGAGAGTGCAGAGTTACACACACAGCACCTGCACGTGACAGGAAGAAAAACAATGACCCTCAATAACCCTTTGACCCCTGTAGTCGACTTGGGCGTGGAAACACAACACAGATATTATTTCGGGTTTTTGCTTTGTTCTGATCCACAATATTTTCCGCAAGAAATAAATATGTTAACAGGCAGCTTGGAAAATAATATTCAGACCGAACATTTAATTGGACGAACAGTCCTCGATCCTATGCCTTCCACAGAATATATAGGAATACATTTAGGCCGCTTAACTTAATAATTGCTATCGGAATGTAAAGAGACTTCTAAAAACAAAAAAAATATTTCAGTTATCGTCCCTTTAAGTTCTAACCCACATCATATTTTGCATTTGATCACTAATCGTTTACAGGTGCTGACAGCAGCAGGAGGAATTTACTAAACTCAGTACCATCTGTACAGGAAATTTCTGTTAGGGCGTTTTTCACATTTGTTTTTGTCTGTCTACCAAAGAGAAACGACAAAGAAAAACCCTCACAGTGCCTCAACATGCTTCCGCTCGCAGTGGATCAAAAACAGATTGCTGCAGTCTTTCATTTTTTTAGGTTAAAAGTCATTCAAACCTTAATCAGAATCAAAAAGAAAATCTAAAACATTCTTTCATGCTGACTGAAATGAACCACCAGGCAGCATATGATTAGATGTGATCTGTCTGATCTCTTGTTATTTTATTTATTTCAGGAAAAAGAGTTGGGGACAACGATGAGAGCTGGATTTGATTAACCTACATGAATTTTCTGTTTTGCACAAAGACACTAGAAAAAGGACAATATACAGTTTAGGAGTTTAGCAGTTTAGCATGTGGCCTGATGAGAATTGAAAGTGTAAACCGTTTCCTGTTACACAACATTTACTTAACTGTAAAAATGGCAACAACAGAATGAGAGCATCTCTCAAATGAATCATTTTTCATTATTCATTTTTTTGACAGTTTTTTTGACAAAATTGTGTCAGTGAGTAAACCTACCTTGCGCTGTTTCTTCTCATGTAACGCTCGTCCTGGTGAGACATGGGGTTCTGTATAGTACAAACTGGTTAATGTGCCCTGTATGTCTGTCTCTCTCTCTTTCGATCTCTTTTCACACTACATGGTTGAGGAAGTGGGAGGAGAGGAAACCCCGGCTGCACAGAAATCTACCGTTCTCTCTACCGTTCAGAAGAGTTCTACCGTCTTTCTTTACTAGGCTTCAAATTAAAATGAAATATTCTGGAGTGTCCACAGTGACCATGTCGAGGTGTGCCTGTCCCTAACTTTAGCTCGACTCTGTATGTCAGATTGCTCTGCTCAGCAGTTAAAGAGCGGATAAAGTTACACCCCCTCCCGATAGCTGATATCCTACAGAGAGCAGGAGCGTGTATAGACCTGCGAATAAATCACCAGACATACCTCCTCCCTCTGTCCTGTGTGTCAAAGAGGAGAACATTAGCAGGAATTCCGCCCCAGCTGGAACTCGTGTAACCCCCAACCGGTTTTTGCAAACATGACCATGCAAAGAATTTACTATAAAGAGATATAATACCACCTTCAAATGCATGTGCGGTGTTTTGCAGAACGTACTTTTTTAACCTATGACCTCTGAAGCAGTATTGTTTCCACCCTTTCATACTTAAGACACAGGTAACTTTGTTCATTCTTATTTATTAAAGTCAATTTACTACAACAGCGCTTCACTATTTCTACCATTCTGATACTTTTGAATTGTAACACCTGCTGAAAGTGTTTCTGATTCTTAAAGGTGCAAAAGGGCGTCTTTGAAAATGCTAAATAGCATTTCACTGTTAGCAGTGAAAGCATACATTCCACCCTCTCTGCAAAAAGCCAGGCCTCCTGACTGCACACAGACAATACCAGCAGAGACGACATTATTACAATGCATTATGTGTCATGATGACATAACTTTATAGTACAGTTAGTAATAGTACTAAAATACCAAATTTGTCTTCTGTAGTAGACCCCAGTGTGGAACTAAGTTTTCATCTTCATCTTCTATACCCGCTTATTCCCTAATTCGGGGTCACGGGGATCTGCTGGAGTCTATCCCAGCCGTCTCTGAAAGGGCGAAAGGCAGGAAGGGGGACACCCTAAACAGGTCACCAGTCCATCACAGACACACACACACACACTCACTTCTATGGACAATTTAGAATCAATAATCAATCTAACATACATGTTTTTGGACTGTGGGAGGAAATTGGAGAACCCAGAGTAAACCCAAACAAGCACAAGGAGAACATGCAAACTCCACACAGAAAGACCCCTGCAGGGGAATCGAACCCGGGACCTTCTTGCTGTGAGGCAACGTACCACTAAGCCCCCATGCTGTCTAACTTAAATTTTAATCCAGCTTTTTTTTGCTGTAGCCTTTTTAAAGTCCATTTATCTTTTAGTGGATACTTTAAAAGGCCACTTGACATCGGTTATTGGGATGGAAGATCAGGTTTCCTGTCTACATGAACATGCTGCGCAGATGTACACACATACAGATTTGATAGTTAATCATGTTATAGACCTGATGGTTATTATCTAATTGCTAAATGATCTCTCAGCTGAATCTGTACAAAATATATTGTTATTTCAGCACTTTGTTGCCCCTGTGCCGACATATAAAAACCTGTAGCAACCATCACATTAAAATAAGCTCATTTTGTGCAATAAAGTGTAAAATTTCTTAGTTTAAACATTTCTTATGTTATTTATTTTCTAGTTTGAATAAAATATTGGCTTAATTCAGGTTGTATAATCTTTTCTTCTTGATGAGGGCAAACATTTAGCTGTCTCTGTGCCTGTTATTTGTTGTATAATGGACACCAACTTACAGAGTAAATGATTATATGATTACATTTTTTTCTTACAGTGTTTTGAAGGAACATTCACAGTAAGATTATCATTACATTTCTTTTCTGAAATAACAGAAATGATTTGATAAAACTGTGGAAAGATTTCCATCATAAAACTTTCTGTCCTTAATAGCTTTTATTTTGTTATTTATTTAAAAGAAGGAAAAAAGATATAAAAAGCATCACATCAAGAGAGTTTTATATAAATTTCAAGGTTTTAGGGTTTATATGACTTTCTGAATAAGATTAAGTAACTGAATCTTTAATAACAAATAAAAAAAAGCGAAAACCAACAATAAAAACTTAAACACATACAGTGAGAAATCACACAGTAAAAAAATCGAACTGTTAAGGTTAAAATACACAAGAATCACTTAATTCAAAGTAGATTTAAATTAATAAAATGGTAAGTAAAAGAAGAAAAATTCAGATCTTAGTATATCAAAAAACTCGATAAGAGCTACCCAAAAAACCTGAGGTGTCGTGACCTTCTATTCCTCAGTACTTTGATAACTAACGTCCTACAGCAGAACAGCATCGCACACTCATCGGGAGGTCTGTTAAAGCTTAATATTAAGGTACTATCGAAGAACCATCGAGAAAAGCAGGTGTTTCGTATGTGATACGGTGGCCTGAATCACTTATCGTAATGACAACTTGATATTACTATCAGAGTTTGTCTGTTTTACTACATAGCAGCAACATTTTCCCACACAGCATGACTAAATACGCACGGTAATAAAAGTGAAAGTAAAAGCTAAAAAGTAAAATAGACTGAGATCAGATCCGCAATAAACGCATCAGAAATGTTGTGTTTGGCTGCTTCTAACTAATTGACGGTAAAGATACAGTAAAGTTTAAGTAGTGACAACATTGGCCAACCGTTTAGATGCTGTAATAAAGTATGTGTGTGTTTGTGTTTGTATGTGTGTGTGTGTGAAAAAACACATTGTGCCACAAGTTCACACATCCCCTAAGTCAAAGCTTTAGACAGAAGAATCATTCGATCACGTCTGTCTCATGTAACGAGATGCATTTTTTAGCATGTCTTCCACTGGTTATTAAAAAAAAAGTACATTCGTGATTATGCAGTAGCACCACTGGTTGATGAGGTCACTTCACGTTGCAGGGCTCTCATTTCCTCCTCCTTCCACAGTATTTGCCTTGGCATCCAGCTCTTCCTGCAGTCACAAACACATCACCATCTTAACATTGACGTTTTTGCTATTTATGCAGACGCTTGAATCCAAAGCGGGTTCGGAAGTTTCTATCAGTAAATAGATCAGAACTGGACTTTTTAAAAGATGAAGATTTTTGTATGACATCCATTCGACATCCTAAACATGCAGAAACACTAAATGTGCATTAAACTGTACCTCTGTAGATGCTGGCACCTAAAGCACCCTGGAGAGCTGCATATTTGGCTGCTTTAGCTGTAATGATAATAATAATGATAATGATAATAATAATAATAATATATATATAAGAATGATATTTACATGAAAGATTTTGTTTTAGAAATAACTGGTGGATATAACACAGCCAGCAACAGTGCAAAAACATTCACATGTACTTTTCATACCAATTCCGCATTATTTTAATTTAGCTACAAACTGGATACATTGCCTGTGTGTCCATTACATCATTATCATAAAATATTTTTAAGAATAAAAATTCTATAAATGCTATAAATATCACATTTAATACTATTCCACAGTAAACACTAAAACACTCCTATATAAACATTTATAGTGCACAATATTATTAGTATTAGTTATATGAATGCAGCAGGTGAAACAGAAATGGCCTACATTGTTGAGGTGTAAGTGGTGCACTTCCTGCTCCTCCGGGCGCGGCTCCACCGTAGCCTAGTTTAAAAGAAAATGCATTCATGCCTAATTGCATTTTTTTTTCATTTGGGCAATTGCTCAAACATCCATGGTTGATTAACCGTGTCACTCAGTTAGTTCCAATTGAGCTTAATACAGATTTCATGATAGACTCAGAAATAGAGATAGTAACTGACTCTCTGGTGGCAAACGTCATTTTAGACGATAAACATTCGAGGCCATGTTTGAAAGAAATGTTGGAACAAAGGAGTCTTCGTTCTGGATTCCACTTTTTGATCTACATTTAATATTTTTGTTTAGTCATTTGGAGGTCACCACTCACTAACTATCACTGTCTGGTCAGAGAAGAACTGAACCCTGGTGTTTGACTGGTTGCATCATTGATTAAACTTTTTTGTGCATGTGTAAACAAATGCTCAAACATCCACGGTTGATTAAACGTGTCACTCAGTCGGTCTAACACTTCTGTTTCTGTTATGGTACTTGGGAAGTTGTTTATTTGTTAGTAAAGGTAAAGAAAATAGTTCTGTTCTTACACCTGCTTTAGAAAGTGAAATCAAGCCTTATTACCTGGGAGTAGCTGCTGGAAGCCACCTGTACCCCCACCACCACCACCACCATATCCTGGGACTCCATTACCTTCAGGGGTAAAAGACTTATTTTGACACCTATAGAAATCTAATAGTAGCATTCTATGTAAACACTTCTTCTTGATTTTTTTTTTCTTTTTAATTAGACTTTCGGCCATGCTTAAAAAATATGACTTTTGTCCTACCTGGCTGGTAACCTTGACCCCCCAAGGCACCTGTACCGTACCCTGTGAAGAAATACATTAAAAGAGAACAGTGTCTTACTAACCAATAATGTAAGTACAAATTAAAAAAAAAAAATCATGTTAAATTTGTCCATTGATATTAATTATTTTTGGGGCACCTAATTTACCAGGTTTCCCAAATCCAGCTCCCAGTCCAGCACCGCCTGGGTAGATGAGACCTAAAAACAAGAGATTGTAATGGCTCATACTTTTAATTCTTGGTTTTATAGATGATTGGCCTAAACAGTTCTTAAAGTTATACTGTATAATGTATCACTACCAACTCCACTTGGGCCACCAGGTCCTCCTCCTATGCCTCCTAGCCCTCCACCTACACCACCAGGACCTCCTCCTGAAGCCCCACCTGTACCTCCAAGTCCTAGGCCTCCTGCTCCACCCAAACTGCCAAATCCTACAAACACAGGAACATGTGATGATGCTTATAAACAAATAACAGTGTAAGTAAAATCTGGAAATATCCATTGTATTGGTTATGTTATTTATGGAAGTCAAAATATAAAGCACACAAATATGCATATTTATGAGGTTATGTACTCGAATTTATGTTTATACGGACAACAGAAATATTCAGTGAGTATTTTTGAGTAATTCTTTGAATTAAGTCTTGAATTAGGTCTAAGAATTATTGTTTTAATCTAATCAGCAAAGTAATTCAGTGTAATCAGATCTAAACCTAAACAAATTATATTATATAGTACCTTACATTTCAATGCCATAATTATGTATCCAGAATTAAATTGAAAAAAAAACCCTATCCTGTATGATTTCAGTCATTGGACGATGTGTGATAGTAAGTTAGTCATGTAAGTGTGTGTGGTTTTTTTGTGTGTGACATGCATGCAGAGGCGTCATACATCAGACATATAAGGAACACCAAGCTCCCTTTCATTGTAAAGTTCCACTTTCATTTATTCATATTCACATTCATACATCATATTGTTTCAGAGAAAATTTATAAGTGACCACAGACAAAGTTGAATCACCATCACAACTGTATGGCTATTCAAACAAGCAGCACCTGATTTCCCAGGTTTTCCAGCTCTTAGTCCTGCTCCACCTGGGTAGCCCAAACCTGAAGATAAAAAGACAGACAGCTTTTCTACTGCAGATCTCACAACATAAATGTACACTTGTTCATGCTGTTATATGTGCTGTTTTATACCTCCTCCTTGACCACCCAGACCACCTCCAACTGCACCAGGTACTCCACCAATGCTTCCTTGACCTCCACCAACTCCTCCTAAACCACCTCCAGGAACTCCTCCAAGTCCTCCTGGGCCTCCCACCCCACCCAGCGCTCCAGTTCCCCAGTAGCCTGATGGGAAAAATGTTTCAAATCATTGCCAGCTTTGGCATTGGAATATAAAGGAAATCTGATAATGACATACCTTTAGCTGGTTTTCCCAATCCAGAGCCATAACCAGGGCCTGTTATAAAAACACAGCTATTATTGCCTATATAAGAGATCGTTGTATTTTCTAAAATGATGCTTTATTTTATTTGGTCATTGCCTGAAACTACAGCTGCACAAACTGCCTCCATTATCAAAAATTTGCCACCAATTTACGGCATTCGCCTTAATCAGAGCACATTACATTTATTTTATTTAAACAACTGGGCTGAGGGCCTTGTTCAGGAGCCCAGCGGTGGTAACTTGCTGGTGCTGGGAATTAAAACCAGATCTTCCAATTAGCAGTCCAATACCTTAACCACTGCTCTAACCCAAACCCCCCCCCCAACTCTAGTGAGTCTGTTTATTTCAAGATGGTTAAAGTACAAATAAACTAAAAATATTCCCAATTTATAAATAGGGAAATAAAAGATGAATTAAAGAGAAAAACTAACCTTTGCTACCCACAGCAGCTCCACTTGGAAATCTTAGACCTGGAAATATGAGATAAATTCACATTTAAAAAAAATTGTAGGTACTTTAAAATCCATTTCTCAAAATATAAATTTTTACATTTTTTAACAAACTCTAAACATACCATTTACTGAAAGAAGGCCACTGGTACCTAAACCACCAACCCCACCATAACCTAGAAGAATCAAAATTGCTTTTAAAAACATAATGCAAAATTGACCAATGTGGCCAGTTACTTAAAACACATTTGACATCAGTGATCTAAATACTTAATTTTATTCCTTATATTTTGGTATGCATCATTTTGCCAGAACCCTTACCTCCAGTTCCTACTCCTGTGCCTCCTGGCAGTAGAGTACTACTTCCAGGTGAAAAGCCAGTTCCCGTTGTTACTCCAGGCCCTGCTACTCCACCTGGACCTCCAATGCCACCTAGGAGTCCTCCTGCTGTACTAACATATCCTGAAACATGTCCATTTTATGTTGACACAAAAAGCATGGCATGAAAAGCCATGCTTAATTGACAAGCATAGCAAACTATGTCTATATTACCATGTATATTTTGTTCCAAACATCCTTTGAGAGCTATGCATAATTACCTTTAGGGGGTTTAACTGTTCCACCAACAGGGCTGGTACTAGCTCCACCTGGCCCTCCTCCAACTCCACCTGGTCCGCCACCAACTCCACCAGGCCCTCCTCCGATTCCACCTGGTCCTCCACCAACTCCACCCAGGCCCCCTCCAAATCCACCCGGTCCTCCACTGACTCCACCTGGGCTGCTTCCAACTCCACCTGATCCGCCTTCAACTCTGCCAAGTCCAATGCCAGTTCCAATCGGCTCTTCGCCAATTCTACCTGGAGTATCACCACGTCCATGTATGACACCACCTTCAACAAATACATACACAATAGCGTCACACTTCTGGTATCTTTAGTGCAAGATGTTTAAAAGTTTACTAGAGTTTTTGACTTGTAATAACTAGCTTAATTATTTCATATTCATATGGATATTGGTGTATCATTTTATTTATTGTGTACAAAAGGATTTATTTCGTTCATTGTATCGTCAGAGGGAAACATTAGAACATCTAAGGTTTAAGGCATCAAATATTTGCAATACATAAATTTTAGTTTAAAACCAGATATCTATTCATGACAGTGCGTCAAATATATGCATTAAAACTAGTACCTGGTCTCCCACCAGCTAGGATGGGTATTCCAGTCCCAGTATCCCCATCAAGTCCATCCCCATTAACAGGACCACCACTAACTCCTTTAATAACAAAAAAATAATTTCATATAAAAAATTAAATTAGAATATCAATATAACTAAAAATGCATACTAATTTTAAATTGCATATTGCATATATACATCTTAATGTTTAAAATGTACCTTCACCTGGACCACCACCACCAGCAGTAGAACTTCCAGAACCCTCTATCACTCCTGTTTCCCCTGTGTAATTAAACAAAGCCATTTTCTTAATTCAAGCTTATTTTTGGTAAAAGCAGAAGGGCACATTTTTAAAAGGTAATAAACACTATAAAAAATATCAACTTACCCGTTTTAGGGGCCTTGGTAGCGCCTGTGTTTAAAAAGGTATTAATTTCCAACCAGTTTGGCAAAAGTTACAATTTTACTTAACATTTTACATAGACAAGAACAATAACCAAGCACTATAAGTGTATCTTGGTTTGCCAGCAGGATTTTTACTAACCTGGTCCTTCTGTGGTACCATTAACTTTCTTAATAGCTGATTCACCAGAATGTAAGAGGAGGGAAAACAGTAGAAAAAGAAAGAAACAGAAGTTACCACAGAGGTTCTGCAGATCAGTGTATAGTTCCTGTATTGATACTTCTACCTTCTTTACTAGTACTGTCTGTACTAACTGTCTGTTCCCTATTCAATTACAATAATTGTTTGCTTGTTTGTTTGTATCTTTCTTTCTTTTATTTAACTTATTACCTCCATCAATTTCTGGTTTAGTTTTCTCATCTGTGGATGTTGTTGGTATACTGCCTGGAACTGCTGCTCCTCCTGTGACGCCTGGCACTCCTAGGGTCAATGTTAAAACATATTGTTTGTTGGCTTTCAGGTGTTTAGTCTGTCTTGCTTTCAGTGACTGGTACCCCTCCTGCCCCACCAGCAGCGCTGTATTAATTGGCTAACAATTTCTGTTGATCATCACCTGCACCAGTTGCAGTGCCTATTCCTGTGTTTGTGGTTCTAGCTCCAACAACACCCGGGACTGACCCTGCTCCACCTAACACAGTCCCAGTCCCAACAGCAGATTGACCTTTTAAAAATGTGAGACAGTTAATAGTACCGATGTATTAGAAATAAATGAATGCATTAGGATTTGTCCTAGTAATTTCTATAAAGGTCCTGTCAAAAAGGGGTTCTTACCATATTTTGGTGGCTTTCCTCCTGGTCCATATCCTGCACATTGTTTAAAAGAACTATACTTAGATCCCCAAAAAACACAATCATTATTGATTTATTAACAGAAAACTTGCCTCCATAGCTTCCAAGAACAGTGCCTGGTCCACTGCCAGGAACTCCACCAAAGGCAGATCCAGAGCCAAGAGCACCTCCAAAACCCCCAGGCACTACTCAATGAGTAGAAAAGCTCTTTTACATTTTTAACTTAAAACATTTATATCGAATACATTTAAGCAGATGATTAAGACATCTTGATATTATTTTAATGTCAGTTTTTATCAACGGTAGTATATTTCAATGACAACCGAACACGTGAGCTGTTTTTCTTACCAGCCTGTCCAGTGCTTGCTACCCCTCCTGTTCCAGTGCCAAGTGCTCCCCCTACTCCTAATTGCCCTGTTACTCCAGATATGACCAAAGAATAAAGTAAAAAAAAAAAAGGTTTGACTGATAGGCAAAATGTGCTATAATTTGTAAACATCTATTTTGTATCAACAAAACAACCAAGCATACCATATTTAGCAGCTTTTGAACCTGGTCCATATCCTATAAAAAGACATGTTACTGTACCTTCAGAAATAATTAAGCACGTAAATCTAATCCAGGTAAACTGTTTAGCTGATGCCTTTTCAACGTTTAATTACCTACAGCCCCTGTAGGTCCAGTTCTGATCCCTGTTCCTACAGGTACGCTACCTGCTCCAGGTCCATATCCACTGACAGGTCCTACTCCAGTTCCATATCCTTGACCAGGACCTGTGCCTATTCCAAATTGACCTGCAAATCAGATTTACATTTAAGTGCCCTTGATCTATTTAGATATGCTACCATTAGGACAGAAAAATAGAATTAATATGTAACATTATAAATTTGATATAATGATTATGTTATATGTGCAGAAACGATAGCTTACCTCCAGTACTAGGACCATATCCTGCGGGAACTCCACCAGGACCATATCCCCCAGGTCCAAACCCTCCAGATGGTACAGTTCCAGTTCCAACTCCACCTCCTGGAGCCACTCCAGCACCAAGACCACTAGCTGGTACCCCTGGACCTAATCCACCACCAAGTACCCCTCCTAATCCTCCAGGTAATCCTGTTCCAGCAGTTCCACCTGTTTAAATTGGAAAGCCTTTTATTTATCAAACCAACAAACATGAGATCTAGACTTCTAAAATTTTAGCTAGATTTATATATAATTTAATGTGCTTTACCATATTTCCGAGCTTTTGCTGCAGCGTACCCTGAAAAAAATGTCAATAATTTACATATATTATGATTACATGTTTATCATATTTACAAAACAAAGTGAATGTTTGTTAACATTTTTACCTCCAGGTCCAAGACCCCCAGGTACACCCCCAGGTACAATGCCACCACCTGACACACTACCAGGTCCAAGGCCACCACCTGCCACACCTCCAGAACCAAAGCCACCACCTGGTATGCTACCTAGTCCACCACCAATTGTTCCTCCTGGTCCAGCTAGACCGCCGGTACTAATTCCCCCTGGTAATCCACCTTGTAATCCACCAGCACCTAAAGCCCCACCAGGACCTCCAAGCTGAGCTACAGAAAAAAATATCAAAGAAACAATACATTATTTTTTGGTTTTTTTTAAGTGGTATTCAGGGCAAATATAGCATTGGTTAAAAGCACACTTTCCTTTAACCCTAAAAAATAAATGAAATATAAATTAATTAATATGCATATTTACTCTTTGATTCTTACCATATTTTCTTGCTTTGGCTCCAGCGTATCCTAAAATTTTAAAAGAAAAATGCCTCATTACTTATAAACAAAACCAACCAAATGTTAATTTATATTATGTGAAACAGGCTACCTCCAGGACCAAGTCCAGAGCCAGGAAGTCCAGCAGCTCCAAGTCCAGACCCAGGAAGCCCAGCAGTTCCAAGACCAGAGCTAGGAAGTCCACCAATTCCAACACCAGAGCCAGGAAGTCCACCAGCTCCGACTCCATAGCCAGGAAGTCCAGCAGTTCCAAGACCAGACCCAGGAAGTCCACCAGATCCGAGTCCCATGCTAGGGAGCCCCCCTGTTCCAAATCCTCCTGGAAATCCTCCAGCACCTAAAGCTCCACCCGGACCTCCAACATTTTAATGAACAACCTTGTAAATTAGGAACTTTAATAGATATGATAGAGATTATTGATTAAATTAGGCTATAAAGGGTAAAAATAAAATCATATTGACTTTTAGACACTTTACAGAACATAAATGGATTCGTGTAATAATTATGTTTACCATATTTTCGTGCTTTAGCTCCAGCATAACCTAAATTTTTTAAAAACAAATAAATTGTCACCACGCATCAGATAAGCTAAATTTAAAACATTTTTAGTGCATGTAAGGCAAGAATATTGTATTTGTTACCTCCAGTACCAACTCCAATACCAGAACCAGGAAGTCCACCAGGTCCAAGTCCAAAACCTGGAAGTCCACCAGGTCCAAGTCCAGAGCCAGGAATTCCACCAGCTCCAAGTCCAGGTACAAAGCCACCACCTTGCACACCTCCAGAACCAAGGCCAGCACCTGGTACACTACCTAGTCCACCAATTGTTCCTCCTGGTCCAGCCAGACCACCAGTACCAATTCCCCCTGGTAATCCACCTAAAGCTCCACCAGGACCTCCAAGCTGAGCTGAAAAAATATTGATAGTAGTAGTAATAGTTACTTGAATGCAAACTTAAAAATTTCTCAAAAATTTCAGCCGTACATGTTTTAGGGAGTCTTGCTTAAAAACACTATAATTTAAAAGGTATTAATATAATTAGCCTAAATTTTGACATTGTATTTAGTATGTTCCATGGATTCATGTATATTTTGTATGATTTTTACCATATTTCTGTGCTTTGGATGCCGCATAACCTTAAATTTGTAAAAGAAAGCATGTATTATTATGTGTCATATACTTCAAATCAAAACAAACATATTTGGATTTCAAGTTACCTCCAGGACCAACTCCAATGCCAGTGCCAGGAAGTCCATAAGTTCCAAGCCCAGACCCAGGTAGTCCGCCAGCCCCAAGACCAGCACCAGGAAGTGCACCAGGTCCAATTCCAGAGCCTGGCAAAACACCAGCTCCAAGTCCAGACCCAGAAAGTCCAGCAGTTCCAAGTCCAGAACCAGGAAGTCCTCCAGCTCCGAGACCAGAGCCTGGACGTTGACCAGTTCCAAGACTGGATCCTGGAAGAGCACCAGCACCAAGTCCAAGTCCTGGTAATCCTCCCACACCAATACCCAAAGCTTAAAAACAAAAATAAGGTATTTCAATTAAAAAAGTAGCAAATGGCAGTTTCTAATGTTTTTATATTTTAATAAACATTATTTCATTTGCAATTTTCATCAAACTAGTTTTACTCTCATCTGTAGTTTTGTGGTTTTTAGCCTTTAGGCAAATTTGGGGTTTGGAGGTTTATGGTAAATGAATCTATCAGATTTATAATATTTTTTTGTATATATTTTTCTTACCATACTTTCTGGCTTTTGCTCCTGCTCCTGCTCCTGCCAAGGGTAAAAGCAAGACAGTTAAATATCACTATGTCTGACTATGTCTGATATTATGAAAACACAATGAATCTTATTTTACCTCCCGGATAGGTACCAGCACCACTGGGATACAAGCTTCCAGGACCAGCACCAAAACCAGGTACACCACCTGCTCCAGGCACAGTTCCAGGTATGCCACCTGTGCCAGGCACAGCACCAGGTTGACCTCCAGCTCCAGCACCAGGTACAGCACCAGGTACACCACCCGCTCCAGGAACAGCACCAGGTACACCACCTGCTCCAGGAACAGCACCAGGTACACCACCTGCTCCAGGAACAGCACCAGGTACACCACCTGCTCCAGTTCCTACACCAAGTCTAGCTGCTGTTGGAAAAATAATCATCCTATGCTATTACATATTATTCTTTTATGCCGGTTATACTATGCGGACAAAAGATTGTAACAATTGAATTCCAGCATAATGTCAGTTCCAGCATAATGCCCCTGTTAACAAAGCATGCGATATAAAAACTCTGTTTTCCTACATTGGTGCTTATTTAAAGAAAAGCTTTACCTAGAGACTGTTATAGAGACTGTTATAGCAGCAATAGTCAGATCAATAATTATGAGGTTATATGTTCACAAACAAATACAGCTGAGATGCTTAGGGTGAGACAGTATTTGCAAACCATTGGCCTTATGGTGTATCTTAGTGTGTGATTCGTGTTCAGGTTTCAGATTAAAAAACTTACCATATTTAGCAGCCTTAGCCTGAGACTTAGGTGAGCCAGGTCCTATAAAGAATAAAAAAGTAACAGAAATTAGTGTCAGGGTGTCAGAGCTAATTAAATCAGCTTTGGGGGAAAGGGGTGGGGGTAGTCCATCTTAAAGTTTTTTTACATCTGGCATGCATACACTATAAATTTGACCAAGATAAACCACTTAGTTAGTAAGACAAATAAATAAATTTTTTGAGTATGTTATTAAAAGAAAGTCTGAAGACAGCCAGTATAAAACATCAATCACCTTAAGCAACGAGTAACTTTTGGCACATGTTTCAATGCTAGCCAGTTCAGAGTTATTAATTTTGCTGCATATAATATAAAACCACTAATATTTAAATAATATTTGTTTATTTTCCTGTGCAAAATAATACCTCCAGACTTTGGTGAAATAAGGGGGTATCCACTAAACACCCCTGGTAATTGTTGTCCAGCAAAGCTTCCACGACCACCACTGGTCCCAAGTCCACCTTGACCAAGCTGAGCTAGAAATTACAATGAGAAAATAAGAGATATATACAAAACAGATTATCAATTCTTTTATTCAATTAGTTTAAAGTCTTACCAGTCTGAGATCCTGTAGCTACGCCTGGCAGAACACCTTGACCTCCGAAACCTGCATTAACCATGTGTGTTTTGATATCTGATGTTAATAGAAAGACATTTACCTGATGTTATTCAGTGCTTTAATGGCATTTACCTTGTCCAGAAACGACACCTCCCTGATACAACCCAGGAACATTAACACCTAAGTAACAGGGAAAAAACTCATAAATGCAAATTATAATATGATGCCAATAACTAATTGGCATCACATTGAGCAAGGGATTTAGTTACATCACAATAAAAAATGTAACCACTTTACCGGGTACTGGTGCCTTTCCTGTCTTGCCAAACTTACGCCCAGGACCAGTTCCTGTACCTGGTAATCCAGTTTGTGGCAAAAGAGGTGCTTAATGGACACAAGTATAGGAAAGACACAAAGGTATCAGTTTTCCAAACAGCAAAATATTACAATAAGGACATACAATAAGGAACTACCTCCACCAGGACCAAATCCAGCTCCACCAGGACCAACACCAGCTCCACCTGGGCCAACTCCAGCTCCACCTGGACCAACTCCAGCTCCACCAGGGCCAACTCCAGCCCCACCAGAGCCAACACCAGCTCCACCTGGGACAACTCCAGCTCCACCAGGTCCAAATCCAGCTCCACTAGGGCCAAATCCAACTCCACCAGGCCCAAATCCAGCTCCACCAGGGCCAACTCCGGCTCCACCAGGCACAAATCCAGCTCCACCAGGGACAATTCCAGCTCCACCAGGCCCAAATCCAGCCCCACCAGGGCCAACTCCAGCTCCACCTGGCCCAACTCCTGCTCCACTAGGACCAAATCCAGTTCCACCAGGGCCAAGTCCAGTTCCACCAGGACCAAATCCAGCTCCACCAGGTCCAAATCCTACACCACCTAAAATCCAGTCCCAACAAGACTTATTTTAATTTGTTATTATTTGTATTTTGTTTTTAAAAAACCTAAGATCTTAAATGTATCACTTACCAGTGTTTTGTTGTTTCTGTCCTGGATAAAGACCTCCAGCACTGCCATATATTCCATATTTTCCTAAAGAGAAATACTTTATATTTTATGACATGGATACCCCTATAAAATAGCTGGATTGTAAGATACTATATAAAAACACTATGCAGTGGTGATTTGAGACTGTAAAAGCTTCCTGTTTAACCATGTTAAACAAAAGATTTGACCGTTCTTATGCATTTATGTGGTGTCTTTTTCTAGCTTCTTGTTGTCTGCAGTAAATATTCCTTTGTCTGGGGACATTATTGTTAAAACGGTATTTTTAAACACTTTATATTAATTAACAACAGAAATGTACGCCATCGTTTTGTACCTTACATCTCACAGGCATCCATCATTGTATATTTATAGTATTTTTTAATGTTCTTATAACTAATGCTGATGTCATTTAAATATAGTTATCTTACCCGGTTTCCTGGTTTTTCCAACAGCTCCTAAAGGAAAAGTACATGTTTATGCATTTAATAATAAAGATTGAATTTTAATAGGTTGCAATATGTTAAGATTACTTACCAACTCCCACTCCACCTGGACCAACTCCTCCTATCCCCACCCCCCCTCCTGGTCTAATGCCTCCAGGACCAACTCCTCCTTGACCAACTCCCCCTGGTCCAACTCTAGGACCAACTCCCCCTGGTCCAACACCAGGACCAACTCCTCCTTGACCAACTCCCCCTGGTCCAAATCCTGGACCAAATCCCCCTGGTCCAACACCAGGACCAACTCCTCCCAGACCAATTCCCCCTGGTCCAACTCCAGAACCAACTCCTCCTGGTCCGGCTCCTGGTCCAATTCCTCCAGGACCAACTCCTCCTGGTCCAAATCCTTGACCAATTCCACCTAGACCAATTCCCCCTGGTCCAACTCCAGGTCCAATTCCTCCTGGACCAAAGCCTCCTAGTCCAGCTCCTTGTCCAATTCCTCCTGGACCAAATCCTCCTGGTCTGACTCCGAGGCCAACTCCTACAGAAGCAACAACCAATGGTTAAGATATTAGTAATTGTGTGTTGTTATCCTTTGTGTGTTGATATTCTTGTTTAAACACTTACCCAGTTTTGGAGGTTTTCCACTGATGCCTATTAAAAGAAACCAAAACCATGATATTTTGCTAGGTTGCTGTAGAAACATGCTTAAAATGTAATATTAATAGTGTGCAACCATAAAAGCATTAGATTAGACATTAAAACACAATAAAACAATATTTACATTTCAGTATATTCATTAATTTAAAGGCCTTATATTACCAACATATTACATAAATAATAACGAAAACATTTTTGAATTTCATATAATTCTATTAACTATTTGTTATGTGTATGCTCAGCATCCATTCTAATTTATCCAATGACATAATTTGTGTTCAACCTTGTCCAAGTCCACCAGGGCCAACGCCGCCAGTTCCAAATCCACCAGGGCCAACACCACCAGTTCCAAGTCCACCAGGGCCAACACCACCAGTTCCAAGTCCACCAGGGCCAACACCACCAGTTCCAAGGCTACCTGGCCCAATCCCTCCGGGTCCAACTCCTGCTCCAAGAGTACCTGGCACTCCGGAACCAGGGCCTACCCCTAGCAAAGTATACACTTATTAATCAACATTTTATTTATATTATTAAACTACATTTACTATATTGAAACAGCTGCAAATATAAATATAAGTTAATAAAATACATACAATCTGATAAGGATTTACTGTCTTCACACATTGTGTTAAAAACCTATGTCAGATGAGGCATTTATAACATCAAAAATATGTTATTTGTATGCTATCCTACATACAGCAGTAATCACTTTAAATCTTCTGCTGCTGTTTTGTCATGGGGTGTGACCCAATATGATCTGATCCAAGCACTCTAGTTTGGGCCAGATTTGGGCCACAACTGCTTGAAATCTGAGTTGAGAACAGCACTTCCTGGACCTCTAGCTTCTACTATGACCACCTTCCCTCCTCTACAAGCTCCCTAATAGACCCAGACCCAGTAGTCACAATAATAATAATAGACCCAGACACCTCCCTGGTACTGAAGAACAAAAATAGAGAAGAACATAGTGTTTAAGTTTGAAGAAAATGTGACCTTGTACATATTTTTGTGTTTGTTATTGTAAATGGCATGGCTACCCAGGTATGAATGTTAGAATTTTTTAACCACAACCCGTATATGCCTAATACAGTAGTATATACTGTGTTTATCAAAAGAAAACATCTACTACCTCCTGCTCCAGGGCCGCTGCCAATTCCTGGTCCAGTTCCGAGGGTACCTCCAGGACCAAAACTAAGCCCACTTCCTGGAAGGACTCCAGTCCCTATACCCCCAGGACCAAATCCTGTGCCTACTCCAACCCCAGGGCTAACTCCAGTACCAAGTCCAGCTCCAAAACCAAGTCCAGCCCCTACTCCAGGACCGGCTCCCCCTCCTGCTGCAGGTGGTATGTAGACTCCTGCAACAAAGGAAGAGCATTTATTAGGATAGTTGCTAAATTATGCAGAAATGTATACTTTTTAAGTTTAAGGAAAACAACTAAAACATATACTACTTTAAAAAATGTGTATATGTTTTTGTGTATGTCTCAGAGGCAAGCTGCGTTCAGAGCCCAAGGTTAGACTTGTTTAAGGGCTCATAATTTGTAGTTTTAATTTAATTCATTTTCCTATTTGGCAGCACAGTGGCTTAGCACTGTTGCCTCACAGCAAGAAGGTCCCAGGTTAGTATCCCAGGCAGGGGACTTTCTGTTTAAAGTTTCCATGTTCTCCTTGTGCTTGTGTGGGTTTACACCGGGCATTCCAGTTACCTCCCACAGTTGAAAAACATGTATTTTAGGTTGATGGTGATTCTAAATCGTCTATAAGTGTGAGCATGAGATTGCGTCTGGTTGTTTGTCTGTATGTGACCCTGCGATGGACTGGCGACCTGTCTAGGGTGACCCCTGCCTTCACACAATGACAACTAGGATAAACTCCAGCAGATACCTGTAACCCTGATTAGGAATAAGCCGGTATGGCCAATGGATAAATAGATGTATGTATGTATGGATTGATGGATGGATGGATTCCCCCAGTTACCTTCTGGCTCTTTATGCTTTTACTACTTACCTGCTGTTTTACTACCATATTTCATTCACTATTATTACTATTATTACCAGTTCTTAGAATTTTTGGCTACATCTTGGTGTCCATTAGGAATTAAACATCTGTGGAAACATGCCTTCACATTTGCTTTACAGTTTAAAATAAATGCACCAGTTACGTTTTAAGAATCCTAACTCTATAGAAAAGCACTAAAATAATGATTGAAGGTGCTGGAGAAATAAAATGGTTTGCTTAAATAATCCAGAAATTGATTATAGGGAAAGCGTAATATTTATTTTTATTCTTTTTCATTCTTTTGAAAACTGTAAACTCTGCAATTACAATGAAAACCATATGCCTGATAGGATTATGTTGACATATCAAGCTCAGTCTGTGACCATTGGGTAAATTGTAAATAATGCAGAATAAATTTTAAAAGCCTCTTAAGAAACCTTCAAGAACCTTAGCTAGATTACATTAGACTGCAATTTCTGCCAAACACATTCAGTTTTAATTATAAACAACGGATCACGGTTTATAATAATAATTGGGGGATGTTTTATTTTAGAGCATTTTAAAGTTTAGATTAGAAAGCTGAAGATGTCTTACCTCCTTGGAATGAGGGTCTACACAGAGCCAGCAGGATAAATCCATGGAAGAGCAGCCGAGCTTTGCTTCTCTCCATCCTGCTCTGTAAAACTCCTTTCCCTTTAGCAACCTAGGGGTTTTATTCCCTCTCGAAGCCCATGTCATGAAAAAAAAAGAGAGAAATTGGAGTGGGATGTCCATCTGCGTGTGTGTGTGTGTGTATATAAGATGAGGGGTTGGACAAAAAAGGATATGATTCACTATTTTATTTTCACTTCAGCTCTGAAGTTTTTAAAATTATTTATGCTAAACAAAGAAAACAAGACGCATTATAAAAGAGAGTAAGACGGATCAAGAGACAGTAAGACTTCATGCCACCAAAACAGAATTTCATGAATGGCAAATATTTTCTGGAATTTCAAGAAGATGCATATTTTCTTGACTTAATTTTTTGGTATTTTTTGATAAGAAAGATATCAACAGATCTAGACCCTCTTGTGTTAAGTAATAAGATTGTATTGCACATCATAAAATCAATCATCTTAAGCAACGAGTAACAAACATAAAGCAAACATAAAATCATAAAAATGCAATGCATTGTGCAGTGAATTAGAAACATTTCTGGAAAGGTATCACATTTTATCCTTTTTTTAGTAATTTCTGGGTGATCTAGCTCTCCTTCTTTGGACTGGTAACTTTCTGCCAGAACACAAGCTGTGTTTTTAGGCTGTTGGCAGAGATAAGGATTAGGTCATTTCAGCTCTGATAGACATCTTGAAATTGAACGTAAAACCGCACACATAAACACAAATAAATATATATATATATGAAAGTGAGAGAAAGAGAATGTGAGAGAAGAAATGCCTTTACAAGAATATCCAAAACAAGCAATACAAACTTGCCAAGAAAACCTATGAAACATCCTAAAATTTGTATTTGTTTTTAGACACAGCGTTAATTGGCTGCATTTGCCGTTTAGAATTAACAGTTTTAGAATTAAATCTCAACCTTACTATTAACGATCATGCCTTAAAGAGGAATCTTCTTGTACGATCGGCAGAAAAGCTATAAGATAAATGACGGAAATGTTATTTAAACGTTATTCCTGTTCAACATGAGGAGTCTAATGTACTAATGTTCTACTTAAATTGGGACTTCAATTGGGATATTTAAGCAAAAACACCACAAATACAAACTACGCAATGTTCAAGCTGATCACCTTTATTGTCTTTTCCAAATTCACCTATTTTAAATTGGGGCAGGGGCAACAAAAGTTGCGGAATGCTCTAAAAACACCTGTTTGGCACATTCAACGGGTAAACTAGTTAATTGAAAACAGGTGAGCGTCATGATTGGGTATAAAATAATTGGGATCCCCGAAAGTCTCATTCATTCACAAGCAAGGATGGGGCACAGTTCACCCCTCTGTAAACAACAAATAGACCAACAGTTTAGGAACAACAATCCTCAATATGCAATTGCAAGAAATTGAAGTTTCCCTCATCTACATTCATAATATCATCAGAAGATTCAAAGAATTTGGAGAAATCTCTTCATGTAAGCAGGAAAGGCTGAAAGGTAATCATATCTGGTCTTTGTGGTGTTTTTAATTTAATATGGGCCAACAAGGGCTTGCAGTGATGTAACCAATTACAAGTCAATCACAAAAAGGACAATTTTTGTTCTGTGTTCCAAAGCAAACCTTTTGGATCCTTTTCTTCTTTTCCAAAAAAAATCATTTCACCATACTAG
Source organism: Bagarius yarrelli (assembly GCA_005784505.1). Lineage (NCBI taxonomy): Eukaryota > Metazoa > Chordata > Actinopteri > Siluriformes > Sisoridae > Bagarius > Bagarius yarrelli. The sequence goes on from VCAZ01000078.1 coordinate 1,543,691, forward strand.
CACCGCATAGCTAATTGCAAACATTTATCATTCTTTAAAAATGATTCTTTCTGTTTTAGTTAACTAGCTGCTTATACGATCCTACAGAACTATACATAAAAATGTTAAAAACACACCGATTCCTAATGCAGACAGTGTTAAAATAAGATGTCTGGCTGGTGTGTGAACTGATAAGTCAGTAAGTTTTTGGACATTGTAAGACGTGGCTTCGCCAATGTTTAATATGCCTTTAATAAAGCGGTGGATTTGCAATAGAGTAAAGCTGAGGCTTGCCCAATTCTGTAATTCCTTAATGCAAAACAGCGTAATACCTTAATTGGACACAAAAGCTGCTTTTATTGCCTTGCGTGAAACTTGATTGAAACCATTTTTACATACAGTTTGATGGAGCAGCATAGTTATGTGATGAAATAATTGTAGAATAAAAACAACAAGGGGGGAAAGGGTCTGCAGAGGAGATATACATTTCTCTCCCAGGCTGATAAGCTGCAGTGTGGATGTAGAGAAAAGGGAAAAAAAGAAAACGGAGAAAAACAAAATTTGGAATTAGGCCAAAGCCGTGGAACCACCTTGATATTGTTGCTAATTTGGTTCAGTGTGCAATTATTTTCTTGTGTCCAGCAATAAAACAGGTAAAGACACAATGAGACAAATTCTTATGATATTCTTACCGTACTTAAGTATTTTTGAGAGAATCTGTACTTATGTTTTATATTCCTGTCTACATTTTCTAAATAAAATATATACATTTATGCTAATATATTTCTCTGTATATTACTACAAAAAAAAAAGAATACAAACCGCAATCAAGCGGATTCGACAAATCAATGATCTGACGTTTGATTGGTTGCAGCATTGATTAAACTTCTTTGCGCATGAGTAAACAAGTGCTTAAACAATCACAGTTGATTAAATTTTTCATTTACGTCCACTCATTTCATGCTAGCAAGCGACTAGCGACTTCCATTCTATGCTAAAGTTCATAATAGAAGCAGAAATTGATGCGGTAACTGATTCTCCAGTAACAAAAGACATGCATACAAAGGCAGTGGTTAAGGTGTCGAACTGTCGAATTGAAAGATCAGGGTTCGATTCCCAACATCACCATGTTGCCACTGTTGGGCCCCTGAGCAAGGCCCTTAATCCTCAATAGCTCAGTTGTATAAAAAGACATACATGTAAGTTGCTCTGGATAAAGGCTTCTGCCAAACGCTGTAAATGTTTGCGAGAAATGTTTATGTTGGAATGAAAGATACTTGGAATGAAATTTTCGTTTTATTTCTGTGGTAAATTTTAACCAAACTCTGTGACATTTACATGTGACTAATATATTTAGATGAACAATATGAATTTGCTCCGTATTCAAAATAAACAGCTAGTTTTATTATTATTATACTTAAAAACATAAACATGTACCATTATAAAATGTAAGAAAATTAAATGTAAAAAAATTAAAACTAAACACAGTCTAGCTAAAATTGTGTAGCTATAGAACAATTTTTTGCATTGTACTTTTACTTTCGAAACTTAAGTAGATTTTATATTTTAACAAGAACAATAAATACCACAAACCTTTACTCAAGTAATATTAAAAATAGTGACTTTAATGTCTACCAAATTCATTTTTCCATTAAAATAACTTTTTACTTTTATTTGACTATGGTGCTTTCAGATATTTTATTTCCCTCTGCTAAAGATCTAAGGATGTCGTAATATCCATCCTATAGTTTAAAAAAGACGTTTTTTCCTCCTGGGTACCAGCCAAATATCCCCACATGGTCAAAACTCTTAGATATCCCAGATATTTCATGTGCAGACATCTGGTCCACACTATTATATATAAACGTGCACAAAAGAACACACACACACACAGCGGCGTTGTGTGTCCAGTGCTCTGCCAGCTCAAAGAGGCATATCACAGTTATGAATAAAACTGTTGATTGAAATGCGCCTGTTTTTCAGTTTACCTAACGTCTACCTTACGTTTACCTAACGTCTGCCTTCTATATAAGGATCTGCAGGCTGCCTGCTCGAACCTCCACAGACTGCTCTTACCATGTAACAGGCTTGGGAATGCAAACTGTTTTTCGACAGGATATCAGGATTAGGTCTCGAGAAACTTCTCAGGTCACAGCTACAAGTTGGAGACTCGCATGAACGAGCTCTGTGAGGGTCATTAGTAATAATGAAAAATAAGAGGTTCATTTTTTGAGCAAAGTTAGTCTTTCATGCCGTATTAATTATGATGATGAACGAGCTGTCCAGTTGTATCTGGCAACCCTAATCTTAGTAGTGCTGAATCATGTTTTTTACCAGGTAGCGTCACTGATATGACTTTAAACTAGCCGAGTAAGATCTTGTGTACATCTCTTTGCTTCATTCAATGTGATAGCAAAGTGTTAAAGCCAAAGATATGGAAAAATAAGGTTTCTTTAACTTTATCTAAAATTATGTCAAATTAAGTACATTTATTGTCCTTCCTACGCATCTAGTTACTGTTTTCCACCTCTCGACCAATCATCATCCTCATAGTGGCAACTAACCTATTACTCAATTAGTCTACGAAAAAAACTAACTTTAACCTTGACTAATGTATGACACATTTAATACATGAAACTTTAGGCTGTTTTGTCAGACTGTATGAACGTGATCACCATATCACACTGTAGGATATCAGGTGTCATAATGTCAGACAGTACGAAAGTCAAGATGAGTCTTGTACAGGTGGACTTGTACGAAGTTTTACATCAGCGATCTGTAAAACGTTCCGTTTTCTTGCTAAACGGTAGCTATCCTTTTATTTTATTCCAAAAAAAAGGCATGCTAACATTTGTAAATCGGTCCTCCTATTGGTTCTTGGTTTGACAGTGTTATAGGAAAAGTCACGTTGCAGGATAGTGTCTGAAAACTTCTGACACTGCCAGAATTTGTCAAAGAAAAAAAATTTTTGTAACGGATATTAATCGTCTGTTGGTAAATACATCAAACTAGCTACCAAAAACCAGAGGTTATAAGAATCTTCTAGGATTTTAATATTTCTTTTATTGTAAGCCCAGCTTTAGGGACAGCTTTACAAGCATTACAGACTCTCACTTTATAGATATCAATTAAATTGAGTGTTTTTAATGAATGTTTAATATTGTCGTTTCTGATGTATTTCTGTAAAGCTGCTTTGAAACAATCCCGATTGTTAAAAATCGCTATAGAAATAAATGGGAAATGACTTGATTTAAGTTCCTGATTAGCAAAGTTTGGATTCCATTTTTCTTTTTAGGAATCTATAGGTAACTCTAATAATTAGAAATATACAGCTGCAGTCGAATAATATACAACAAGCCAGAACTTCCTAAAATACAGTAATAAACAGGACAGACAACTAGAGTGTTATTTGGCAAATGAAACTCAAAAACAGGACACATGATTAGACATTATTTGTTGTTTATTTGGTCTGCAAAAACACTGTTTGTGAGTTTTATGTATGATGTAAGAGTCGTGTGTCTGAAAGAAGGAACACAAATGTAACAGAAAAGTACAGTCGTTTCAGAATGATGTGAGAATATATTATAATGAGATCCAGTAAATAAAACTTATGTAAGATTATATATAGATATATATATATATATATATAATATATATATATATATATATATATATTACTTACTTACTTTAGGGGAAAAAATGACTCACTAGCTCTAAGTAGCTGAGGGAGTCAAAGCATGAATTCGTTAACAATACCTACCGGAGTTAACGTAGAGTATGGTAACAAGTACGTAGCAGAGTAACAAAGCTTATCAAAATGTTGTGCAAAAAAAAAAAAACAGAGAAAAGAAAATACAACTACAGATGTCTTTATATTATTTAAACATTAAAGGTTGACTTACTTAGATTGATTAATTCTGTTTTGTGTAGCACCAGGGGGTCCTGGAGAAATGTTATTTCATTCCACTGTGTACTGCATTCTGCTATATATGGTTAAAATAACAATAAAGCTCCTTGAACTTCTCAGTCTAGTTAAGATACAAATGGTGTCGACTTGAAAGTTTACTGTTAACTACTATTAACACACCAACTAGCACACTGAACTTAGTCAGTCATTACAGATAGGAGACCTTACGTTTTTTTTAAATAAACTTTTTATCTATATGCTTGAAGTTTGCTTTAGTTGCTAGCTTTGTGATGCTGAAGTTTTTATTTTGAATAATTATTGAGTAACCAATAAGAAACTATTTGCTTTCACATTAGTCAACAGTATTAATTTAAGTGTTAATTAGTACTAACGATTAATTCCTGCATATTTATTTGTTAACTACAGACCGTTATTCTACAGCGTAGCGAAAAGTTTTTGCCGTCCCCCAATTTTCAACCCAATTCAAACGGTAGCCAGCAGCAAACTAACAGCAGTGATGACACACCTTTTCCCTCCAACGTAATAAGTTGCTTTTATTGCTGTTCAGTCCACCGGACTAGTTTAGATTTTAGTTTTCTGGAATAGTTTGTAATGCTGCACCAATTTCGTCATCAGGTTTGGTGCTCCTATTGGTTCTTGGTTTGACGGTTGTTATAAAAAAAGTCACATTGCAGGAGTTGAAAACTTCTGACACTGCAAAAGTTTCATCAGATCAGAAAAATTATTGTAACGGTTATTAATCGTTGGTAAGTAAAACTAGCTAACAAAGACAAGAGATTTTAGGGTAGGGTTAATGTAAATGCTGTAAATGCCTTTATTTACCAAAAAGTTTTTTCATCCATCTTGCCATCCTCCAATCTTAAACCCAATTTCTTGAACAATCAGCAAAAAACACCTTAACAAAGACATTTGTATACATAAAATGGAGTGCCCTAAACTGGTAACCGAACTTAATCTAAAAAGATAAGCAAGATGACAAGCACAGGGTTACCTGGAAAATCTCATTAGCCTAACAAACATAAACGTTCCAAGAACAACAGAAATCAGCGAAGATCTGAGGTTTCTCCATGCCAGCTTGTTGTTGTGATTTTATACTCCACCAGACCGCAAATGTTTTGCATTCCGTTTCTGAAGACAGATGTTGTAAAAGGATGATGTCAGGTCTGTTTCTAAGACTTCACAGGGAGGAAAGCGGGCAGGGTAAGTATGAAAGGAGAAATCAGGGGAATACAAGAACACAGCGAGATAACCCTCTGCCAGAAGACTCTGCCAGTAAAAACAAGGTTATCTAAAACAAGACGTGGGCCTTTATTAAAAAAAAAGCCAGTGTATTCATTGTCTCTTAAGCAATCTTTTATTGTGCTTGTAGAATAATACAAGACATGTAAATGTTTTATTAGAGCTCAGATTTTATATGCATATCTAATTTGTGAGCGTGTGTGAACTCTGAGGGTCACCTAGGAAAAGGTGCCAACCCGTAAGATGACCAGTAGAGAAAATGGTGATGGATAAACAGATGAATGTGAAGTGTGTTGCCCAAGTGCACAATATTTCATCGAGAAACTGTACAGTTTCTGCCTCACATCTCCAGGATTCCTGGTTCGACTGTGTTTTGCAATAGTCCTCGTGGATTTTCTCTGTTTTTTTTATCCAAAAAACACCCGTAGGAAGCTTTATTATGTGATATAATCGGTGTGATTGAGTTTATTCATGTGTTTATGTACCGCTGTCTACAATGGACTGGGAGGACTGGCCAGGATACTGATAAGATAGAGGGTGTAGGACCTCCCCTCATTGCACATCTTCAGCGCTAAACTAATTTCAAGGCAGTATGTTGTATGTTCTCTATAAACTGGCTTGATGACAGAAAACTCAATGAGAGTGTCCTGGTTTTAGTGTGTCCATATTAAGGCTTGGCTTATTGGCTGCACTTTGTAAAGGGTCAGTAAAAAAAAATGGTCAAAAATTGTCAAATCCAAGTGTTTCGTTTAACGCTGTTCTCTAAAAAGGACTGGGGAAAAATCAATGGTTGCTCAATGGTAATCAGAAGGTCATGTGTTTCAATTTCAAGTTGGATCACCGAGATGTTTCTTCTGGGCCCCTGAGCAAGGAACTTAGTCCGCAATTGCAAAAATGTATAGAAAATAAAATAAATGTAGGTTGCTCTGGATGAGGGTGTCTGCCAATTGCCATAAACATAAGCACAAAATTCAAACATAAGACCTTCTGGGTTGAATTTGAATTATTAATAAACCTACCAAAATTTCAACTTACGTTAGTTGGATATGTTAATATTAAACTAACACTTGGATTGCAGTGATCTTTCTCATGACTTCGATCATCAAACCAGTCCAGCATTCAACAGTGCAAAGCAAATAATGCACATAAGCAAATACTGGCATGGTATAAATCACACATATCACCATGATGTCAAAAACGAGTGTGTGTGGTGAATATATCTCATACCTCAGTCATGAGAACATGTTGTATCTACGACGTTAAATTTCACAGAATCATTGAGTAAACATTGAAAATTTAATCAGCAGCAGAAAGAAATCGTTCAAGGCTCTGGGCAATAGCTGTTCTTTCGGTGGTTTTACCATACATAGAATTTGCTTTTTTATCAGAGACAGCAGGGGATATAAATAGTAAATTGTCTAGTGTCTAGTCTCTAGTTTACTGAGAACCAATAGCATAATGGTGCAACCTTGAAAGAACATTATTTTAGCTATTATTGTTCTTTTTCGCTGAACTTTGATACAATGGTGTCAATGAGGGAAGAAGCTCGACCATAAAGAACCTGGTGAACACACAATTACAGCACAGAACAGAATGTGTGGTATTCATTTTTTTATAATAAAGCAGTAATTGCACTTTAATAATTTATTAATTACATTTAAATTGATAGTACTCGAATAGGGCTACCACTTTGAAATAGTCGTACTATACCAAGTAGTATTCAAACCCTAAGTCATGTGATTTCACCTTTTGTTTACTCAGTAGAAGTTTTACTTAGAAGTAACCGATTATTAACCAGGATAAAAACTACCCAGATTAAATAGTTCTATGGTGTGGCACAATTCACTTGAAACACTTAAGAACGATAAATACGATAAAAAAAATACATAAATATCTAAATATACAAGTAAAAACCTTCCAACCTGGCTGGACAAAAAATAATTTACAAATGCCATAAATTGAACCAATAAATGGAGAACAATAAGTTCCTGTAATTTGATCCAAGTTCAAGAGGCATTAAAGTTTGAGCCAACCTTTTTAACCAGCTTGGCACCAAACACACACAACAGAAAGTTTAATATTGTTTAAAAAAAAGAAATGATATAATTTTTATCATTTATCATGTGAAATGATAAATGATATAGAAACGAAGTAAATAACAAACAACCAGTGACTTCTACCAGTTCCTGTCAGGTTTGGGTGACTCTGTGCCAACTTTGCCCTCAGATTCCTGTATCTATCTGACAGGAGTGGAACCCACTGTGTTGTTCTGCCATTGTAGCCCATCTTGCTCTAAAGTTTTAATAATTTGTCATGCTTTTCTGCTCACCACAGCTGTATAAAGTGAATTTTCGAGTTACTATAGCCCATCCTAAAGCTTGAAACAGTCTGGGGTTTTTCCTTTGACCTCCTTTTTTATCAAAAATAACATTTTTTTCTAACATTCTCTGTTAAATTTTGTGAACATTTCAAAACCCAGGAAATTGTCTGTTTTTAAAATTCCCAAACCAGCTCATCTGACACCGACAGCATGGCATACAGATGTTATTATTAAAGTGTCCATCTGATGTAAATTTAAAAGCCTTATAAAAACCGAGTGCATAATTGACTTGAATTGTCAATTTTCCCTCAAGTGTCAGATGATCAACTTCACTTAATGCAGCCTAAACCCAGCTCCGGTCCACCAGATGACTGGGATTTTTTTTTAAACACACATATTGTTCTAGTTAGCAGCTGTTTTATTTAAGAGAGTTGCCTAACCAGGTTTTTGAAGTAAACGATGTTTACACTGTGCAAAAATTAGATCAACAGAATGAAAAAATCCTAATGTATGGTGGAACATGGTCTGCATTTATTGCTATAGAACCTGTAGTATTAGTGGAGTAATCAATACTATTAGAGATAAAATAGTAACCATGCAGCTGTCAGCTACAGCATCGCATCAGATAACACGCTACAGATCCCCTGAGGAACAATTCCACTCATTCTCTATTATAGGAGAAAAAGAATTTTATAAACTTGTTTAATCATTTAAACCAACAACATGTATGTTAGACACACATACAATTTGGCACCAATAAGTTACAAAAAAAAAAAATACAACTTGACATTCAACCTTGGTTGTATCCCCCTATTAGTGCTATTGGATCTTAGAGCTGCAGTCGAACATTGACCTCAACTCTCTAGACTGCAAAACTTTGTATGCTTATGTTATTTCTTTGCGGCCTGAAGGAAAGCCCCCATCCTCACCCACCACCCCAAGCCCTGCTGTTGCATTCTGAAGTACATTGTTGTCCAGAAGGCCTTTGTATGTTGTAGAGTTACATGACATTTCTTTACTGGACGCTCAACACCTGTTCCAGCATGACAATGTCCCTGTGCACAAACCCCCTAATCTCCATGCTGTGTTCTGGATGTTTTTGAGTGGAAGAACTCTCATGTCCTGTATTCTGACTCAACCCCTTTAAACTTAACACCTTTTGAGATGAACTGGAACCCCAAGTGAACCCCAAACCTGAGGTGAGGACCCCAGCATTAGTGTCTGAAAAAGAATTAGTATTATGTTAATGACAGTTATATGAAAAAAATAAACCAGTACGTCTGTAAAAAATCGTGACTAAAGCAAACCTCAGCCTGTGGGGTATTATAAACTGGCACAGTAATTTAAGTCCTAAAAAAGCAACACAAAAATCTTTTAACATTCTTTGTAGCTTCAGTATAGACATTCCTGATTTTAGCTGTGTGTAGCAGACTCTCTAATAATCTATCCATTCTGTGCCAAAAGACAAAACGATTCCCTCATTGCACACATACAGACATAATTCATTCCTGGTATGATCTCATTCTGTTTTCTAAATGAGTACATAGTGGCCCTCTGTAGCAAAAAGCAGGTCCTCTATAATATCTATTACAAAGATCACATGAAAATAAAATGAAATAAAGTGACAAATAAGTAATAGGGCACAAGAGAGAAAAAGGAGTTGCTACTCATGCGTCTCAGAGCAAAACATGTTGACAGGAAATATGTTGTAAAGACGGACTAATGAGAGAACGAAGTATTTACATTCTTTTGTTTTTATAGCTTAAACCAGGGCAAGAGAGCCCTAATTGTGCAAGGGGTTCGTTTATCGAGGCTTAAAGCATAGTGTAGATGAAGGATTTGGGAGACAGTCAAAATTCTGTTGTTACAAAAATATCTATAGTAAATGTTATGTCAATTTTCTCACTATAATTACAAAGGCAAAGAGTATATGAGGGTTTTTTAATAGTAGTAATATGCAATACTTTTACAATAACAGACCTCTTTATTGGGGAAAATAATTTTTTATATAAAGTAATAAAGTCACCAAAACCAGAGCGTTGCTAACGGCACCCCTGACAAACCAAACAAAAAGTACTGCCTGACCAGCAGTTGTTAACCTCATTTTTTTGTAATTTTTCACATGCGGTATAAACTCTTACTTCTTGTGAGTATCTTAGCGGTGAACGTACTGGACTGTTTGGAAGGTTGTAAGTTTAAATCCCCAGTATTACCAAGCTGCCACTGCTGCATCCAAATGATGGAATCCATAGATGTCCCACATCATCCGAGCAGAAGAACAGAATCATGTCACCGTCATTGTATGTTTTTGTGAAATAAAAATTGTATGAGGTAATTAATGGTAAAACAGGAAAAAAATAAGGAACATAACAATATTATTCAACAATATAATTCATTTCTAAAAATAAATTAAAACCGTCTGAAATTTTAGTGTTATTTCAATTATTCTAGTTAAACAGAACTCATTGTGTGTTATTGGAGCCAATAAGCTCAATAAGCAGTAGCTCAGTCATTGATGTGTTGGACTGCTGATAGGAAGATTGTGTGCTCGATCCCCAACTCCAACAAACTGCCACTGAGCGATTCCTGAGCAAGGCCCTTAACCATCAACTGCTCAATTGGATAAAAATGATAAATTATATAAATGTAAGGTGCTCTGGACGAAAGTGTCTAAAAACCAGTGAAATTAGGATGGAGGTGGTTTTGAAAAAACACTGAGTCAAGTGTCTGGTGAAGTCATTGTTGAGTAAATGGTAGCGATGCACCGATACTAGAAATTTTAAAATGAATGCTGAAAACCTGCTTATGGCAGGCTGCAAACTTTGTTCTGCAAAAAAATCAAGAGGTACAAAGAAAAATACTTATAATATGAGTAATCGGATAAATTATCTGAAATTAAAACACAAAAGTGAACATTGAGAAGTTAACGCTGGCATTGACGTTAGCACCCAGCAATCGACCCTGCAGCAAGATAAGACAGTATGGTAAGAGATCACCCGAGTACCATACAGGTATCAGTATCGATATCGGCAAGTACCAGGAAAAAAATATCAGTACTTGTACAAAAAATTGTATCGGTGCATCCCTAGTAAATGGTGTACTTGTCAGCAGCCATATAAAATAAAACATGGCATAATGGCACAACAGTCTGAATTATTTATAAGATTTTATTAACATGACTGATTCAGGTAATAATAATAATGTTTATGCTTTATGGGAAGGTCAATTATTTCTACAGCAAATTCATCATTTAAGTATCAGTCTGTGTTTTTTTGATTGTTTCATTTTGGGTTTTAATTCTGTTCATTTACTCACCAAAATGCATGACGCACATTAAGACCCCAGAGACCTGACCAAAAAATATATCCAGGTTATAGAAACATTTTACAGCAATACCACATAATCTAAAGATTATTCTTTCAGAGGGAGGCCCAAAAAGTAAGGTTACTGATGAAGACATCCTGTTACAACACTTCACGGTCACAAATATCAGCCAACAAAGATGACATCATGAAAAAAAGAGAAAATAAAACAATAGACCTCTGAACTCCTGCTAAAAAAATTAAACGTAAAAAAGTCACACCAGTGGGTATTTTCTACCTTTTGGTGATTTTTATGACGTAACTGTTTGTGATTAAATGCACACGATCCTATTGTCATAGGAACTGTAGGAAATCACACACTCCTCAATTCCACACCAAAATTCATGTCAAAACAAACACAGTTCTGGTGTGGATTGGAAATATTATAAAGAAATTCGGTACAATGCTAAATATTTAGCAGTTAATCAATTATAGTACGGGAGCAGCAATAAGATATCAAGGACTGTTGGTGGATCGATGGTCCATGTAGTGATCGTGATAACTATTTAAACAATAGTGGCATTTACAGACAATGGTAAACGATGGTAGACTCCCAATCTTCATTTAAATTACAAACAAATAGAACGGTATAACAGTATTTTTTCACTGCTACGTTATTTCCCTAAAGTACCTTCTCTAAGCTTTATTGCTTAGGATTATAAGGGTGTAAAAACTCTCGTCAGGCTTGCTAGGTGCGTTAAGCTGCCGGGCCACTGGAGAGCAACAGTGAGACTTTCTGCTCCTGTGTTGTAGACCATTAGCTCCATGTTTGTTTATATCTTCTCATGTGATTCTCCCAGTCTTGCCATTGGTTGATTGTTCCCTCTTTGTGTTCAGGTGTTTCTTGTTTAGGTTTTTGTTCTCCCAATCAGTTGTGTATTTATACCCTTGCATTTGTTGTATGTCACGGTTGGTATCCATGGACAATGTCTATGTCTACATCCTTGGTCTATGTCTCAAAGTCTATGTCTCATTTGTTCAATCCAAGTCTATGTCTCATTTGTTATCCAGAGCGACTTACATTTATACAACTGAGGGGCCCAACAGTGGTGGTTTGGTGGAGCTGGGAATCGAACCCTGGTCTTTCTGGTAGCAGTCCAACACCTTAACCACTAAGCGACCACTTCCCCACCACTTCCTAGTCATGTTCATGTCAAAGTTACGTCAGGTCAAAAATTAGTTTCCGTTTTTTTGTTTTCCAAGTTTTGATTTTGTTTTGCTTTTTTTAAAATTAATTATTTTTTTTTATTGCATCCAAACTTGTATACAATTCATGACATAAGGAACAATGCAACGTGAGATGGACTGTAGTTTAGGCCACAAAGGAAAGACATGCACTTTGTGATGTATATCCTCATGACATGCCTCATTACACTATGTGTGTGTCAGTGTGGACCTTTCAGTACTCACGTTTCCATACGAGGTTACAATTATTCTTGGCAGAGGGTGTAAACACCCTGATTTCTCACGTTTGACATATTGCACAGTGTAGCTATGTTCTGGTCACGTAATTATCCTGAGGCCATGTGTAGCAGGCGCACATCCATAGGAGCCTGTTGCTGTAAAGGGTCACATGGAAGGAAATCCATGTAAACTATCATGTGACCCACATGATGAGTAACTTTTTATTGAGTAATATTTTGTTAAGCAAAAAAATATTATTCAAGTAATTAAGAAATGATTTATGTTTTTCTACCTGGTAAGCATTTCTTCCTGACTGACTTCATGTTGCTCTGGACAGCCTGTGACATCATCTTATAAAAAACACCTGGTGGAACCGGTGTAAACACCTCTTGCGAATGAATAGATTATTTCTCGCTGTTGGTGTGATGCCATGTAACGGTGGGTGCGAATTAGTCACACAGGCTTTATTTGTCCTCCTTAATAGAAACTTTTTCGATACTTCTTCCTGTGCAATCTGCATAAACCCAGCTGGACTCAAGCACATGGTAATGATCTCGTTCTGCTTTAATCACCTGCATCTCTCTTCATTTTATGACACAGAAGAGTACATTTAGTTCACTCCATGTGGTAAAGGTGGAGGTAAATGGAAACAATATGTGACAAAGTGCCCGGACGTATCATATTTCAGCGAATTTTACTATTTTGGGGAAAAAACACGAATTCTTGTATAAAAAGAAGCTTTTATTTGTCATATATAGCACAGTGAAATGCCTAAATTTGCATTCCTGGAGCAGAGAGGGTTGAGGGCCTTCCTTAAGGGCAAAATAGTAGTAGCGGCTATGGGATGCTGGGGCATAAGCTATAGTGTCAGCCTCAGACTTCATGTCCTCGAACTGTTGGCTTAACTTTACTATGTACAGTTGTGAAAATAAGATAACTTGTAACCTGTCAGTGTCACAGAAGTAAAATAAGATAACTTGTAACCTGTCAGTGTCACAGAACTGAGGGTGAGATTCTCTCTTTTTTTCTTTTAACCCTCTCACGTCTGTCTTACACATCAGGGAGAAATAAAAAAAGGAATCCTAAATAAATTTTTTTCCTTTTTTATAATAAAAACAATTGTTGATAGTCTCATAAAGTTACATCAGGGCAAAGTCCATTGTTGAAAGCACTATGCGAATAAAATTAAATAAAATGTAATTTAATCACCTATAATTACTTGTAATTTGCTAGCAGTGCTAACACTTGCTATATTTAACTTTTTCCTGCTAATTCCAGGTTAGATAAGCATCAATCCCAGTAACTGATATAAACCGTAAACTAATCTTTAATTTACAAGCATGAATCTTGTTTTCTGTCTGTTTGTTGTTTTGTGTAATTGTGTGTTGTTTTGTGTAGCACTGATCCTGGAGAAACTGCATCTCTTATAGACTGTATGGTTAAAATGACAATAAAGCTTTTTGAACTTAAACTTGACCTTGAGACTATTCAAGTGTAAATTAAATAACCGAACTATTTTTTACATATAATAAAAATGTTAAATCTTAAATTAAAAAAATACCAACACAATATTTATGTTTGCAGGATGCATAAAAGGGTTTAAAAATGATATGATGTGTGCAACACAGCTACAACAAATAAAACTGATGTGTAAAATTAATCATTAATCAGGATTGACAAAAATTAGTCATATCGGGGAGGGGACCCCGAATAAAATTCAGCTTGTCTGATGGAAAGAGTGTCTGATGGAAAGTTCTAGATCAGTAGTTAAGATATTGGACTTCTGATTAAAAAAAAAAAATGCCTGCTGGGCCCCTGAACCCTGAGCTGCTCAGTTGATTAAATGAGTGAACTGTAAGTCAAATTAATTACCAGCTCACAAATATGACCTTCACATTCCATTTTTCTAATCAGTCATAATTTGCATGTTTACATTATAAACTCACTTTTCTGATGATTACTATGCCAGTGAATGTTAGTGCTTCCAAGAACCTCTGGCACCATTTAATAAACGTCTGTTGAAAATGTTGTCTTGTGTAGTGTAATAGTACACTGAAAATATCAGACCGACCTAATCTGTGTGTTTATTTGTTGGAATCGAATTCCAGGCCAAATTCCATTAGTCATTTCAAAACATTAGTCAGGTTAGCAAACATTACACAAATGCAATGAGAAAGAACGAGTGTTTAATAAATCAGTCCTGTAAAAACAGCCACACATCGGATAAATAGCCAGATCCAATTACTGCTTTCTAGGGCAAAAATTAAGACGGATTAAATCAGTCCGCACTGTTATCAATTTACCTGGAAAAAGATGCAAGCGTATTTTACCCCCCATGTGCTTTTCGCTCAGTCTGTCGGAGAACTCCAGATAAGACCATGAAAACTTTGGCGCATTATGGGATAACCTACTGGTTTAACTGGTCAGAGGAGAACTGACCCCCTGATTGAGCCTGGTTTCTCCCAAGGTTTTTTTCTTCATTCTATGAGTTTTGGTTTTTTGCCGCTTAGTTGGGGACTCTAAATTTATAGATATCTATCAAATTGAGTCTTTTAGTAATGTTTAAAAGTTTAATGATGTCTTTTCTGATGTAATTCTGTAAAACCGCTTTGAAACAATTCCGATGGTTAAAAGCGCTAAATAAATAAAGATGACTGGACTTGACTTTGAAAAAACCTCGTAAAACCGTTTAGGACGAAATGACATGAGCTAGTTTTCAATTCAGTGAGGAAACAACAGCCGAGACGCATCTCAGGTTTTTAAGCCTGTAGTGGACAATAAATATTAGACCATTCAAGGGCCACATGGCATTCGACTATCAGTGGTCCTTAAGTTCTTTAGCCTTTTTGCAGAAAAGGTTTTTTTTTAAGCTTTTAGGGTGAGATGTTTGTTTTTTACATGGTTTTTACATTTTTTTATTTCATTGCCTTAAAATTAAGTGTTTATTAAGCATTTATCGCATCTCAGAAAGCAGAAATGGGTTTGATATCATTATAAGTTATAAACATAACAGAAAAACAGAGATAAACAGGTTAAAGTGTTGGACTACCAACCCGACGATTGTAGGATCGATTCCCAGCTCTACCAAGGCACCACTGTAGGGCCCCTGAGCAAGGCCCTTAACCCCTAATTGCTCAGTTGTATAACATGAGATAAATATAAGTCGCTTTAAATAAGGACATCTGCCAACTGCTGTAAATGTAATTCAGGAAGTGGGGAATTGGGGAAGTGGTAGCGTGGACTACCAACTTAAAGACCCGGGTTCGATACCCAGCACCACCAAGCCACCACTGTCGGGGCCCTGAGCAAGGCCCTTGGCCCGCAATTGCTGTATAACAAGTTGTATAACAGGGAATAATGTAAGTCGCTCTGAATAAGAGCGTCTGCCAAATGCTGCAAATGTAAATGTAAACACTTCAAATTGTTGAGTGTCTACTTTTTATATCAGCCACTGTGAAGTGAGACACGACAAACACACTCAACGATCAACATGGACAACACAAAAAAGAGGGAAATTCTATTTACATTCTCGGCATTCGGTAGACGCTCTTATCCAGAGCGACTTACATTTATCTCTGTTATACAAGTGAGCAACTGATCTATAAAAATGTTTCCATAAAAATTACATAAATAAACACTTAATTCTGGTTCCTATAGAAAATAGCTAAACAATTGAATAAAAAAAAAAATCTACCTATCCGTCTGTCGTATTATGTCGTACGACTGATTAATAACTTAGTCATTATTAAGATGTAAAAATAGTCTTACACTCATATACAGTTCATTTGGCAGTAAAGTCTCGATTTAGATGTGTAGAAAATTGTAATATATGATTTCATCCGGCACAAATGCCTATTGAATAACGCCATTTATCCATTACTGATTGGTTTTACATGACGTTCATGAAGAAGAAGACGGATTTGGAATGGATGAAGAAATAAGCATGTTAGGACTACGCTGCCACACTGCCTTAAATGGGAATAGCTTAGCAACAGGCCATGTTTTCTGTGCGTTTCTGATTAATACCAGATTGTGCTGCTTTGGCACTTGTCCAAGTCCCATTCAGGGATCACTTCTCCTTTGCCATGTTGAGCAGACATCAGTGTACGGTATGACCTGTAACTTTATTTTAGACACGTCTCCCTGTTTTTACGAAGACCAAATCCCTTTTGACTTTATGCCAATTACAATTGCACGCCAGAAAGTTTAAGGCATCGAGACTTGGAACATTTACAGAGAAAAGAGCTTCGTTAGTTATAGTTATGTCCTATATGGTTGAACTAGAGTCCCAACACTATTAACGAGTTGCCTAGTTTGATTCGAATCAAAATATTTCTCTCTAATTAAATACATCGTCCATAAATATATCTTGTTTACCGGTCTCAATAAGGGTTTTAGCATCACACAAGCACATATACAAACACACACACACAAACAAAACTGGCTTTACCTGTAATCTACTTCTGATTTTTCCTTTATTTCAGGATGTTTACACTCACATTGTTCTCCAGACTCTGGATTGTCATGTGTAAAAGCTGGGGGTTTTTTTATCAAGATTTTTGGGCTGGATGCATAAAATGTTATTGTGTCCTGATATAAATAGCAGAGGAGATGAAATACTTTACCAATTATCCAATTTGTCAATCAAGTGGCAGAAGGGCAAAGAATAAGATGCAGAATATTATTGGCTGTTTGGGGTGGTGGGAGAGCAAATGATTAAGACTTTGGGTTGCTGATCAGAGGGTACTGGGTTCAAGCCCAAGCTTCCACTTTATCCTCTTCCTATCCAGAAGCATTATTTCATGGCTGACTCTGCGCTTTAAGTCTACAAAAAACTTAATATTTTATTTTTTACATAAGATATGTAACTAAAAATAAATTTAAATAAATAATCCCAGTCTGATGTAATGTATATGTGACAAAAAATTAAAAGGAATAAAATCTTTTTTTTTAATTTGCCTCTTTTCTGAGTTTTAGGATGCACTGATTATGTATAAATATTAATTCTACATCTAGTTAATTATTTAACACTTTTTTAGCCAATACTATAAAATACATTCTACACTATAGATTTACAATTACATTAAAAAGGACGTGTTTTAGGACAGTTTTGTATTTATTTATTTATTTTAATTTTTTTTTTTGGTTTTTTTTTTAGTTAAATTAATTAATACATTTTTTAAACAAGCGATTAGGGTCCCATTTCAGGAAACGTCTCCTCCCCTGAATCGTCGCCTGTGATCTACGTCATTAGCGCGCGCCGCTTGCTTTGACATTCACGGTACAGGATCCATGCGGAATGTTTTGACTTTTACTGTAGTTTATTAACATTTTTTGGTAAATTTTACAAAAGTTTATTAATATTATATTTCTTAAATTGTATGTTTTTCTCTTTGTAAAAGTGTGTTAAACAGTTTTTATGTTAAGCTGTTAGGGTTTTAAGGTTATTTCTGCACTTTTGCGCGTTTTACATTTTGAATTATTTTAAATACTTTTATTATGTAATAATTATAAATGTGTGGATTTTAGTTTACAGAAATTAAAGATGTCTGTGAAACAATCGGCGGTACATGCTAAATGGATCATCGGGCGTGTTATTGGGACCAAAATGAGGAAGACAGCAAAAGTCCGTGTTACTAGAATGGTCCTGGATCCATATTTACTAAAGGTAATAAACATCTGAATACAGTACAGTAATAATATAATATATTATTATTATGTTAATATATGTTTTATAGTTTTTCTCATGAAACAATGGGTAAAATTTGCTTTTAGGAATCATTAGTGTGAAGAATCATTTATGAGGAATGTTTTGGTGTCGTTTAATCTCTCATAGAACAATAAGATTCATTCATTCATTCGTTTATTCATTCATTCTTCTATACCCGCTTATTCCCTAATTCGAGTTCACGGGGATCTGCTGGAGTCTATCCCAGCCGTCTCTGAAAGGGTGAAAGGAGGGGGGGACGCCCTGGACAGGCCACCAGTCCATCACTGGGCCACACACACTCACTCACTCCTATGGGCAATTTAGAATCACCAATCGATCTAACATACATGTTGTTGGACTGTGGAAGGAAACCGGAGTAAACCCACACAGGCACAGGGAGAACATGCAAAATCCACACAAAGACCCCTGCAGGGGAATCTAAATTCGAGGACAGGGGCGGAAAACTGGTCACTGGTACCTCGGGGGCATGTTTAACATGTCCCCAAGAGAGAGAACGATGAAGATATGGATTATATTGTTGTGTACAAGTTAAAGACACTATATAGTAAAAACATCATTCCTGATTGTTTAATTTAACCTGTTTAAGTTCAATTCAAGTTATACATGCTGTGACGTCATATATCATGGATCAGTATCAAAATAATGGATGTAGAACGTCCAAATTTCATTCACACTGACTGTAACTATACTATAGTACTTGTTTGAGTACCTACTTAAGAAGTATGAGATTTTGGATGAGGTCACAAAGTTAGGGGTTCGCTGTGGCCATCCAAGTCCTGCCCTTAACCTGCTGAAAATCTGTGGAGTGAACTGAAAATAAAAAGAATTTTTTTTTATGGTGGAGTAATATCTAATTTTTCACTCTTTATATCTTTATAAGCTGTGTACCAATTCTGTGACTGACCATGCAGCGAAAACCCAACGTAACATAACCCATATAATTCTTTAATTATGCTTTAACTCGTATTTATTAAAGTGTTTTCTTCCTTTTTCTTCTCTGACAGTTTTACAACAAAAGGAAGACGTACTTCGCCCATGACGCCTTGGAGCAGTGCACGGTTGGGGACATTGTTTTGTTGAAAGCTTTACCAGAACGGCGAAGCAAACACGTCAAACATGAACTAACCGAGATTGTGTTTAAAGTCGGGGCCGTGGTTGATCCCCTGACAGGCAAAAAGGTTGCAGGTCCGACGTATCTGGAGCCTCTTACAGAATCCACAGAAAACTTAGAGCCGTCTCTGACAGAAAAACTACAACAGCTGAACATTTCTGCATCTCCTTCGCCGGGCAGTGCTGCCCCCTAATGGTGGTTTTTGTATTAATGTATAAATTGTAATGTTAAATCGTCATGCAAATTAAAAAAATGTCAATGATGTATTTGTGGTCCTGAAATAAGCAGCATATTTTTTTTTTTTTAAAAGTCAACCTGTAATAGTTTCTATTAGTTTGTGTGACCCATTGACATCCTACAACAGCAAAGATATCAAAGACTGATTATATTTTGAGGGAGTATCAAAAGGTTTCAAGACCCACCAACAGATGGCAGTATTGGTGTGTCTCAACTTTTTGATATCCTATCGTATTACAGGCTGTAAGAAAATAACAGAAAACCTAAATTCTGCCTTCGAACACTTTAAGCAACAAATCAACAAAGAAAAATGCAGATTTTATCCAGATTGACTTCAAATATTTCCAATTTTTATTTATTCGACTAAGCAATTAAGGGCCTTGTTCTGTTTGGTGGTGCTGGGAATAGCCTGACACCTTAACTACTAAAACTAAGCAATTAATAGTTAAGGGCCTTGCTCAGGGGCCCCAAAAGTGACCGTTTGGTGGTGCCGGGAAAAGACTGACACCTTAACTACTAAACTGCCACTTCCTTTTTTTTTTTACTGTTCATTACATGGAGCAAGCAGTTACAGACTCTACAGTAACACGACATCTTCAATCATTCCGATAAACAGTAAATCACAAACTGGGAAATTCTACAAGTCTACAGCAGTGGCAACATGGTGGTGCTGGAAATCGAACCCCGATCTTCCAATTAGCCTTAACCAGGGCTACAACTTTCCAAGGTCCGAGTCTACATCAAACCTATTAAAAGTCAGAGAATAAATCCAAGTCTGAATACATTAAAACTATTTACTAATATTTAAACCCTAAAATGAGCCCCTTCTAGCTTTTTAAAGAAGTTTGATGTTTAAAATGTATAAAGAACTTTTAAGTTTCTTTCAAACCCAAAAAATGTTACAAAGTACAAAAAGTTCCAAAGTTCCAAAAATGTTACAAAGTATCTGACCAAAACTTTTATTTTTAAAAGAGTAAAATCATAAACTTGAAATGCTTCATCTAACAGTTAATTAGAGTTATTCTAAGAATGAAATTACGATATACACGACACCACAACTTCCTTTAAGCGTTACAGAACCTCAACATGAGGAATGTTTCTCATCTTATTCTTCCATCACAACATATTGATAACTTGAGTGATTTAAAATTAAAGTAATACTGCCACAATTCTTTATCAGTGTAATTAAAAAATATTTGATAAAAATAATTTTAGGGTTAACAGCTGATGCCGCATAAAACTTTATAATAGTCAGATCTGAAAGTGAGACAAAGTTATAAAAACCCCTAATCAGTTTTATTGGTCATTTAAAAAAAAAAAAAAAATCCATTCTGTGTTTTCTGGTACTCCAAAAGGAGGTTCTTACTGTACAACCCGTGGTAAATGGCGTATTTGTTATTCCTGACTAAACTCTTTCTAGGCACTGGACAGTGTTAAGTGGTTAATCCGTGTCTGTCATTCTTTCGATGTGAGACACCTCCAGCACCGGCATCAACAGCTGGAACGCATCCTGGATATATGACGCACTGTTGGAGGCCTGGAAATAAAATCATAACAGCTTCTTTAATTAACACCTGAAAATTCCAGCTATAAAAATAAACACTTTTATTGAAAATAAACACTTTTAGAAGAGTTCGAGGCGAATATTCTAGTCTTGGTTTGATAAAACACTGAAAATTCTTTAACTAATAAATTGACAATTTATTTAATTTTATTTGTTTTGGACCGTAATTAAAAAAAGAATAATGAGAGTAAATTTCAATCTATCCACAAGAGGGCAATACTGTATATATAAAAAAAAACCCCACATAGATCTGTAATATTAGCTATTGATAAAAGTGTTTTTAAGAAAAAGAAAAAAACATACTATTTAATTATGTTAACACAACCCATGTTTTTGTAGTGTTTTTCGTCTGTAATTTCGTTTCTCAGCCGACTTAATAAATAATAGTTATTAACATTCTTTCTGTTTCCAGGTCAAATTTGACCAATTTTCAAAGTTTTTATTATAATCATGATATTATTTTTTACATAATTTGCTTAAAATTGGATATTTTTTTAGTTAGACAAACAGTTAAATCAGGAAGACTAATGTTACGTGGTTGAAAGGCAGACGATACGAGGGTTAAGTCCATTTCGAGGTTGTGTGTGTAAATATTTATGTTTTTAAATCTTTTACGAGATCTGCACGATTAACAATTGTTGATGTGTTATTCGTTTACTTAAGGGTCAGACTGTTATAGAACATCTAAATAAATGAAACAAACCTCCAGGAAAACGCCGGTGATTAACGGATTCAGTACTTCTCCTTTTTCATTTGTCTGCGAAGAAAAGAACAAGAATTTTCATGTTTCAAATTTGTCTTCAGTAAAAAGGGTTAAAAGTAAAACCGGTGTTTTATCCGTTAACTAATTATATAATTATATTATTATGTATTAATGAACACGGACTAGATGTCCGGGCTGATATCACTCTTACCCCAACTGTAGCTAAACAAGCAGTGAATTTTTTCGACAGCACTGAGACCTCCTTACACAGAACAACTGTGATTCTGATGGTAGAAAAAGAAAACAGACATAAAGATTGTTACTTTAATAACATTGATATAAATTGATAAAAATGATATGAACAAACTGAACGGTTTTAAACATGAACTAGTTTCTTTGGGTGATTATGAACCACAGCTACGGTGAAAGAATGTAGGGGGAAATGGTGGCTCAGTGGTTAAGGTGTTGGACTTTAAGCTGACACTGTTGGGCCCCTGAGCAAGGCCCTTAACCCTCAACTGTACAACTGGATTAAACAAGGATACATTTAAGAAATAAATGTAAGTCACCTTCAGTGATAATGAAGGGTTAGGGGCCTTGCTCAAGGGCCTAACAGTGGAAGTTTGGTGGCAGGTGTCGACCGATTATCGTCGTCAATATTAGCTTTTTTTTTTAAATCGATTTGCTGATGATGATAATGTAATTTTGAAAATAGCATCCTGTCATGATATAACCGTTTGGCACCACAATGACGAGTTGACCCTGCAAAAGCTGTGCTGATGGTGCTGTAAATTATAAGTATCAAAAAGTTCCTCTAATTGGGGTGGAAATCAGGATTAGAACTGAGTGAGCACATATAACTCTTATTCGCTCAGGGACCGCTAAACCCCGCCCCCTTTTCTCTTCCTGTTTATCTGCCAAATATATATCTTAAAAACTAAGCGCGTATGTGCTGGAGAACCAAAGTTCTTACTGTGTCAGGACTTTAGCCTGCTCTAGAGCAGTGACCCCCTCGGTGCTGGTGTGAAGAAGCATTTCTGCCACCTTGTGGAACTGCTCGATGGCTCTCGCTGTGAGCTCAGCCAAGCTGGTGATAGCGGAGAAGTAAACGTTCTAGAGGTGCAGAGAAGAACAGCGTAAAGTGAAGTCATGTGTCTGGGTGAATAAATAAATAAATAAATAAATATTAAAGGAATTAACATAAACATGAAGCTTGATCACACCTCGACGGAGCACTTGGTCACAGTCACGTCCTGCTCACTGACATCATCTTGCTGCTGCTTTGCTTCACTTGGAATCTTCACGTCTGTAATACGGTCGAACGCGTTTTTCCGAGCCTGATCGAGTCCAATACAACAGCTTTTTTAATAATAATAACTAATAAAAATCGTGATCAGTCATATCTTAAAAAAGAATCTCACCTTGCCGAGTCTCTCTGCCGTAACGGAGATGTGAAGCTTTTTGAGAGCATCGGTCAGCTCCGTCACGAAAGCTTCACTATCATCAACTGGGACAAAAAAAAAAAAAAATCCTGTATCATTTCTTCAATCTTAAAAAAGCAGTAGAGAAAACGGACTTGTTTGAATATTTAGGAGGTGAAAATGCAAAGCCACCATCTCTAAATCTATCCAAATCGTTTGATGTGCCTCCAAATACTTGTATCTGGATCCAAACTGATTTTAACCTGAAGTGGTGGTGGCCTGAACAGGCTTAAGGTACGAAATATTTTTATGGGAATATTTTTAAGGGCTCTTCTAAAGTAAAGTATCATTAGTTCTTCCAATCGTTAAAAAGTCTGTTCTCTATAGTATGTATGGTTATGGATAGTATGAATGACATTAAGATGTACTACATCCACCATGTCAATATTGTCATGTGATACACGAAGTCACAGCGGCGTGAATTTAAAGTGGGATAATGTTTAACTTGAATGGTGTTAAACGAGTGCAGTTTAACAAGGAGCAAGTGTCGCGTTGCCGCTTTGCGCCACATATGACGAGTCGTCTCTCCAGCGGCATCATGGGATAGTAAAGTGTCCATAGTACGTGCACTTCAAAATAGAAGAACTAGATCATTGAGGAACTTTTCACATACTGTAATTTGCATACTACGAACGTTTCGCCTACTATACAGTATGGATGGATGATTTGGACATATTCTACATGTTCCGACCGCCTTTGCTTACTTCCAATGAATTAATCTTTGTTTACCTTGTGGATCGTCCACTTCCTCGTCATCAAACTCCATCATTGAGAAGGTCTCCCTGATCAGCTCCAGATCGGCTCTCAGAGCGTTCAGCTCCTCGCCCGATAACGAGGTCAGCACTGATTTCACCTGCACACATGAACAACTCAGTTAAACTAAACTGAAATAAAGTTTCAGTCTGACGACAGAGAGAAAAAGATCAGAATACTATTATAATAATACTATTTATTCGTTTGAGCTCAAAGCCAGCGAGAAATACAAATACTTAAGATAAAATATTTGTATTACTGTCACTTTAATCAAATGTGCAGCCATTTTGATTATGCTATTACTTGCATAGAGCTAGTTAAACAATTAGTAATCGATTAATTTCACTGTATTATGTTCAATTCTTTAGTCATGGTCACTGTGGAGCTGGACAGGATGATTTTTTTCATTTCAGAGCATCTCACACACACAGACACACACACACACTCCACTGTTTACAGTCATGTTTTCAGACAGTGAAAGGAAAATCAGAGAAAATCTATGAACTCTGAAACACTACAACTCATGGGTCCACTGGCGGCAGTTTGGTGGTGCTGGGAATCAAACTCACATTTCTGGTCTCTATGCATTTTTTAGAAGATCAATTTTTATCTATTTTAAGACCAATTAATCCAAAATCGATTGCATCATAATCTCATTAATCAATTATCTAAAATCAATGCATCAAGAAGGCAAACTTGATCAAGAAGCATTTTTTTAAATAGATTATTTAACACTCCATGGTTACCTTTGCATCACTCTCCCTGGACAGGATCTCCAAAGCTTCTAGATGTGAAAGTCCCTGGAACTCATCAAACAGCATCCCATAATGAGCTTTCTTCTCCGTTTCTGTGGTGACCCTCTCCGCCGTCTGCTGTTCCTCTCGTTCCTTCGCCTCCCTTAAAACCTTCACGGAAAAGCAGAAATCACAATAAAGACATCTTTACTTTTTTATTATTATTATTATTAAAGAATTAGGATTAATAATCAGCTCGTCTCGCTAGGCAGCGTGACATACCTGGGACAAGGTGGACGGTCTGTTTATCAGGCCTTTAGTTTTTTTAAAGCCGGGGTCTCCTTCTGCTATCACATCCATCGTCTTCTTACCGATAAACTCCAGTGCGTCCAGTCCACCGCTAATCACTGTTTTACTCTGGACGACAAATAAAAAGACAGACAATAAGACAGAGACTTCGACTTGAGAAAACATGGACATATAACAGCAATGTAATGGTCAGAAAAGACATTTATTCTTCTAAAGTCTTACTGTACTCTGCACCACATTGGACAAAGACGACAGCATCCCCATACTGCTGGAGGACAGCATTCCCATAGCACTTCCCAAAACATTCCCCTCTCCGTCTGAAGGTTTTCCGTCATCAGAGCGGGAAGGAGCTGAGGCGAGACAGGACAACGTCTTAAAAGAATGCTAAAAAAAGGTTTAGCGTTATATCATGCAGAAGCTTGGCCAATCGTATTAAAGTAAAATTTTACAGAAATATTAAATATTATAAAAAAAAATAAATGTACTTTTAAACCTACATAAATCCTTTATTATTAAAAAAACTACTGTTTGCCGGCGATTTTAGGGCTCAGCTCTCTTTCTCTCTATTATATATACATATTAGGCAGTACTGTGTATTTGAAAGGGCCTCACGATATGATACATATTATGGTACATGAGTCACAATACATGCAATACAATATATCACGATATAATGCAATACAAAAATTTTTTTTAAATAGCTAAAAATATAACAAATACAAATCCGGAGGCCCCCCTATTTTTTCTGCCATGTTTGCTTCTGCTATCTTTGCTATCGGAAACCGATTTAGGTTTGTAGTTTAATTTATTATTATTACTCTCAATACTGTCACACTTCTGGGTCTCATTTCATTTCACTGTGATTTTCTCTGTACGGAATTTTTTTTGGCCAAATATTTATGAATCCCCATCATACTAACAGGACACGGTGTCCTCTGCGTCCTTTTCCCTCTCCGTTTGTGCAGAGAGATCGGAAGTACTGGGAATTCCTAAAGACGTCTCCGCCTTCTCGATGACCTGAGACAGTCCTTGGCCTTGAATCAGAAAACAAACAGGCGATGATGTCAATCTTCTTTATTGATGTCTTGTGAACAAAATATTTCTCTTGATATTTTTGATCCTATGCTTGCTTTTTTTATACAATCAGGATGGAACTTGCCTACGGTGGCAACAGTGGCAGTGGCTGTAGAAAGAAGCGACTTGCCCCAGCTTCCCCAGCTGCCCCAACCACCTGGGGTTACAGTCGCCTGTGGAGACGCCTGACGAGAGCATACAATAAAAACAAAATGAACAACAACAAACCATTGCAACAAGTGAATGTGTCCGAATGATTACTTTCAGTTCTTGTATATTAACACACAGAGTTTGACTATATACACATACTGACAGAATATTACTGATGCTGTGGATAATTTATTCTATATATCTATTTTTATCTATTTATCTGTCTGGGGGAAGTGGTAACGTGCTGCCACTGCTGGGCTTCTAAGCGAGGCCCCCAGCCCCCAATTGCTTAGTTGTATAAAAGAGCTTTCTACGTAGCTGTCTATCTATCTATCTATCTATCTATCTATCTATCTATCTATCTGTCTATCTATCTGTCTGTCTCTCTGTCTGTAAAGCTATCTATTTGTATATATATCTATATGACTCCCCATTTATCTGTCTGTCTATCGAGCTATCTATCTGTCCACTGCCACTATTCCCTGTCTACCTGTTTGTCTACCCGTCTGTCTGTTATAAAACAAATATAATCTTCCCTTTTATATAAAAGACATTCTACAAAGTCTTTGTGAAATAAATATGGATTTACCGCTGGTGTATTTTCTGCCACACTGGTGGTCTCTGGACTTTCCTGGACTTCAGGAGGTGGTTTGTTTTCTGGTCTCTTTCTCGTCTTCCGAGTCGGAACTTCGTCTGCGGCGCTTTTGCTCTGTCCCTCAAGAGAGGAATCACTGTGTGAGGGTGGTGCTGGTGGCTCTTTGGTGTCATCATCGTTTTCAGTCTCCCGATGCATTTTTCCTAGTGCATGTTTAAACCATTGCTTTTATTATTGACAAGGGTTACTACCAATGTACTGAGCTATCTATCTATCTATCTATCTATCTATTTCTTTTCTGTCTATCTACCTATCTATCTACCTATCTATCTATCTATTTTGTGTCTATCTACCCATCTATCTATTTTGTGTCTATCTATTTCTGTCTGTCTATCTATCTATCTATTTTGTGGCTATCTATCTATCTATCTATCTATCTATCTAGTCTATCTACCTATCTATCTTCTTTTGTCTATCTATTTCTGCTCTATCTATCTATCTATTTCTGTCTGTCTATCTATCTATCTATTTTGTGGCTATCTATCTATCTATCTATCTATCTATCCTGACAAGACTTTAGTCATTACGGTCACATCTGGAAACAGCTGTTTAAGTTCAATAAACAGCTGCACCTTGACTGAAAGTTTAACGCTGCCATTATGCTATAATCACTCAGGTATGTCATATCCTTTTGATTAAAGAGTAATTAACACAAAATATCCTGCAAAAAAACAGAAGTGACCGATTATCATTAAACTTTATTGTGTATATTTAGTTTATTTTATAGAATAGATAATTCGTTATGTGTTTGGAGAATATATAATCTTCAATATATAAGAATTTACGGATTAGGTATAAAGAGAGATAATAATCAGTTCCGCTTATAATCAGCGTATAAAATTAACACTAAATTAAACAGCATTAAAAAACAAACCTGTTATTTGTAGTGTTTTTACGGTCTGGAGACCTGCAGCAGGCCACGTCACACGACTTTTAGTACCGACGATTCAGATTTGTTTTTCCTTGTTAATGTTTCCTTCGGTTGTCAGCAAGGAAGCGTGTTAGTCGCTCAGCGCCATCTGTCGGTTCGGGAAGCTATTACACCCAAAGACTGGGTGCAATAGAGGGTGTAAACGTTAGGCTTTTACGATAAAATTTATCTCCTCGTCATTGTCTCCTTCTCCTTTCGGCTGTTTCCTTTTTTAGGGGTGGCCACAGCGAATCATCTGTCTCCCCCTAACCCTATTGTCTACATCCTCTTCACTCACACACACTAACTTCATGTCCTCGTTTATCACATCCATATACCTCCTCTTTGGTCTTCCTCTTTACCTTCTGCCTGGTAGCTTCATTTCTAACATCCTCCTACCGATATATTCACCATCCCTCCTCTGGACATGTCCAAACCACCTCAATCTGTGCTTCCCTGACTTTCTCCCCAAAACATCTAACATGAACTGTCCCCCTGATGAACTCGTTCCTAATCCTGTCCAACCTCATCACTCCCAAAGAAAACCTCAACATCTTCAGCTCTGCCACCTGTTTCTTCCTTAGTTTATCCGTCTCTTCATCCGTCCACTGTCTATAGGGTGTCTGACTGAAGTGTTTATGGGATGTGCTCCAGATTCCAAACAAAAAAAAAAGAGTAAATCTCCTCTTTTACTAATATTGTGTTGACAAAGTGACCAAAACACTACAATAAAAGAAAAGGTAACTAAACTACTCTAAATATCCCTGTTTTTTAAGAAAAATAAAGCTAATTTATCGTTATTTGACCAAAATTGTGCTTTTTATAAATGAACTGTTATAAACGCTCACCGTAACGCAAACATATATACAAATCTCAAGGATACTAATATGCAAATTAGATAGCCCGTTTCCAAGCAGCTGATTGGCTAAATCGGGGCGGTAGTGTGGAACTGCTTCTCTGATTGGACGCCTGGTGTTCGTGGTCGCTGCGCTTCGTTTTGCGAATCAGAAACAAAAATGGCCGAAGTAGAAAGCGAGCAAACTTCTCTTGGTGTTCTTGAAGAAATTTTTACGTCGCCTTTAAACCTCAGTTTGCTGTGCCTTTGTTTGTTTTTGCTGTATAAAATCTTTCGCGGGGAAAAACCTGCGGAGGTTCCCGAAGCCGAGGAGCAGTTACCTAAACTGAAGAAGAGAGACTTCACCCGGGAGGACCTGAAGCAGTATGACGGAGTGGCTCATCCCAGAATCCTCATGGCTGTCAATGGCAAAGTGTTTGATGTGACAAGAGGAAAGAAGTTCTACGGTCCAGGTACCCATACCGAGTAGTTAACTATTACCACCCTAAAAAAGTTTAGTTGAAGTTTGACTTGCTTTTTCTAGTTTTCTTGTGCACTTTGTTTCACTTGAGTCACACCCCATATTTCCCTCCTTCACTTTCAGAGAAAAGTTAAAAATCAGGGTCAGGGTTAGAATATGTAAAAAAAAAAAAAATATATATATATATATATATATATATATATATATATATATATATATATATATATATCCCTTACTAGATTTTTAGTTTCTAAAAGCTCTTAGATAAATAGATCATATTTTATGCTGTGCTATGGGGCAGTTGCAATCTTGTGAATGAGTAATGAGATGCAGAGAAGGCCAAAGATCAGTGTCTGCTCCGGCCCCCCCCCCCCCCCCCCCCCCCCCAGGGCTTTACACAATTAGGTGAAATGTCATTTCAGTGTGTAAGCGTGTGTAATCCAACCCTGCACACCCTCCCTGCAACACAGACAATATTGCCGAACTGATATGATAACAGTTGCAACAATAAACAGGATGACATTCGTGTATGTGTGCGTATGTGTTAATTCCAGTGCTGTGTTCTTCCAGATGGCCCGTATGGAGTGTTTGCAGGGAGAGACGCTTCCAGGGGATTGGCTACCTTCTGTCTGGAGAAAGAGGCTTTGAAAGAGACGCATGATGATCTTTCGGACCTCACGGCAGCGCAGCAGGAGAGCCTGGGCGAGTGGGAGACGCAGTTTACATGTAAGTCAAAGCTGAACAACATCATTTCTTCAATTTGTATTAAAGCTAGAACGATTATTGAAAATAAATAATTGATGAATAATTTTTTGTGGTTGTTTGCCTTGATATGATCTGATGTAATTACCTGCAATAGCGTGGGTTAACCAGTGTGGCGCTGTAACGCAATTCAGAGCTCAGTAGAAGAAGACACGGCTAAATGAATAATGACATAAACAAATAAATAACCAATTGTTTGGCATATTTAAAAAGTTATCAGAAGTGTCTTGTTTTCTTTTATTAGTTGGAACATGTATAATTTAATATTTCGACTAATTACACAGGTTAAAAAAATTGCTAAGATAAATTGTTTTAATTAATTGCTGGTTAATCGACTATCAGTAATTGTTTGTTGCAGCTCTACTCTGTATTTGTGTTGTGTTTTATGTTTCAAGTATTCTGGATTATTTTTTCTTTTCCTGACAGACAAGTACGATTACGTTGGCCAACTACTGAAGCCCGGCGAAGAGCCGACTGAGTACACGGACGACGAGGAAGTGAAGGACAAAAAGAAGGACTTGGTCATGAGAGGCACCCAAACATAGTTTGTTTCAGCTGTGCCTGATTTGCAATCATGGATGTGTCCTGATAATTCCGCTTCCCTCTGACTGTTTGGTCTGAGTCTTCACGTTTTAGCAATAATCTGTGCTAGGAAAAAGAAAAAAAATTGACAGCACAAGCAAATGTTATACTTTACGCTCTACGTCGACACGACATGCTTGAGTAACATGGGCCACCTGACGCTTTAAGTCATTTAACCGTAATGTTTTAAATGCAAGTAATCATGATGCACTACGTATACAATACATAAGAAAAACTGGAATGGGATTTATTATAATTCTAGAGATCTAACATTCCGGAAGTGGGATTTATGCTGATCCTATAAAATGTTTTAAAGCGCTTCTACCTGAGAAAACTTATTAAAGCAATTTTCATATTCTGTTGCTTGTGGGGTTTTTTTTGTTTTGTTTTTTATTCGTCAGCTAGGTAAGGTTTCTGATTCCGATTTAATATCCGCCACATCACATACACTGTATATACAAATGTATCAGAGCACATGACTATTAAATTCATCTGTTTCCTGATCTAGTTTCACACTTCCTCCTATAATAACGTTCTAGAAGTTTTTTAGTTAATTAGATTGGGTCATGTGACTGTGTGGATTTGATCATTCGGTGCTAATAGTATTAGTGAGATCAGACAGTAATGTTGAGGGTTAGGGGGTCTGGGGTTCAGTCGGGGTTCCAGTTCATTCCATAAAGGTGTTCAGTTTTAAGGGGTTGAGTCAGAAACAGGACTCTGTGCAGGACATGAGAGTTCTTCTCCAAAACATCCAGAACACAGCAGGTCCTCATGGAGATCAGGGGGTTTTGTGCACAGGGACAGGGTTTGAGTCTCCTGGTTTCAGGGTAGGTATAATGAAACTCTAGAACATATAAAGATTGGCCATATAGTGTGTAATTTGAACTCTAATACATGCAGTGGCATGACGTTTGTGTTAACTGCATTGTTGTGTTTCTGGTTTAGTCATGGGAGTTTGCATTACAGTTGCTGTGTGAGACCGTTGTGCTTTGCATAACATTTTGAATACAACAGGTCTGTTTTTCTGACTGATCATAATCTTAAAGTGTAAATTATTATTTAATTTTTGGTTTTCCTAAATGGTATGAAGCTAAAAAATGCAAATATGTATATTCTTAACAGGTTACCTCGTATATATTATAACCGTATCAGTACAGTGCCTAGTCCCGAGGCGTTCAGCCCGAAAAGCTCTAGGAAAAGTGTTTAAAATGTTTGTTAATAATGTTTGATCATAATATTAATAATTATAATACATTTTTATATTGCAAAAATATCTCTTTTAAGCCCACATAATACTACATTTAAACTCGCTTTAAAGAAAACTGTTAAACTGCATTAATGGCACATATTTTTGGAGAAAAAAAGAAAATCAGCTATAAAATATATAAATATAATTTTTTTAAATTATCTTTATGCCAATTTTTGAAAACCAGGTAACACAAACCACTAATCAAAAAAGTGCCATTTTTTACTAAGCTCATAAAGATTTTTTGTACTACATGGAAATATATAATTCTGTAATATAGACTGTGAGCAGACAATAAATAATAATCAGCAAAAAAAATAATTAAAATAGGAGTGTCAGAAGTGGGATTCGAACCCACGCCTCCATGGGAGACCAGAATACCCCGTCTATGCGGAAGGAACGAACCCTTGAGTCTGGCGCCTTAGACCACTCGGCCATCCTGACACGGACGCACAGCGATTAAATAAAACTACTTTGTAATATTACATAAGTTACTTTAATAACTTGCGAAAAAATATTTGGATTTTGATGAATTTGTAGCCAAAATATATAACTATAATTAAATATATTTATATTTGACTAATCCGCACGGCAGCGCTGTGTGAACTTCAAACAGCGCCCTCTAGCGTTTTTACTTATTTCCGGTGTGCTCTATCCGCCATTTTGTTTCATACCGTTCAAGGGTATCGTGTACACAGTCAACCTCATCCTCAAGACGATAAACATGTTCCGCTTCGCCAAATCTGCTGTTAACCTCAGTGGTAAGACTAAAATGGGTTTAAGTTTTGTTTGTAATTTAATTTACTTTAAATAGTTTAGAGTTAAAAATTAATACAGGACGAACACTAAGTGGTACTAACAGATTAGCTTAGCCAATGTGCACAGCAATTACGAATTAAATACTAAACAAATAATGTAGTTAGCTGATTAATTAACACAACGTTTGATAAGTTATCTAAATATGTATTTTTACATTTTTAAGCCTTTTTCCGATTTCTGCAGTTTTACCGCTGTCTTTCTTCCGGGTGCTTTGCTAGCTGGGCCACCTTGATGTCATACAATGTTACGTTTGGTCGTTTACGACAGTTCAGAACGCTTTGTGGCAGTAAAATAGTCCAATTTACACTGAAACCCCTAGAACTGTTTATTGTCTTTATTACCCGCTTTAATGCATTTTATACTTTCATACATTTAATTCTACACACATTTCCTCACAAGATATCTGTTAATAAATGATAAATACGCTATATAGGTTTAGGGTTTAATACCCCAGAGATGTGTTCATTTTACTATTTTAATGTTTTGGCAGCAAAAAAATTGTTCATGTTTGCAGAAAGCTGCTTTAAACTAACCTATAAAATAAATCACATGTTGGTTATGTTTTATTTACTTATTTTTAATTTTTTCATCCTCTCAGGACAAGCCAGCCGTCAGGTTGCTTTGCGACATGCTTCCACAGGTCCTTCCAGAGACTTCCATGCTAAATACGGCTTTCCATTGCTGATCGCCGGAGCAACATTTTGTACTGGAATCTGGACCTACGTAAGTGTTTGTGTCGTCACTGTGTTGCACCTGAAATTGTACATGTTTTGGTGTCCATAACCGAGCATCTTTTTGCTCTGTGTGTGTGTGTGTGTGTGTGTGTGTGTGTGTGTGTGTGTAATGGTTGCAGGTGATCACATCAACTGGCATTTCATGGAATCTGTCTCCTGTTGGTAAAGTTCAGCCTAAACCCTGGAGGGAGTGATGGGAACACCACGCTGATGTGGGACACTTTTCCATTGTCCTAATGGAGATGCTTTACACCTAATTACTGTGGGTCTGGTGTGTCTGTAAAAAATGTAATAAATTAAATATTAAAACAGCACGTTGTATTTCGTTTATTTTTATTTTAAAATGCTGTAAAAATTATATTAAGGTTGCTTAATAAGTAGGTCAACCTATAACGCCAAACGTCTCTAACCCTTTATCAGTATCTGTTTCTGACCACATGATGCTGTTTCTTAGAATATATATATTTTTTAGTTTGACCTTGAGGTAGTTAGAAAAGATTAACGATAATGGTTTTGCATACAAACACACAATAACCTTAATTTTATATTTTTGTCATCATCTTGATAGATAGATATAAACTCGTCATTGTTATGAACAAGTGCAGATGAATATGTACATAAATAAAGCAATGCCAGTGTTTGCAAGTTATATGTTTGGCACATTAAGTGTATAATTATAATAATTATATATTAGGCAAAATGTGTGTTACATAAAGTGTATATCAGTAATAGATAAACCAGATGTAATCTATGAATTAACAATATGTACATTATAAATAAAATGATACAGAGAAAATGTTAAAGAAAGTACGGAGTGAAGCAGAACTGCAAAATGGTGAAGTTTAGTGAGAGATGAGTGTCGTAGCAATGTAAAGTAAATTCAATTCATTGTCCAAGGTACGTGTACAGAGCCAATGAAATGCATTTTTCGCATATCCCATCTTAGTAAGTTGGGGTCAGAGCGCAGGGTCAGCTATGATGCAGCGCCCCTGGAGCAGGAGGGGTTAAGGGTCTTGCTCAAGGACCCAAACAGTGGTTGACTTGCCAGAGGTGGGGCTTGAGCCCAGGTGTTTCTGGTCTTCAGATTAACAACTCAGCACCTTAACTATTTGAGCCACCACTGCCCCCATGTAGTGTGGAGTCCAGAAGATTTGTGGCTGCAGATACGTTGATGTAGATGGGGGAGTGTCTGCTGCTGCTGTTAGAAGTCCACAATGAGCGCTTTGGGCTTTTTTTGCATTGATAGTGAAGTTTTTTTATAGAACAGCAAGCTGTCAGACTTTGCTAATTTTCTTTCTCTTTTTCTTTAATCTTGGAGTTTACTATTAAATCTCTGAAAGTCAACCCATACCCATAGGAGTGAGTGTGTGTGTGTGTGGCCCTGTGATGGACTGGTGACCGGTCCAGGGTGTCCCTCTCCTGCCTTTCGCCCTATCATAGACGGCTGGGATAGACTCTAGCAGATCCCCGTGACCCCGAATTAGGGAATAAGCAGGTATAGAAGATAAATGAATCTCTGAACGTCCACAAGATGTCGCTATTGTGTGTTCCGTAAAAAACAAACCATTGTGTACGTGCCATTGAACACAACAAAATTACGCCCTTTTTGTTTTATGTAAATAAATATTAATTTGAATTCTGTTTTGTTTATTCTGTATTTTTATCATTTGTATATTACACTAAAATGATTTATTTCGGTCGCGCAAATAAGCGGAGCATGTGGAGCTTCTGATAGACACCAAGCGCAGCCAATAACTGAGTGAAAAAGTCAGACCTCCCCGCCCACTCATTCTCGACATCAACCAATAAGCAGTGGATTCTCCAAAACAGGCCCCGCCCACGTCGACTGCGTGTGCTTGAAACTAAGGTCACTCTCATTCGGGAGCTGCTCAGCGAACGGACAGTACCGGAAGCCGGAGAGTAACGCGGTCAAAGAGTGCAGCGGTCCAGGATGTCTTTATCAAACAAACTCACTCTGGACAAAGTTGATGTCAATGGAAAGCGTGTAGTTATGAGGTGAGTTTTTTAATAAAAGTACGTGTGTAAAATATATAGTGAATAAATAGAGACGCTTCAGGCGACCTGATCAGGAAGCGGGCC
Organism: Bagarius yarrelli; assembly: GCA_005784505.1. Taxonomy (NCBI): domain Eukaryota; kingdom Metazoa; phylum Chordata; class Actinopteri; order Siluriformes; family Sisoridae; genus Bagarius; species Bagarius yarrelli. Next base: position 1,578,894 of record VCAZ01000078.1, read on the forward strand.
TGTCACGTAGCCTGACAGTTTAACGTTAACTTCATCTGGTTTATTAAAATAATAAAATAGTCTTTTATTGGGTTGTAATAAATCTTTAAAAGTTGGATTTTTTCGCATGTGGACATTTTAACCTTTAATTAAGCTGTTGAGAAAGATTGAGCGTCACTGCATCGTCTATAATCAATAATCAATCATGTAAAACTCAATTCACATCACTTTCCTTTCTATTGTAAACTGCATTGGTAAAAATATGTTTATAAACCGGTTATATGCTATTTTAGGGTTATAATAAGTATCTATACACCATGCATGTATAAATGTAGTAATCCAATAACAACCCATGATGGTGATGGTGGTGATGATGATGATGATGATGATGATGATGAATGTGTAGGAGGTGCAAAAAAATCTACTCATGTCTGCCAAACTCGGACACACCCCTCAAACCCTTGCATAATTTTTTCACCTATTAAATACCAAAAAGGGACATTTAGACAAACATAATAATCCCATTCGTGTTATATGACGTTGGATTTGAGCTCCAATGTAATGACTCTCTTCATGCATCAAGTCCATGAGACCTATAACGAGGACAGGACAGCGGTGAGGAGGTACTGGAAGACTTGCCGATTATTAAATCAGATCCAGCAAGATTTTATCGATCTTTCGGTCGTCTATAGTTAGAGAAGGAGACTCCAAAACCGTAGTGCAACATAAAACGTCACAGAACTGAAGACTAAGTAAGCGAACACACACTTTTTCAGTTGAAGTGCAAGACAAAAAAACAGCACAGGACAGACTACCAATACCGATATATGGCAGTATTTGGGTTTTTAACCTGATGAATGAAGTTCTGTGTAGAACATTTAAATTTACAGCCCTAGTTGAAAACCTGTTCACTACATCTAGAGCAGAATTACAATTAAGTGAAGTGGTGGCACATGGTTACGGTGTTGGACTACCAACCTGAAGATTGTGGGTCGATTCCCAGCTCCACCAAGTTACCACTGTTGGGCCCCTGAGTAAGGCCCTTAACCCTCAATTTCTCAGTCGTATAAAAGAGATAAATGTAAGTGGCTCTGGATGAGTCTGTCTGCCAAATGCTGTAAATTACAGTTATCCGAGGTTAGAAAGTTGAATCCATTTTGAGAGGTTGGTGATGATGATGATGATGATGATGATGATGGTGATGGTGATTGAATGTGTTAATTAGGGAACTGGTTAATAATAATTGTGGGTTCAATTCTCACCAAACTGCCACTGTTGGGGTCCCTTAGTGTGGCCCTTAACTTTTACCTCCTTAGTTGGATAGATGGAAAAATCAGATACTTGGTGATGGTAAGGTGAGTCTACTGCGAAAATGTGTGTTGGAATGAAGTGTGGCCTTGTGGGCAGGGTTTCCTGTCCCAGTATGTTTTTCTTTAAATGGAAAATGATTTCGAGGGGGTCTACATGGGCAACCAAGAGAACCTGAGCAAGAAAAAGAGAAAACAAAATCTAGTATAGGTAACTGGATTAAAGAAATAACACACATCCTCTCACACAGGGTTGATTTCAACGTCCCGATGAAGGACAAGGCTATCACAAACAACCAGAGGTAATAAGCCGTTTAACCCTTTAATAACCATCTGATTAATTATCTCCTTTTTAATTTCAACAATCTGTATTAAATCAATGTTAATCGAAGGCATGACTTTATAATCCGTATCACAGGATTAAGGCCGCACTTCCATCCATCCAGCACTGTTTAAACAACGGCGCTAAATCGGTGGTGCTGATGAGCCACTTGGGACGACCCGATGGCGTCCCTATGCCTGACAAGTACTCTCTGGAACCTGTGGCTGCAGAACTCAAGAACCTGCTGGGAAAGTAAGTGAGACCTTCCGACTGCAGATAGTCCATCGCGCTGGTATATGACGATCGTAGTGAATGTTTTCTGTCGCTCTCGCAGAGACATCAAGTTCCTGAAAGACTGCGTCGGTGCCGAAGTAGAGAGCGTCTGTGCCGATCCTCCTGCAGGTTCTGTCATTCTTCTGGAGAACCTGCGCTTCCACGTAGCTGAGGAAGGCAAGGGCAAAGATGCTGCAGGAAACAAGGTGAGGAACTCAAAAATGAAAATGTTTTCTAAGTGTTGTTATTATAGTGTTTAATCGCTTCAAGAGGTCCAACAGTGGCAGCTTGGTGGTGCTGGGGATTGAACCCCCCGATCTTTTGATCAGCAGTCCAACACCTTAACCACAGCACTACCACATCTTATTGCCAGCGAAGCTGATTTTTAAAAAATATTCCTATAATCCTACGCTAAAATCTGTTTTTGATGACTAGTTTGACGTGTTCTCCATCCATTGAACTTCTGGCAGTGTGAGATTATTTTAGACATTCACCTACAACGACCATCAAGCCAAGAACTAATAAAAGCGCCAAACCTGATGACGCAGTTAGCCTGGAGACTTTAAACCGCCACAAGAAAATGTGGAAACAAGTCTGGTGGACAGAACAGCAAGAAGATAAACTTATTGAGTTATGGAAGGAAAATGGGCAGTGGAAAAGGGCAGTGGTGGCTCAAATGATTAAGGCGCTGAGTAGCTGATCTGGAGACCAGGAAGACCTGCGTTCGAGCCCCACCAATGCCAGCTGTTGATCTGAAGACCAGAAAGCCCCTTTACCGGCAAGCCAACCACAGTTTGGTCCTTGAGCAAGACCCCTTAACCCTTCCTGCTCCAGGGGGCGCTGTATCATAGCTGACCCTGCGCTCTGACCCCCAACTTACTAAGATGGGATATGCGAAAAATAATTTCACTGTGCTGTAAAAAAGTAAATGTGACAAAATAAAAGCGTTTGTATGACGTGTCGTTGATGCAAGCTACCATTTAGCGTGAAAATCGGATTGATGATGTAAAACTCCGCAAGTCTTCTGACGTGTCTTGACTGTCCAACTGAGATCCTACAGTGTGACGTGATCATGTCCGACAAATAAACTATTGCAAAAGACACAAAGTGTAAATTCAGATTAAGGAAAAGACAATGTCGCATTTATACAGTTGGAACTCAACTATGATTGGTCTTTCTGCTATTCTCCATCCATTTTCATTGGCTGGAAGTGTTAAATATCCTAAATCTTCAGACATCCTTTTGTCTTTCTGCTTTCTTAGGAAATTTTGTCTAAAATTAAATGACTTTCTTTTTTTTTACTGATTATCAGTTACAAAGATAAACGGAAGCCAAACAGACCTCCATCTCGAAGAGCAGAGACGGAACCACCAAGAGATTTCTCCGGTATACAGTTGACCTTTCGACATTTGGAGAAGGCCACCGATGTGCTGCGTGTTGCTTTTCTGGTCCATGGAGCCCTAACTGGAATGCACTGTAGGGAAAGAGAGATGATGACGAGGGAGGGGGTGAAAATGCAGATGCCCTCTTGACCTTTCTAAGGTTTAGTCTATGGTACAGTAGAGGAAGAAGATGGTGGAGAGAAACCTGCACGGACCTTTGAGCTAAAGTGGAATAGAAGTCAAGCGTTTCGGAGGCAAACGATTGACCTTTCATTCAGAGTTCATCAGTAAAAATAGAAATCTGGATCAAATTATAAGCTTTGACTTGATGCATGTCCCAGAAAATTGTTTGTAAATTTGAGGAAAGTTAAACCCTGCAGAGAACATGATTTATAGCAACTTTATTTATAAATATAGCAACCAGGAATTTTTAATATATAGATTTTTGAGATATATATAATTAGTGTGTGTTGTCTATTTGAGATCATTTACAGCATTTGGCAGACGTCCTTATCCAGAGAAACTCACATTTATCTCATTATCTAACTGAGCAATTCAGGGTTAAGGGCCTTGCTCAGGGGCCCAGCAGTGGTAGCTTGGTGAAGCTGGGAATTAAATCTACAACCTTCGGATTGGAGGTCCAACACCTTAACCAGAAGCCACCACGTCCCACAGTCAGATCAGTGAGTTGTCCATGGTGATTGCAGGATCCTGAATCGACTGGGATGAAGAGAAGTTCTCATGTGATGTAGTATAAAACTTTGGGCTTCTGCCTCGTGAGTCTGTGGAGATGTTACTGTGGTGTATAGAGACAGACTGACTTGTATAAGATGGGATGCTGCGTTTACTTAAAACTCGGAAAATAGAGATTTGGATGCTTGTGTCTGCTAAAAAAAAAAAAAAGGTGGTTCCTGGGAAGCATTTTGAGACAATTTGGGTCACACTGTGCCAGTTTTTTGCCCCACCTCTGAAAATGTTCGAACCTAGAAAATGCTTTAAAAAACACAAATTTTGACTTTAGATTCACTGTTGGCATGAAATTTAGTTAGAAAACATGCAGACGTCTAAGAGTCCTTTCTTCCTGTCTGTCTTTCTATCTTTCTGTCTCTGTTTGTCTTTGTCTTTCTGTCTATTTCTTACTTTCTTTAGACGAAAGCATCCCAGGAACAGATTAACGCTTTCAGGGCCTCCCTGTCCAAGCTGGGTGACGTCTATGTTAACGATGCTTTCGGAACGGCTCACCGAGCTCACAGGTACATACAGTCACCTCCAATTCGTCCTGTATCGAATCCGACAAATCTAAAATCATTAAATAACAAATTCATACGGACTTGTATTATTTTTGCAGCTCCATGGTTGGAGTCGACTTGCCTCAGAAAGCTGCAGGCTTCTTGATGAAGAAGGAGCTGGACTACTTTGCTTTGGCTTTGGAGAAGCCACAGAGACCATTCCTGGCCATCCTCGGGGGGTGAGGGCGCAAGACACACAAATACATACTTGTGTGGGGGGACAATAACTTTAGATTTATTTTTAACTACCTCAGCCCGGTGTGTGTGTGTGTGTGTAACCTAAACTATCTTCACTGAGGCAGATCTTTGAAGACGCTGTGCTCTTCTTTAGTAGTCCTGATGTCTGAACAGATGGTCGTTGTAGTAATGTACTGATTTGCCAAACTTCCTGTTGCGAGCTGTTCTGAGAGCAGGAGCGTCAATACAAAAACAGATTCAGCTTATCGTGTTGAGTATTTCAGAGGTGTGTGTGTGTTCTATTTGCTGTCACTGTTCTGCACCTGGAAGGTTGTGTATGACGTTGGGGATCTTTGGCATAAGGTCAGAGTCTGAAATTGTGCAAACAGAGTAAAGGATGTCATTTCTGAGAAACGAGGAGTTTTCTGCGATAAAGCAGTTTGTTGGGCTGCACAAAAACAAAAAAAACCAGGGTAACACAAAAATCCCAGTAGGTTTACAGCAAAGGTTATATGAAAAAAGTTAATTTCTCATTTGTGATCTATCCATGTGTCTGCCTGTCTGTCTCTTTATCTGTCCAGGTGCCTGTCTGTCTCTTTATCTGTCCAGGTGCCTGTCTGTCTCTCTAGCTATCCATATTCCTGCCTGTCTTTCTTTTTATTCATGTGTCTTTTTATCTATCCATGTGTCTGTCTGTCTCTCTATTTATCCCTGTCTCTCTAACTGTCGGTCTGTCTATCTATCTGTCTATCTATCTATCTATCTATCTATGTATCTATTATCCCTTCCTGTTCAGTTTGTGGTGATGACCTCACATTCTTTCTCTGGCTTTTCTGTATTGCTGATTTCTCTGTAACGAATGGCTCAGTCGATAAACGGCTCAATCACTAAATGAACCTGCTTGATCATCATCATCGTTACAGGGCCAAAGTCAAAGATAAGATTCAGCTAATCAACAACATGCTGGACAAGGTGGACGAGATGATCATCGGAGGAGGCATGGCTTTCACCTTCCTCAAGGTCCTCAAGAACATGGAGGTGAGAGGAACATCTTCAGGTCTAGACATTTTCACCAACATCTAAGGTTTCCATTGCATTTCCAAAACGCAAGAATCAGACAGAATCCAAATTATCCAACAAAACAAAGTCAATTTTGGTGAAGAAACAAAAAATGGACATTTGCTGCTATTAGCAGAACCTGTAGCTTCACAGCAACATTATCTTAATGAATTTGGACCAGTGGTTCTGCAAATCATTCTTTTGTGTATTCATAGAAATTCCTTTAAACTAGTTTTTACATAATTCTGTCATTTTATTTCTCCCCCTGTATTGCGACAGATTGGCACGTCCCTGTTTGACGAGGAAGGATCCAAAATTGTCAAAGACCTGATGGCAAAAGCAGAGAAGAACGGCGTTAAGATCACCCTTCCTGTCGACTTTGTTACTGCAGAGAAGTTTGATGAAAAAGCAGCGACTGGCACGGCTACAGTAGCTGATGGCATTCCAGCAGGATGGATGGCGAGTTATCTAGAAACGAGCTGATGAGCGCTAATCGTTTTAAATAGCAACGATTTAATTATATATTATATAATTATATATTATATTATATATATTGTATTTTTCTTCTGTCCAGGGTCTGGACTGTGGGCCTGAAAGCTCTAAACTTTTTGGCCGAGGCTGTAGGCAGAGCTAAACAGATCGTATGGAACGGACCCTGTCGGAGTTTTCGAGTGGGACAACTTTGCCAAGGGAACCAAGAACCTGATGGATAAAGTGGTGGCGGTGACCAAAAACGGTTTGCATCACAATCATTGGTAATTACCTTCAAATGTCTACTTTCTCCTTCCTGTGCCAACATGTTTATATATTTCCCTATATCATTCACGCTGCTGTTAACAAATGCTCTGTCTCCATCTTCTCAGGTGGTGGAGACACGGCAACCTGCTGCGCCAAGTGGGACACGGAGGACAAAGTGAGCCATGTGGAGTACAGGAGGTGGAGCAAGTCTGGAACTTCTGGAAGGTGAGTATCACTTCCTGGTTTAAATGACTTCAGACTTGGTTTTGGTTTTATACAAAAAAAAAAAAAAAACAAACAGACAGACAGACAGTTCTAAATAATAATATTAATGAGTTTGTATAAAAAAGGTGTGTGTATGTATGTATATGTGTATATATATATGTATATGTATGTGTGTGTGTGTATATATGTATGTGTATATATATATATATATATATATATATATATATATAGTATATATATATATATATATATATATATATATATATAGATATATATATATATATATATATATATATATATATATATATATATATATATCAGACTTTTACAAAAACAAATTTATAGATAGATAGATAGATAGATAGATATATAAATTTGTCAGTTGAAAACTTATCTTTTAACAATCTTTTCTCTTTCAATAAAGTTTTAGCTAAAATATTATCTACAAACAAAACTATTATAATTATATAATAATTGTATAAAAAACCAAACATCTTTTATACAATTATTATTATTTAGAAACGAGCTAATAACTTGTGCACACACAGATGGGCTGTTTTATTATCTTTCTCCATTTGTTTTTCCGTACTAACCTTTGATTTGTATCATCTACAGGTAAAGTGTTGCCTGGTGTAGATGCCCTCAGCAGTGTTTAAACATCTGGCACCACATTCACAGAGGCTGTGAACATCTGGCCTCCTCGAAGAAGCTCACAACACACACTCATTCATTTCAGTGCACAGCGTTATCAATGTCCTGTCTCTGTTCTACAAACCGTAACCCTTTGCTTTTACTTCATCGCTAACATAACATTTCTGCTACACGGTTAGCGCGCTGTGCCGCTCTGAGCGGTTTTCCGTTAAGGAATGTGCGATGCTCCGGCTCACTTGTATCACACAGTATTTTTTTTCAGAATCTGTCTTACCTGCTGAAGTGTTAGTATGTTTGTGTGTCATCTTTAAAGAACCTGTAACAATATTCAGTGTATAAAGATAAAAATGTGTTGGATGTTAAGACCGTATATGAAACTGTAGACACTTTATGTTGCACTTCTCATCTTGAGCCCAAGGCTTGGTAAATCAATAGGCTGCTCAGAGGACGTACGCCGTCTTTGCTAAACTATAAATAAAAGTTTTAAAATGTTTTTGGATTGTTTTTATTTGTTTTACATTGTCTGAGCATAGCATTCACCTAAAATATGTAAATTTTATTGCATGGACGGAGGAGGTATTAAGTTTCAGGACACGCCAACAGATAGCAGCACAAGGCTGTGCACCCTGTGACTGCATGCAGCCTTGTGCTGCCATCTGTTGGCATGTCTGGAAACCTTTCGATATCCCTCTTGTGCACAGATACAAAGAATCAAATAATCTGAAATAATTTAAGTAGGGTTGGACCAAAATGTTAGCCAAACAAGTTTAAGCACCAATCATTATAAAAAAAGTAATCTTAAAACTAAGGTCCTGTCCCAAGACCTGCAGTTACACTGAACTATTACCTGAAACTAAAACTTTTATTGAAAGGTTTTTTCGTGTTCCATATTTCAACACAAGAGGGCGCTCGAGTTCTGTAACTTTATGTTCACTTACAACAGGGTTGCCAGAATTTCTAAAATAAATGTAATATTTAAATTACAAGCTTTAGAACTTAAAAAAATCCAGAATTACTATTAGATGGGTTTTTATATTTGATGGTAATGTTATTCTGTGCTTCCTTCCAGATGGCATGATGACACGAGAATTAGTTTATTCTGAGTGTAAAAAGAAGGTGTATGTGTCTGAGATGATCTGAGATGCACTGGTGTCTTTTAGAGGCTCTGTGTCCACCATGAGGATTATGGTGTGTATGGAGTATATAAAAAATTTTGCTTCTATACTTAAATAGAGCAAATAAATATAATTCATTTTTTTCATTACCTTGTTTGTTTGTTCATTTGTTCACTTATTAATTCATTCATCCTTATAACTGGACCTGTAGCCTATGTACAGTCCAAAGTGTCTCTACTGCGTAAATTAATTATAGGCAGGTAAATGAGTAGTCCTGTTCCCTGACACAGCGTTATTTATTCATGGTGTAATGGACATAGCTAAGGAACAAATATAAAAAAAGGTCACCTGATGTGTCTGTTAGGACATGCTGGAAACCTCAGCAGTGTGTTGGGTGATTTTAGGGTTGTGTTTGATAATCCTGGGATCTGTTCAGTGGGGGAAAGAATTCATATAAGCAACTTTGAACGTGGATTTAAATATTTTCTCATATAGACTTCTATATATAATATATAGGAATAAAATCCCAAACCACAAACCCCAGAAATGTAACAGCATTAATAGTTTAAAAGTAGCTCACAGGAAAACCATGGAGTTGGCAACGCTAACAGACGTGTGAGGAAAGTATATAACTGGTGTATTCGGGTAAATGTGGTTTAAAAATTGTGGGTTTGTTTCTTTTATTAAATATTCTGGGATTTTGGAAATCACTGATTCATACCATCTCTCTATGTATATTATATATTATATATATATATATATATATATATATATAAATTCTAAGCTACAAAATTTTCCGTGACTAATATATATATATATATATGTCAGTTACAGAAAATTTTGTAGCTTAGAATTTTTTTTATCTTTATAATCTTTAGCCGAAGGTTGTGTGTATGTGTGTATTTGGTTACAGATTCATTCATTTATATGACCGTCTCAGTTTATGAGGATTTCTTACTTGGTAAATTAAATAGTTACAGCTCTGGACTGCTGATTAAAAGCTCATAAGTTCAAATCCCAGAACCACTGCTGGGCCCTTGAGCAAGGCCCTTAACCCTTACCTGCACAGTGGGATTAAAAAATGAGAGAAATCTAAGTTGCTTTGGATAATTTACAGAAATGTGAATGGAAAGTCATTATAAGAATCAGGGTTCAATCATGGCCGTAAAGCCTATGCAGTAGTGGGACCATGACGTGGGAAGTGGTGGTCTAGTACCATGGTTGGGCCCCTGAACAAAGCCCTCAACCCCGAATTAATAAGATAAATGTAAGCCGCTCTGGATAAGGGCGTCTGCCAAATGCTGTGAATGTAAGAACGTGCAGCTGAACAAAATCAAATGTGATTGGTTGTTTTACATGTCAGATGACCTTTAGGCCAATGCATCCTGCTGTGGAGCCCAGAACTTTTGCCATCAGTCAGGATTGCGGTGATCTTTTAGTCTATCATGAGAACACTATGGGGTAAGTGGGAGTTTGAGAACACTGAGGGGCAAGTGGGAGTTTTTCTATGCCAGTGTTGCCCTCGGCTTGCTTATCAGGGACAAAGTGATTTCTGATTTATTTGCATCTTATTATTTCTATGATTGTGTACAGCTGTTTTGTGACAATATCATTGAATTGAAAATAATTATTCTTTTTAACAAATTTTTACTGCGCATTTAATTGGACTTATTGCTTAAAATATGAAAAATGAAAGCATAAAATTAATTTATGCTTTAATTTAATTAATTAATTAATTTAATTAGACTAGCAACTAGAGAAAAGTGTCTATCAGAATAAATTCATGTATAAAAACATCTGTACAGTGATTTGTCTGTGTTACGCAGTTTATACTAAACAAATATATTTTTCTATATTTTTCTATTATTTATACATCCTAATACTTTTATCCTGTATATAAAAAAAGCACAGAAAATAAAACTGCAGCTCAAGCAGAAGCGCACCAGGGAAAAAACATCCAACAACCGCCTTTTATCCTTTATTCAATCTTTCATCATAGAGCGACGTTCCTTACAGCCAATCAGAAGTCAGAGAAATCCCGCGTAGGCGTGGCTTTAATGAATAACTGAGCTAAACGGACCCGGAGGAAGGTGGGCGGGGCTTGTTATGGCCGCTTAGAGAGGCATTTTTGCGACTTTACGCTTTGGTGGAGGCGCCGAGCTCCGTCTCCACAACGCTTTAGTTTAACCCGAGAGTCAAACCCGCCTCGTACCATTTTATCCACCACGCAGGAACAACAACAACAACAACAAAACAAATCTTCACATTTTCTCCGAATTAAAGTTTTATTATAAAGCGGATGAAACTTTTTTAAACATTATTGATCTTAACTCTTATGGGAGCCATTGAACCGGCGGCAGCTGAGGAGGAGCAGAGATCGCAGCCCGGTGCTGAAGAAGGCTGGTGGAAGGTAAGAGCGAAGTAGTTGAGATAAATTGTTGAGATAAGATGTTTTTAAAGCCTGGAAGATTAGGAGACTTGGGAGTAACTTTAGACTTGGAGGCGACAGTTCTGTAAAAAAAAAAAGAAAAAGAAAAACTTAATGCAGAACAAAACATGCTTTTGTATTAACAGAGGAAAAAATTCCAGCATCTCTTTCTTGCTATTTTTTTCCTTAAAGTCTAAGGTTTAAAAATGTTCCTCTTTAATTATCTTTGGAACGATATGATTTTTGTACTAAAAACAGTTCACTAAAATGTAAAATATTCTGCTTATAATGTCTACTAGTTAGTTTGACTAACAGTGTGTGTGTGTGTGTGTTTACAATTTAAAATAAAGTTGTGTACTTATTTACATTTATCCAGTGAGACTTGAATTAATCTAATTTATAGGGCTGTCACGGTTATCAAATTTCTGTAACGATTAATTGTCCAAGAAATAATTGCGATTATGATGATTTACGATTATTTCTTTGTTTTAAGGCGTTAATTGTTTGTAAAAAACAAAAACAATTAAGCATTGAAAAAAAGCAACTCGAAGCATTTTATCATCGCTCCAATTTGTGCCTTATTAACGCTCGACTGTAAATATTTTATTAGAGACAAATAGTATTTAGGGAAATCCATATTCTGCGTCCTGTCACTGGTGTTTATCTCTTTATTAACATATAAATTAGTTTGCCTGCTTTACAGTTGCATTATGGGTCGTTAACATGAGTTGCGCTGGTAATATTGTGTTATTGAAGCGCGTTCAGAGTGTCAGAAAACCCGGGCGCTCCGACTTTGTCACGCCACTCCACTCACTCACTCTGGGTGAAAGTAGGGGGCTGCAGGTACTTTAGCTCCCCCTAGTGGCTAATAAAAGTGCGCAATAATTGCGGTTGGATTCAACGATCGCGCGTTTACGTCAAATCATACAATTATTTAATAATTGGGACAGCCTTATTAATTTATCGACTTAGCAGTTGAGTGTTAAAGGGTCTTGTTCAGGGACACCGATCTTCCACTTCCCTGATCCAAACACAAAACTAGAGTTAACAGTAAAGCCAGGTTTGTCCAAAAAGTAAAGTGAAAGTGGTACCTTTAGGGAAACGGTAGCTCAGTAGTTAACATGCTGGACTGCTGATCAGAGGATCGAGGGTTTAATTTCTGGACCTATCAAGCTCCCGCTGCTGGGCCCCTGAGCAAGGCCCTCAATGCTTAACTGCTCAGTTGGATTAAAAATTTAGATAAATGTATAGTAAAATTTCCATAAATAGGAAGTATGTAGCCCAGTTGTTAAGGTGTTTGCCTAACAACCAGAAGTTACCACTGTTGGGCCCCTGAGCAAGGCCCCTAACCCACAATTGCTTAGTTGTATAAATAAGATAAATGTAAATCGCTCTGGATAAGGGCGTCTGCCAAATGCAGAAAAAACTATTACCACGAATTAGAGGAACGGATGTGTTAACTTTTGCTAAAGAGAGTGTGTGTGTGTGTGTGTGTGCGCCGTTACACAGGTCAGGAATGCAGTCATGTGTTATTGGAAATCAAAGCGAGAGATTAAGTTATGAGGAATGTCCAGAAAGCCTGCGCGCTTCTCATGATTGTGTGGAAGAGAGAGAATTCCTGCTGCTCCTGCTTTATGACTGAAACGTGTGTGTGTGTGTGTGTGTAGTTCCTCATTTTAACTGTAAGTAGGTTCTAGGGTTACAAGAAATGCTTGAAGCACAATCAGTGCAGTCTTTTTCTCCTTCCTGTGAGCATTGTGCGCTTTGTGTAGTGGTGGAGGCAGTCAACGTCCACCAGAAAAGTACCTAGCGGCATTGACTCAGAGTGCAAGAATGTCAGCTCTCTCTCTCTTTCTTTTACACTCGCACACACACACACACACACACACATCCAGCACATTTTCCATCCCTCTTTCCCTCTTTGCCATCCATCTCCCTCCTCTTTCTCACACCAGGCCAAAATTCTGCCTGCTGACTCAGTCTAGAAATCACCCGAACACTTTTTCTTCTATTTTTTTTTACCGAGCTTTCACGACTCCAAAAGCCTGTACTCTGTACTCGCTATTGAAGTTTTTACAATGAAGCTGGGTTCTATAGACTGGGTTCTATAGCAAAGCCACTTAAAAGCGTCTGAATGACTGAATCTTTTTCTAAAGACCTGTATGAATAAAAACCCGCAAAATTCCAAACTATGTGCGGCTCAGATTAAAAAAAAATCCCTTAAATAAGACTAGCCCTTCTCTTTGACCGGGACGCTTTCAGCATTACCTCAGGACATCTCTGAACATAGCAACTGCCTCTGGATAGACAGGCCGACAGACACCTTTGTGGTGGAATGTGTCACCGTTTTCCAGACAGCGTCACATGGTTGCGTTTCAGCACCTTTCGCATTAATCACGTCTCGAAGAGGATGTGTCATTACATGCTAGACGTCAAGATTTTAAGCTTGGTCTTGATGGTAATGCGAAGTAAACCACTAAAGCCTGGTGGTGATGGTGGTGGGGGTGTTTGTGTACCTTTCTTTGTACACCACAATGTGACAACATGCATATCTTTTGTATTCCATTGTCTTGACATAAACCTCGTAGATGTAGGTTTACAGTCACTGAGGACTTTTGTTGTTTTATTATTCAGCTATAACAAGCTCCATCTTGTCACCGAGCATACCTTTCCAGCTATCGGAGTGACCCAGCCAAAACAGGTTCAGTTACTTCTCCTCGCTTCATAGGTTTAACTAGCTGTGTATCAAGCGGTTAAAGAGATAAAGCCAAGTACGTCAGGAAAGACTGGTGCAGGTCTGATACTCAGTCATCACCAGTCTTTTCTCAGATTTGTTTCCCGGAGCAGGAAAGCGAAGAGGGACCAGTGCAAAGAGAGGGAGAGAGAGAGAGAGAGAGAGAGAGAGAGAGAGATTGGCACATGGTTTTGGTGACTGAGATGAAGCAGCAATCTCATCTCTCCACCACATGCTTTTCATTAAAGCCTTGGATGAGGGAATGGAAGGAGGGGGTTGAGTGGGGCTAAAAGGCAGAGCGTGGAAAAGCAGTGTGTTTCCGAATACTCGGGTTTGTAGCGAAGACTTTCTAGGGGGGAGAAAACCACAATATAGAACCCTTGTTGGGGTTGGTAAAGGAATAGAAAAATAAGAAATAAAGGGAATTATTTCATGACATGTCTGGATTTTATTCTCCCCCTACATTAGCTATATTTCCATCAAAAGATGTGAATTAAAATTATGTGCAAAACTGGAATATTGCATAAAACATTTGCCGAATAAATCAATGTCTCCATCCAACAAGTCAAAAAGAACAAAATCGTCACTTCCTGATAACCTGCCGCAAATAACAGATAGAAGAATGTAAGTTTTTTATGGTGTATAAAAACGACACGCGTCACGGAGCACGTTGACAAAACGCTATGTCAACGCAGTGATGTCTTGCTTTCCGAGCCGGGAAATTGCTCTTTGGGAACGTAGCCGGTCCAGACAGTTTTGGAAGGTAATAATACAGGACCACTTTGATGACAGACTTTGGCTAACGCATTCTGGAATGACCAAAACAACATTTCAGATGTTTAAATAAGATCCGCCTGCTGGTTAGTCTATTAATGCCGTCCCTTTGCGCCCAAGTTCAGACAGAAAAAGCACTGCCATTGCGCTGTATGAAGTGGCTACATGCGCCAAATACGCAGTTGTTGGGGGGACTTTTGGTGTTAGCAAATTGGTTCCATTGTAGTTTATACCCATTTTTACTTATCAAGTTTTTTAAAGCTGTTTGGGCTGAATATGTTCGTAGACTGAATTGCAATGGTTTCCTTTCTACACTTCTAGTAAAATCTAGAATTAGTTCATGCATCTCGTTGTCCTTTGCCTGTTCTTGAAAAAAACAACAACTTTCCATCGGTTGTCTAAAACATAATCTCCTGGAATCAATCACAAGCATGGACCACAGCCGGAGGGGACAGCTTTGGGTTTTGGGTTTTTTTGACGGAGAAATGCTAGAGCAATGAACATGAAAATGAAAGAAGGATAGGAAAGAGTGTGAGCAGATGTGTCAAAGTTTCTTGGCCTACTTTTCAGTCTGGCAGTGTGAGACTCTCTTTGAGCTGGGAGTAATGGACACCAAGGGAGGCTGTGCTTTACACTTTCTCCACGCTCCCAGTGCCAGACCTTTTCAGCTTGGAATGTTGCATTTCCTGATTCATTCCTGCCATGTGTTTCTCCTTTTCTTTCATTGTACAGCTTTTTATATACTGTAAACTCCCTCCTTTATTTACTCTCTCACTATTTAGTCTTTCTCACAGATTTTACTTGATAGCTTGGGTTGTTTAATAATCCAGTGCATTACATACAAACAGCCAAAAATGTTCTGTCTAAAACGCTTCTTTTGTATCCAGTAATCCTTTACAGGATGCTCCCCTGTTATGTAAACACATCCTGTGAGCAGTGAAGCTTGTGAATGTTTCTCGCATCACAAGCCTTTCCTGTGCCTCAGTAAAGGCTCTGTAAGGTCACGCCGTCTCCCATCCCTCTCAGTGTTCAGCTGTCAGGAGGTTGTTGTGTCAAAACTCAAGGAATGTGCCTGAACTGCACCTTAACGTTGGATGTTTTTGCCGTTGAGGCCAGAGGCAACATGCATCAATTCACTACTTCTAAGGGGGAAAAGAATGTGAGGTGACACAGTCGTCGAGAACGTAGGACATCAGGCTCGGAAAAATGAGTGGAAGAACTGGATTTTTTTTTACAGCATTGCATAAGATAAAAGATTAAAACAAAAAGTTTGGATCAGGGTGGGACAATGTCTCCACTCTGCGTTTGTCCCAGAACAAAAAATATTTTCACTTGGATAGTGTTGTATCATGTTCTGTTGGACTGCACGTTCAATAGACTGTAGATGAAGATAGTTCTTCAGGCTGCATTACTACAGACACACTACAATTAAAGACAGGCCAGACTAGACTTCTAACAGAAGCCATTATTCATGACAGAATAATGTGGCTCCAATTATTTACTGAGGATAATTATGTTCATATTTGGCATTACAAAACATGAAATGACATACTGGTGTCTATTGATTATCAATATCAATAATTTCTAAAATCTTCACCTCTTATAAGGCTTAATGAGTCAACAAGAAGATCCAGACATGATGTCCAGATACATGAAAATAGTTAGTGTTAGTGAAGTCCCCAGTGGGAGCAAGTAGGAAACAAGTTGCAGATCCAGTCTAGAATGGAAAAAAGTCCCTAAACAGCAGTTAAACATGTGTCCAGTGTGTGCTGAGAACTGATTACATTCAGTATTTCTTTTCCATGAATGCTTCAGTTAAACGTATAGGACATGACTAGCTCAAGATGTTGTCACTCCTCCGAATGCTTATATCAAACATACTTCAGGATATTGCGGTTTTTAATGCAGGTTGTCTCCAGACACGCCTTGTTTTTCATTAAGATTTCTACTGGCATAAACTGTAAGAACAATCATTCTCAATTGTTTGCTTAGACTTAATTTTTTTTAGATAATCCCTGCAACAACCATATGTAAACAGGTTACACTGAAATATCAAAAGTGTATGGATTTGCTAAGCAAGCAATTGCTGACACAAAAAATGTCTAAAAAATGTCCAATCCTTTGTGATACAAGACATTGATGTGATCCCAGATCAAGAGTTGGTGTCCTGCAGCATATGTCTCTAGAAAGGTACTTTACTGTCAGGTGATGTTATTCAGAGGCTGTTGATCGAGTCCTAGCTCCAGAACTGAGCCTCCACCGGACCACATTCCTGCTGTATTACTAGAATAAACAATGTCGGCATGGGGGCCCTGGGAAAGTTGTGCATGAAAAGTAAATATTTACACAACTTCATTCTCCATTCAGAACGTACTGGACCTTTACTAAAGCCAGGTTGTGGTCTGGGCAATTACAATTCACCTTCGAAATAAATTATAAAAACATCTGGTCCATAAAAAAATTTCAGGTATATATATGTATATATAAATACCCCAATTATATGCAATAACTATAATACCTGGTTATTACAGAGTAATTATCGTTTGCATGTTATGTAACGCACAATTCTTGTTTATTCATGTCTATCTGGACTATATAGAGTAACTTAAACAGAAAAGATCTTTCTTTACGACCGGACACTGTTCCCACTTGATTTATCGCCATTGGTTTTCCACAGGAAGTAGCATGGCCGTTGTTCCTTTTCTTTTTGGACTGTCTGGCAGAAAGTGTCCCGGGTTTTTGGCATCTCTCTGAAGCTGCTGGTTCTCCATCATTCCCTCTGCCTGTGTGGTCCTTTCTTTCTGACCAGTTGGGTGCAGGCCAGCATTGGCTACCACCTGTCCTCAGCGACCAAATTGTTGTTAGCGCCTTAATTTTAAATACCCAAGAAGATGAATTTAAAGGTGTAAAAGAAGCAAGACAAGTGCTTGTTATTTTGTCAACTGCTTTTAGATTTGCTTTCCTTCTTATATTTACCATTTTGACTTAAAGAATTGCTACAAATTTGTTAATGAATGCCAGTTTTGTGGCAGATTCAATGCCACAGCTAGTGACACTTACAAAACAACCTCACAGGGACCTGAACACACATAATGAAAATTTAATCACAAAAAAAAAAAAAAAAGTGTATGTCATAACCCGCTTGATCCTACCGACAAATTACAGAAGCAGCAAATGATCTCTGAATATGGTTTAAGGTAAAATAAAAAATGCATCTACACCACTAAAGTAGTGTGTGTGTGTGGGGGGGGGGGTAGAGTGGTGTCTCATGGTTGTGTTGGACTACCAACCCAAAGATTGTGGGATTGATTCTCAGCCCCACCAAGCCACTGCTGGACCCCTGAGCAAGGCCCTTAACCCCCAATTGCTCAGTTGTATAAATAAGATAAATGTAAGTCACTCTGGATAAGGACGTCTGCCAAATGCCGTAAATGTAAAGTGATTACGGACACCAATATCATCCCACACTGTATAAAGTGTCTCGCCTACATTTGAGCAGAAATGCCTATCATTTCAGCTGCTTGTGTTTGGACACATTCGGACCGTTCCAAATGTTGGGAATGAACCGGAACTGTGTCCTAAAGAAACCGGACCTATATTAAATGCCCAGTGATAGAATTAAAAAAGGATAACAAAAAGTATATCACCTTACCAACCATTAAAACATCTGATCAATTTACTTAACAACGTTTAACAATCTCATTATATGTAAATCTACACAAACTCATAAACTCTGGGTTAAATACAATAAAAAATTAAACTGGTTAAAAAAAGCAGGAATATTCATAGACTATAAAATTTCTTGTGTGAAATGATTCACATAGATGTTGATAAGTAAGTTGCTTTTGTTTATATAATGATTCCTATTAACAGAAATAATTAAGTTCTCACTGGTACAACCCTGCTCAATTATGAACTTTCAGTTAAATTCCAGCAAAATACACCCAATAATTTGGCCATATATCATACCATGCTCCTCACACCCGTTGTGCGATGTGAAGTGTGTGGGGAGACTTGGAGTGCTGGTGCTTACAGCAACAGGTTGGTATGAGGGTGTGGAATGGGTGCTGGCTGAGCTCCAGACTCACCTGTCCTAACAGCCACACCTAAAGGAATGCGGCAGGTAGCACAGCAAACGGCCGTCAGCATAACGGCAGACGAGTGCAATAAGGGAAGGTGTTTATCCGAGGAACGATTCGCTTCTGTCCGTTAAGTTAAAGGTTTGAGGATTTGAAGGCATTTCTGAAAACAAGAATACAGAAAACATTGAAGTGTAAGTGCTCTCTTTATATCCTGAGACTTACGGTTTTAAAATTTCTTTTTAAAGGTTAATAAACTTCATGATTAATTATGCATGCATTAAATATATCTTTGTGAACATATTCTTATGTTCTTTGGCAAAAGATATTTATCTTGTATAAAATGTTTGTATCTGTGGTAGAAATGATGAGCCGGCAGCCTTTGATCAAGTTACCGACAATACTTTAGCAAACCTGTGCAAAATCTAGAACCTTTGGACAGCAGATTGGTGGGTTAATTGTCTAAACAGTTCGTAGCCAGAAGAGTAAACACTCCCCTATTTCTGTTGTTCTCCGGGCTGATTCTGACACACTCCATGCCTCTAAAGTGTCATTGACATAACCATGGTGAGGCTCTGGGGTCAGAGCCTTTGGAAATGCGCATAGCCAGAGACCTATCTGTGGACTCTGTGGAATGCTGGATTCCTCGAATTTACTCTGCATGGAAATAAACAGTTTATCTGAATCAGTCAAGGAACTTCAAGTTCCAGCGTCAGCTGTCAGGGGTGTGGGGAGATGAGCCATCTGGGTGCCATTTCTCCTTAGTTTTGGGGGACGATTATTTGTAGGCACACTTGTTTGATGTGTGTGCTGGTGTGCAGTTAAAAAAGCTGTTGTGCTGAGTACGGAAAAAAGGGAACATCTTGTCTCTGATTGTGTGGTTAGTCCTCAAAGATCCTTTTTTGTTTAACGGTGATGTGTAGTTGTGTCCTTTCACCGGGACATCAGAGATTTGTTTTAGAAACTTGTTAATGGTTGCTGTTCTCTGCAGGCATTTCAAAACCCAAGTCAAAGACGTGCATTCAATTATGGCTGGTTCCTGAAAACACAACACATCCTGTGGATTAATTGTTTCAAGAAAAGACATTTTTTTTTATTCATGTAACTCTGTTTCTTGAATTCGTAAATTGTGAGTAAACCAAAACTGGTTCTGGCTAAAATGTTTGGAGGATAGTTAGAGCAGTTAGGTTTCCATAGCGATGGTGTTATTCTTGCCTAGAGTTCAAATCCCCTTGAGTAATCCTCTTTAAAACTATGCACATCCTCACATCCGCTGTTTGAATTTAGATTTTTTTCCCCAGCCTAAACGCTTTCTCTTTCTACTAACTGTCTATTAACTAATCTTTGGCCAATCTGACTTGCTCAGGCTTTAGTCTTAACTTTGACACGTTACTGGCACGTTACAGGTCAAATGCTGCCCAGTAATACAGCTGCAGAGGAAAAAACAAGGGTACTTCTTTTTTAGTTGTGTCATGGCCAGGAAACGAGTGTCCTGCAAGTGCCCTATATTCCACATTCCTGACCCCCCACCCTCTTGAATATTCTGAGAGCCCCCTTTTGCTTGTCTGTGGACCCCACCCCCATTGTTCTAGCTGGTGAGAGTGCCTTCCTGTTGTAGAGTGGCCGGGTGTTCAGGAGCTTGCGGATCGCCTCTGCATTTTGGAGCACCTTGAAGAGCTTGTGTGGAGCAGCGATTTGGGCCAGAATCGGCGCCATGAGCAGTCAGTAAGGAACCAAGACGACAGCTTCAGCAGCAGCCACACAGGTAGGTGACCTGAACTGTGGTCAGAACAGGGGTCTACAAAAGAAGGACTTGAGTTGGGTAAACAGGACAGGACAAGTTTAGGTTTAAATGGTAAACGATACAAACCGGATCTATTAGTCTGTGACCTCTCTAAGAGCCGTTGGTACCAATTTCATAATAATATATATGATAGCCATAAATTCGACGAATGTATTATTTTGTATTTCAATAAAAACTTTGAATAGGTGGGTAAAATGTTGTATATATTTTTGCCATTACTACATCAGGTTTTTCATTGCTTGAGTACATTTAACATTTTCATATGCTTATCAAAACTGGCAGCAGTGCTTCTGTAATTTTCTTTCCACTCTCATCATCATAATCATTGCCATCTCTGCAATAGTTCTGAGGAGGGAGAGGCAGTGTGAGAACAGGACGGGGGAATAAAAACTTATGGGAAGAGCAGCAGGAAATGGAAGTTACAGCATGTTTTTTGGGGTGGGTGCAAAGGAAAAGAATGCCATTGTGAAATTTTCATTTTTTGCCTGCCCTTCTCTCTCTCTCTCTCCCTTTCCCCCTCTCTCTCTGTCTCTTTCTATTTCTGTCTGTCTGTCTGTCTGTCTTGTCGGAGAGCAGCAGTACATCGATGGGCCCCATTCTTGACTTGATGTACATTTATTTATTTACCACAGATGTTTCGGAAAAAAGCTTCATCCTCCTTGAGAATGCGGAGAATATCAGAAAGTAATAGATGTATTTAATTCTCCTTCACTATATTTGCAGATGGTTCATTAACCACTAGTCTGCCAAGCTGCATGCAAGGCCAACAGATGAAACCATTCTGTCTTGAGGACAACTGAACAATAACAAACAAAAGCACACTTTGTGTTTGTCACAGAGTTTTCTTAATTAGTTTTAGTAGTTGTTAGTGATGGTAGTCTCAACAGATACGGTACTGTTAGCACTAAAAGAATGGTTTCTTGCTAATGGCTTTGTATGCTGTAACCCTTCACTATAACTTCAAAATCACACTACGCCATATGTAACAGTCTGTGATGTCCTGGGCTGACAATTTACAGGTTCTTTGTTTTTTTTAACCAAGGCTTTGGTTTTAAAGATATTTTGATGATCGGCTATCTGCTCTGCACTGCATGTTTTAAACAAAAAGGATTTACTTTGTGCTGTGGTGGTGTTTGGGACTGCTGGGTGGAATTCAGTGATTTGGGTATAAACATTAATCCAGAAAACATGAAAAAAATTATTTGATGATTTTGCAGCATACATTATTTAAAACACAGTTCTTTTAGCCTCCTGTCACTCAGCTGTCAATGCATGAAAATGTTTGGGTAGTTTGGGTTTTTTTGTTTTTGTATTATTTTGCAGACCTTGTAAATTTCAGGAAATGTTAGGATTAATGGAAGCTGTTACTGTAATTTGACAATTATTGTTGGCGTTTTGTCATATAGAATGGTTATTATGCAGCTACTGCTTTTTTTCCCTTTTATTTGCTTTGCATTTGATCAATATCTTGCCCTGGTTAATTTAAAGGGGGTGTCGACCGTGGCCGAAGCTCCTCATTCCATGAGGTGGGTGACTTGCGAGAGCTGGAAATGAGAGGGGCAGCCTCCGTTTCCGAAGAAACTTCGAGCACCGGTGCAAGCGGTGGAGGCCACACCGTCTTGCAGCGACTTTTACAGGAACAAATGCGCTATGGCGAAGGCAGGAACTTTCTTGCCTTGCAGCAGCAACAACAACAACAACAACAGCAGCTGCAACAGCAGCAACAACAGTCACAGCCACAGCAACAACAGCAGTTTCTGGGCCCAGGAGATGAACACTCCATGGTGCCCCACCTTGCTCGACAGGAGCCACAGGGCCAAGAGCTGCAGGCAGACAGCGGCATGGAGAAGCAGCTAAATTCCCGAGGAGGAGGAGGCAGTGGAGGAGCTGGATCTCAAGGCCAGAATCCTGAGGACTTGCCGTCGTATGAGGAAGCCAAGGTGCAGTCACAGTATTTCCGTGGCCACCAGCCACAGCCACAGCTTGGTCCAACAGTGGGCGCTGCTTTCTATGTCACTGGCGTCACTAATGCAAAGGTACGTCCACCAGAAGGTCGCCCCGCAGTACAGCGGCTTGGCGCAGCCAAAGTGCATCAAGATGATGGCCTAAAGGACCTCAAGCAGGGTCATGTGCGATCGCTTAGTGAGAGGCTTATGCAGCTTTCTCTGGCCACCAGCGGCGTCAAAGCACATGCACCCGTCACTAGTGCGCCACTCTCACCCCAGCTGCCTCAACCCCCAGGGGACTACTACAAACCTGTGGGACCTCACCGTGGCCCACCTCCAGACTACCCTTATAAAGGTCTGCCTTCACCACCCAAACAGCAGCAGCACCACCATCCACAGCACCAAGATCCAGGACATTACTATTCAGACCACCGTGGATCAGCTCAGCAGTCCAGAGCTGATGTCCCACATGTCCGCTACCAGCCACCACCCGAGTATGGATCTTTTCGGTGAGTATTTTTGGGAATAATCAAGCCAAGCAGGCAAAGAACTTCAGGTGATTTATTATTCATCATTCTAGGTTATCTATGTCAGGAGTTTGTACATATTCAGGAACTACTTTGCACATTGCAAATGCAAGTCCTGAATTGACAATGTATTTAGTCAAAGGATACAGATGGTCATCATCACAGAACTGTCGGTCACAGGAATTCTTATTTTTCCTTAATGATGAAATAAAATAAGTAGAGTAAGGTTAGTGAGTTGTTTATGAGTAAGGAATAAATGTTTAATATAACTAATAATCATGAGTAAGTAACATCTAATTGTTGTGCAAAAGTGGGAACAAAATAAATTCCACTTTGAATAGCCGTTCTCTGAAGTGCTGGAACATGCTGACAGACATTGTAGAAAAAGCCAGTTTAGCCTGTTTTCCTTTAATTCATCTACCTTAGAGACAGTGTGGCATACAGCAAAAGAATGCCATCCCAGTTGTAGTAATAGTCTTCTGCAAGTTACGGCCTGACTGTTTGTCTCAAAGTTCTGATAAAACAGGAATGTTAATGTAAAAAATATTTTCAGCCAGGCACCTGCTGTGTCACTTGTGCGGTACGAATCAGCCATATTTATCATCGACACAGTCATTAAACACGTTAGTCATGTTAACTGTACCAGGCTAATGACAGTAACTTTGTAGTTATAGATTGGGAATAATATGCTATATATTTACTCATGATGCCCTGTTTTGTGTTACCAGCTCCAACAAAGAGAGCTCAGTACACTCCCAAAGGTCTGTCCACCAGCACAGCCCTACATCCTCTGTCACATCAATGGGTTCACTGTCCCGCGCTCAGTCCTCTACCCTCAGCAGCATTACAGCTTCCTCCCATTCTTCTCCGCCTATGGCTCACCAGGTAGAACCATCATTCCCAGTGGGGCCACGAAGTCCACAAGGGCCAGCCCCCCACCAAGGTGAGCCATACGGTTTGGGCCCAGCTCTTTCGATGCATCATCAACGACCCCATGGTTTCCCCCATGATACCTATGGCTCAGTACCCAGGGGCCTTCATCTGCACCAGCACCAGCACCAGTTCCATCCACAGGGGCAGCAGCAGCCCGGGCCAGGGCAGCACTTTCCACACCCCCACTCAATTCAGGGTGACCCCTATGCCATGTTGGCACGTGCCCAGCAGATGGTGGATATGCTCACTGAGGAAAACCGGCAACTCAAGCAGGAGATGGAGGTGTGTGGGGAGAAGGTGTCTAAGCTGCAGAAGGTAAACTTTCTCAATTTTCTGGTGTTAAAATTTTTTTTTTCTAAAAAGTGCCGCCAAACGATACAAATAGTATTCATTTTTTTTGCTCTGTAGCTAGAAACTGAGATCCAGCTGGTATCCGAAGCCTACGAGAACTTAGCAAAGTCTTCCTCCAAGAGGGAAGCCCTGGAGAAGACTATGAGAAACAAGCTGGAGCTGGAAGTACGTAGGCTACACGACTTCAACAGGGATTTAAGAGGTAAGCACCAGGAGCGCTTGCTCTGATTGTAGATGGTTTTACAGGGTAATAGTGCAGTCATGGTTCTAACGGGCAGCTTAGTAATTTATACTTCTGCTGTAATATCTGGCAAGAAATCACAGACTGTCAAATTCTTCTAAAAAAACGTATCCTAGTAATGATAAAAACTATGCTTGTGTTGACTTGAT
The DNA here is from genome assembly GCA_005784505.1 of Bagarius yarrelli. NCBI lineage: Eukaryota > Metazoa > Chordata > Actinopteri > Siluriformes > Sisoridae > Bagarius > Bagarius yarrelli. Next base: position 1,603,377 of record VCAZ01000078.1, read on the forward strand.
GCTCTGTTTTAGCAGAGTTTATATGTGATATGTTTGCTATTAGAGGTACACTTGGTGGATCCTGGTGCTCACAACAGTAAGGTGATGCATGGCAGGTGGCTTGTAAAAGGATATGGAAAATTTCACACAAATGTACCGTGAAATACTAAAGTCGTTAGCACAGGAACTAAACTACTTTTGAAATCACCCATATCTCTGACTATACAGAAACTAGTTAATAACAGGCTTTACTTTAGTAACTCAAGGCCAAAAAGTTTCGGAAAAAAATTAACAGAATAATCTTGGGTTACGTACATAGAACTGTTTTGCCTGAGAATATGCACATTGTTAAAAAAAAAAAAAAAGCACACAACTTATCACACGTTTGTTTTAAAGTTTCCTCCACCTCCTTCTCCACCATTTTGCCTTGCTGTGTTCTATAGACCAGCAGAGAGAAGAGAAAACCCTGATTTATGGCACTGCGCCTGGAGCCCCAAGAGTTTTAGAGCAAAATCAGAGTTTTCCCCCTTCTCTTCTTTCTCCCTCTAACTCTTGGCCTAATTTCTTTCTCTCCATGTTCTTCATTCTCACTGCTGTACAGTTCCAACACAAGGGGGGGGGGCTGCTGCCTCTTTAGGACATTCAGGACAAATCAAAATTTCCATTGCATATTGTGGAACTTGGATGTTAAGGAGCAGAGAATTTGCTTCTGGAATACTCATCATTTAGTGTGGTTGACTTAACAAGGGGGAAATATTGTTTTAATATTTGGCCTGTTTCCCCAAGGAACACTGGGCAATTGCGAAAACCCTCCAACCCCTACGGTATAATAGCTCTTTTGTTAAATGACTCGGTACCTCTGTGGCAATCAGGTTTAGTTTTTGATGGTGTAATGTTTGGAAAAATGAAAGACGATACTCTATGCAACACATATTTAATACCTCTTTTTTTCATAGTTTGAACACCGCAACATTCACTTTGGTTTTACTTTAAAATAAAGCTTTGTATTTTTGTTCTTGTTTGTGGTCGCTGTTTTAACTGATAAAAGCTTTGTAAATCTTATAATTTAACAGTTAATAAATGGTTAAAAAATTTTCCCGTGCATCGTAGAACGCATGGAAACAGCCAACAAGCAGCTAGCAGCCAAAGAATGTGAGGGAACGGAGGACAACCGCAAAACCATCTCTCAGCTTCTGGCTCAGAGTGAGTACCTGTCCTTGAGGCTCCCAAACATTATTAGATCTACTGTTTGTTTGCAATAACCTAAAACCTGAATTGTGCTGATTTCCCCTTTGCTGTTTGGTTGCTATGCAGACAAAGAAACCCAGCTGGAAAAGGAGAAACTTGAGATAGAGCTTAACGCGCTGCGCTCCACCAACGAGGACCAGCGCAGGCACATCGAGATCCGCGACCAGGCCCTGAACAATGCACAGGCTAAAGTAGTCAAACTGGAGGAGGAGGTGAGCACACTGCGTTTCAGCTGTGGCCTGTTCAGCATATTTCTGTTGCATACGAGGGCACAGAGCTGCATGTTTTCAGTTATGTCTGGGATTCATTATCGAGGGCCTTCAAGGTCTCTGTCAGTGTATGTTTGTGTGGGCCCTCTTGTGGACACTTTTCACCCTCTAGCCCTAGGCTACAATATCTGTTTCTGGTTAAAGCGTAAAAAACATCTTGGAGGACCACTGTGGAATTTTTTTTTTTTTTTTTATTGCTCTGAGTGTGCTGAGTCATTAAGCTATGCACAAGAGAATGCTTTGTTTCCCGCTGTTTTTTACTGAGAGAGGGGGTCCTACATTTGAGGGAGTTTTTTCCTTCCCTTTATACGTTTTTTTTGTTTGTTTTTTTCGAAATATTTTACCCTTTTAAACGCAGTAATAACCCACCCTCAACCAGAACTGCCAGATTTTCTACAATCCGCCAGAAATTAGTAACATTTTCATTTACAGCATTTGACAGACGCCCTTATTCAGGAGCGGCTCGAATTCAAATGAGCTGTTAAGGGTTAAGGGCCTTGCTCATGGCCCAGCAGTGAAAGCTTGGTGGTCTTGGGAATTGAACTTGCGACATTTACATTTCTGGCGTTTTCCAGACTGACTTAAATTTATCTTATTTTTTAATCCAATTGAGCTGTTTGAGCCTCACTCAGGGCTCAACAGTGGTGGTGCTGGGAATCGAACCCACGATTTTCCGATCAGCGGTCTAACACCTTAACCACTGAGCTACTACTGCTCAATTCTCTTTAACTGTTATTATTGCTAATGCTACAGCTAGAAAATAAACCTCCAACCTAAAGGAGCACTAGAATAAAATAAGGACTGTTATTGTCTAACGAGCTTCAAGTCTCTAGACATGTTTGGAGAATGTGCCATGGCTCAGATGGCCTTTTTGCCAGCGCTGACCAGGACCGCACATGCTCTAATCCTAGAACGTGCCGGCCTGTTCCATTTTTCTCCAGGATTGTCACAAACAGCCGCTTGTTTCACCGAACAAAGCCTCTTGAGTTGTCTGGAATGAAAGAACTTGTAAATGGCCGAATTCTTAATCCCTCCCACCCACTCATCCAGCCAGTTCTGTCTAAATAAATGGAAACTGCATACTTGTTCTCTTTTTCTGCTTCTTCTATGTCAGACTGCCCCAGAGCTAAATCGGGCCATTCATTTGGGTCACAATTATAGCCTCTGGTGGATTCGAGTTGTGTTTTTTGTGAGGGGGAGGGGTCTCAAGGACACAAGGGGGGTATTGTAAGGTAGATTTTCATTTAAGTGAGGCTCACCTGTGTGCTAAGGGTGTAAAATAAAACCGGAAAAAACCAGTCCAGCCTTTCTTAGATATGACGCAAATCAATGCACATTTTGCAGTTCACAAAAAGAGAGAGAGAAAGAGAGAGAGAGAGAGAGAGAGAGAGAAATGCTTCTTACACGTTAAAACTGGAAACTAGATACAGTTACTGCAAGAACAACTGAGCAAACAAAAATATCTTAAAAATAAACTAATTATTAGATCAGTTATTACCGATTTGGCGAACACCCTTATTCAGAGCGGCATTTTTTCATCCGAATAATCAGTTCAGAGTTAAGGGCCTTGCTTAGGGGCCCAGCGGTGGCATCTTGGTAATCGAACCCATGATCTAAACAGCAGCCCAACACCTGAGCCTATAAGATACCACTTCCAACATTTATACAGTAGACAACCTTATTCTTTAGAACAAAAGAGAATCACACTGTCTCCTTCTGCTGTGTGTGTGTGTGTGTGTGTGTGTAGCTTAAGAAGAAACAGGTCTATGTGGAGAAGGTGGAGCGGATGCAGCAGGCTCTGGCTCAGTTGCAGGCCGCCTGTGAGAAGAGAGAGCAGTTGGAGCACAGATTACGCACACGGCTGGAGAGAGAGCTGGAGTCACTCAGAATGCAACAGGTACACACACACACACACACACACACACAGTAATCAGTCTAACAGACATCGCTTAGACACAGAAGAGCTTCACTTCATTCCAATCCGAACGTCCGCTGGTCTTTTTACATGACCCTTAATCTGGGAATCTGGGGGAAAGGTCACAGCTCAGACACTGTTTTGTGTGTGAGAAAGTGAGAGAGAAACTAAAGAACAGGCAGCTGGGATTCTTATTAAAATCTCGGATACTTGGCCCAACCTTGAAGCAGAGGGGTTTTTTTTCAAGCAACTGAGTGATATGGAAGAAACATTAAGTTAATTCTGGCTTTTTACTCTAAATTACGATCATAAACTCTACAAATTCTGCGCTCGAATTGAATTTTTTAACTTGTGCAGAATACATGATTGAGGCCCCGTTTTTTGTCGTCCATAAAATACTTAAGTAACCTATTAACTTTTAATAAAAAAAATTTAAAAAAACACGATACTTCTTGTATTAAAAAAAAACTAGTATGTGTCCCTCTTTTTTTCTTTTCTCAATCTAAAACGGAACAAAGTTGAAGTTTACAATAGTATAATAACATATAAACTACCTTATAAGGACATGACAAAAACAACAACACACCTTATGATCAAGCACAAAACCTAAAACTGCTTTATTCTAAGACTGCTAATTAAACCCCTAAGACGACTCTGTGTGTTGTGAACAGAGATCAGGAGGCTCGCAGAACCCCACAGGTCCCGAGTACAGCACTACGGCCCTGATGGAGCACCTTCGCGAGAAAGAGGAAAGGATTTTGGCTTTGGAGGCAGACATGACCAAATGGGAGCAGAAATACTTAGAGGAAAGCGTCATGAGACAGTTCGCCCTGGACGCAGCTGCATCTGTTGCCACACAAAGGTATGTGTAAACACACAGATGTGTGGAATTAATCAGCATGTAGGGTCACAGTGTGGTTCATGCTCGGACCAGCCATAGAACAATTCCACCAATGCTGTGCTGTCGGTTTTTTTGCAATTTAGTTTACTTGATAAAATAAACAGAATGCAATGAGAAAACTCTGGGCCTCTGGGTCATAGTGCAAAGATCGCAATTACGTTTATAAGTCAAGAAAAAAGGACACTGGCGACCTCAAATCTACAGCACATGCGATAGGACACGCAAGAAGGTTAGCTGGTTTTAGTAAAAAAAAAAAATAAAAATAACGAGATTAATTCATCATCGGATCATCAAGTCGATATTCTGCCTTTGTGTTTAGTTTCTCGACAACTTGTACCTCAAGAAGATCCGCAGCTACTGCTCGTGTAGACTTCACTTCAGAAACAATACAGTAAAAAGTTTCTATGTTGGTTTTGGGTTTCTGATATTCTGTTTTTATCCGACTTCGTCATACAGAGACACTTCGTCAGCTACGATCAGCCACTCACCCAGCAGTAGTTATGACACCTCGGTTGAGGCGCGCATTCAGAAGGAAGAGGAGGAGATTCTTATGGCCAACCGCCGCTGCCTGGACATGGAGAGCCGCATCAAGAACCTCCATGCGCAGATCATTGAAAAGGACGCCATGATTAAGGTGCTGCACCAACGTTCACGCAAGGAGCCGGGAAGCAAAGTCGACGGCCCGTCCGTCATGCGTCCCTCTAAGTCCCTCATGTCCATAGCAACGGGATCGAGCGGACTTGGCAGCTCCGGCCTGCTGTCTCACTCACTGGGGCTCAGCGGCAGTAGCCCAATTACAGAGGAACGCAAGGAGGATCGCAGCTGGAAGGGCAGTTTGGGTGAGAGAAAAGAATCTACTTAACAGGCAGAACGTTTCAGATAAGAACAGCGTAGAAAACTTGGCTGGTTTGAGTGTTTTGGAAGCACAACAAACTCCAGTTTATAAATATAGCTCATATTAGCATTTTCATCAATGACAATGATGTGACGAGTATCTCAGAACCCACGACTCTAAAAGATACAAATCACAAAGGCGTAATGTTTTTCCCCATCTCATGCAGGTGAGACATAAATCAGCACAGATCGTAGACAGCTCGGTCAGCAAACACAACAGTTTTGTTCATGCTTTGTTGCTGACACATAAAGGATGTTAATTTCTTCAGAACCTGTTCAAGTTTTACAGCACATGCATGTTTTTGTTTGCCGTTGCTGATTAAGAAAGTTTTTTGAAGCCTGCTGGCACTTGCCCCTCAAACCTTGAAGGAAAACCTTACTTTTCCCATGAGACGTAAAAAAAAAAAATAGTCATAATCTTGTGCAGAAAAACCTTTTTTTTAATTTTTTTTAAAGCATTCTTGTTTATTTGCAGGTGTGTTACTAGGGCCCGAGTTTAGAGGGGATTCCTTAAGGACCGAGTCCATTTCGTCTTCTCCGTCTCCGGTGCTGCCGTCCACCCCCATGCCAGCCACAGCCCACTCCAAGACTGGCAGTCGGGACAGCTGTACGCAAACAGACAAGAGTCAGGAGTCGAGTAAACCCAGCACCCCGGCGCTGCAGAGCGTAGCAACCAACAACCGCATCAGCAGCCCTAGCCCTGTCTATATCCCCGACCGTATCGCAGGTAAACCCCATTATTTATCCCCCATTTATCATAACCTCATTATTTCTGATGACCCATTTGTTTGGGGAAAAAAATAGTTTTTCCACTGCAAAACATTCAGAACACAGCATGTCTCCATGGAGATCAGAGGTTTTGTGCACAGGGGCATTGTCATGCTAGAACAGGGTTTGGGTCTCTTAGGGTGTGTTTACACTTGTAATTTGGTTTGAACTAGAAAGAAAATGATACATTTGGTCCTAATTCGCTTAGCGGTCATACTTGTATTTTTAATAGCAAATCCTAAAGATACCGAACCTAAAGGTATAGTTCACAACCTGATTAGTCAGATTTTGTGACATAATTCGTGACGGAACTTTTGATCCGAAAAAGACGTGTACTGGATTAAGTGCGCTCAATTGTTTAGATCTATATATGGTTTCACTTTTACAAGATGAGAACTTGCGAAGAGCTCCTAAAATGTTTAAAAAGCACCAGGATTTCCTCCTTTGTATACAGAAACGAGGAGTCATCTTTAGACGTTTTTTTTTTTTGACTAATGCTCAACAAAAGTCCTTTGATTAACCAGGTAGTTATGCTTTAGTATTTTGTCCTTTTCATTTAAAGACTCACAATCAGAACTGCATTTGCGTCACACCTTGTGACATCACGTCCTGTTTTTGGTATGATCAAATATATTTGATCCAAGTTTGGAAGCGGACCAAAACCATTTTTTTTTTTGGTCCGCCTATTTGGTGTGCATCAGGGTTCGGATATCAGCGTTCATACTTTTTCGAATGAACTATACTAACCAAGCAATCGCACCAGAGAACGTTTATATGATACAACATACAAATACAACATTCTAAACAACTGTTTGCTTCACTGCTGTTACGGTGTCAACAAACTTTTGCCTATATTGTGTATGTGTGTGTGTGTGTGTGTATATATATATATCAGAATATTTTGAGGATGTGGTTTTAATCAGACTGTTTGTTTTCTATTAGATGTCCCAGTGTTCCACAGCAGCACTCTGGAGAGGAGAGCACCGGTGCAGTCTCATCCTCAACAGTCGCAGCAACAATCACAACCACAAAAACAGGAGGATGTAGATAACGAGATGGTGGAAATACTCATCTGAACTTTGTACCACACAGACACACACACACACACACACTAGGTGAAGGATTTGGTTTTTTTCTACGTCATGCGCTTGCGTTAAGTTCTTTGGGGACTCAAGGTGTATTGAAATGCACTACATTTTTCAGCCTTGTACAGAACAATACACCAATTACTGTTTTGAACAGTATTCTCTGGTGGCATTTCAAAATTGGGGACCAAATGTATTGGCAACTTTTTTTTTTTTTTTTGCATTTATTGCACTACTTTCAACTTTTCAATATTTTTGAACTAGATAGTGCACATATACCGATATTATCAATTTTTGGCACTTGACCTATATGATGGGATGCTAACTAGTAAAATAAGTTGTTTAGTGTAAATACTGTATCTATATACTGTAAGACGTGTGTCTGACGTGTAAAGAATAGAAAGTCTGCGGCCCTGTGAACTTGGGTGAGGAGTACTGACCCCACAGTATTGCGTGGTCTGTGGTTTTGCTGTGTATGCAAAAAACAATAATAATAACCCAACTGGTTTTGGGTTTGTTTTGGGTTGAGTTAATTGTTTTTTATATATTGGGTGGGAGGGGTTGGACCAGCAAGTGTCACAATTTCTGCTTGAGCGGCGGCGGCGGCGATGTCACTGTGCCTAAACAAGTCGTTTCCTAGGTTGCGATCTGCCAAGTCTCTATTCATTTCAGATTTTTTTTTACATGATGATGGTTACTATAATTACATTGTTGTATATAATATGGCGTTGTGTATGCTGAATTCCAGAAAAAAATACAGTATACATTTCACTTTTGGCCAAAGGACAGAAAGAATTCACAAGAAATGTCTTCCGCTAAACGCAAAACAGCTGGATTAAATTAGCCTGCGAAATTAAGCCACTAATACGGCATGTCCTCTCCATGTTTGCTTTTCTTTTCTTGATGATTTTTAAAGATGCCGATTATATAAACAGCTCGTTTAGTTTTTTCGTTTTTTTTAATCGTTAAATATAGCAATTAAATTTGATCAATATCATATATTTATTAAAGATTCCTCCAGGATTTTTGTGCGGTCATGATCGCAACTATTAATGCAAATTGAATCCCTGTGCGTTAGGAACCACGTGCAATTTTTACTAATCACTGGCATTTATTTTTTTTTTTTTGCAAATTTGACCAGTTATTTTAAAGCCATAACCATCACATATTTTTTTAACGAATATGCAAACGTCCATAATTTATTCGAAAAATTACCGCAAGAAAGCGAAGCAAAGCAATTTCCGATTTTTGGGAAAAACTGCTATGAAATCAGGAATTTTCATAATGAAATCCTGGATGGACCGTTTTTCTCTTTAGGTGCTAAAACAAACCGCGAGTATATTAAAGTATTTGTATTAAATTGACTGTTAAAAATGACGTCATAAAGGAGAAATAATCCTAATGTCTATAGTTCTAACTGTGCTGAATTTTTAACCTGAAATTCAAGCAGAAGATTGCAGTTTTGTAAAAATAACGCAGATTTTAGCTGAGACGTGATGTCATCACGATGCTCGTTTAGCTAAAGCTGTTTGAAAATTACATAAGCGTTCTCATTAGAAAGTTATCACACGTGTCCTAACTGATAGAAAGTCAAAAGTACAATCCTGTGCTGGCAATTAAAACTTTTTGGCAGTATTTTTTTATATATTTTGTACATTTTTATTATATTTATGTGCAGAAATAAAGCACAACGTTGGATCATCGGTATTATGGGGCGTTTGTGGTTTAAGGCTGCAGCAAAGTCAAATGTTTTTGGACGCAACAATCACAAAAACTCCCAAATCCTAGAAGGCAGAAAAACGTTCCGTTTCCCTAGAATAAATAATAATTTCCAGACGTTTTCAGTATTTTTGTAGCAAAAGTTTTTTTAAATATTGGCACCCCTGTATAACCATCGTTCAAACCGGTATCTTATAAGCAAATCGTGGTGACCTTAAAATTTTCACAAATCATTTAATTACATTCAAAGTCATTAGTTAAAAAATGAAAACGACACAAACTAGGAAAGAAAAGAGCTCTTTTATTCTTGCACATTTTTATTCTGAGCTGCATTTTTGTTATTTTCCGTGCAAGCGCGTATATACAGGCGTGTGTTTTGCTACACGTCTTCAGCATAAAACATTGAATACCTTTTCTGTAGTATTTAAATCTGGTACTTGACATTTCCAGCACAGATTTTTATCCGTACGTTTACTCGATCCTTTGAGCCGCGTGTTTAATATCCAAGTTCTCTTTACATTCCAGCACCATTGATACTGATGTGCCTTTACACTAAAATGTTGCCAGTACGAATACCATGGCATGGACAAAGGACCTAAAAGCTGCTGACTGGAGGTTTGGGTGTGATTTGTCGACTATCGTTTAGAGGTGTCTGCACAGTCACGCAGACGTTTCTGGGAAATCAGAATCGAAGCGGTGTCGTCCCTTGTTTTAAACGAAAACAAAAGACCAAAACAAAACGTACATCAGGTGTACACGTAATCGATTATGTTACACTTTAGACGGTGGAGGTCGTCGTGGACATTTGTGTGCGCCGGTTCGTAAATTTGTGTCGTTTCCTGAAAGTTTCACCTAACGTTCAGTCGTTGTTCGATCTGTCTTGATGGTCTTGCTATTTTTGAAAAAAAGATGGAGAATGTTTTGTAGTTCCGCTCAGGACGATCTACGAACAGTTCCGTCTTGAGTTATGTACAGTATGTCCCACTTTGCGCCAGTGACAGATAGTTTTCTCCCCCTCCTCTGAGCGAGAAACTTTTCTTTTCAATTCCTGAGTAATGGTTTTGTCACTAAGTTTGTACCCTATTTGCTGCTTGACAACATTTATTACTGTACAATCATTGGTTTATTGTATTCTCTTTAATCAAAACATTTTTTCCCCCCAATATTCATCTCATACAGCTTCATCTTGCAGTTTTTAATTATTCGGTTTATACTCCTGAACATGTTTCGAATAACAGTTGACATTTTGTTTTGTTTTTTCTTAATAAAATTTTATTTAATTTTTTCAATAAATAACTACATTGAACATGTCTGTTGTTACCTTTGCATTTTGTTGAAAAACAGCACTTGCATGCAAAACATCCATGCATTCGAAATATAAAGGCACAAAAAGCATCGTGGGCTGTTTGCTCAAAGTCGATGCAACCCCGGAGCAGATCGCAGTGAAACTGGAGTGTTACGGTATGAAATCGTCAACAAGGTTATGATACTAGAAATTTTAGTGGACTAGAGAGAGAATCGCTGTTTAACAGTGAAGCATAAAAAATTCTGTAACAAGTCTATGCTTCAAACGGGAGAAAGTTCACATGTCGCACCTAAAAATGCATGCGTATTTCTAAGGATAATTATCTAAGACCATTTTAAACTGTTTTTAATGACATGATGATGCGTTTTTTTGGGGGTTTTTTATATTTTCCTTGTGTTTTCCAGGACTGGAAATTAGTCAATCATTTTCCAGGATTTCTAGGTTTTCCATTACATGTGGTAACCCTGGCTTACGTTTCAGAGGCGTCTGTGATTAATAAGCAAAAATCAGCTGCGCTCTCCATTACAGGACAGGAATTTACAGCAATTATTTTCACCCCTGCTATGCTGTGCTATGCTATGATACAAGATTTATTCACGAAAGGGGAAAAAAAGCTCTCAGAATCGCTTCTTCATTATTCATCATTTCGCTAGTGAAATGGAAAAGCTGATTGGTTGGTTCTTGTCACATGATCCGGCACGCTAGCGGCATCGTAAAAAGTTAAGATGTTTTCATCTCGCTGCCGCGCAGCCGCGTCTGGAAAAAACCTTGGTCGCTCTGTATTTGAGATGCGATATGTGAACGGCCTTTCCGAGCATTTTTTTTTTTTTTTTTGTCGGTTTGGATTTTCATGCTGTAAATGAAGGAAAAGAAATAGAGAAAAACAGAGAGTGTTTGTGGTAGCAAGTAAAGGTGGTGCACTCAAAAATACGTATGAATAATGTATGTAAATGTAAAAAAAAAAAAAAAAAAAACACAAGGCAAGTCCAAAAAAGAGAGTGTATAAGGTGTATACAGACAGACTGGATGAGAACCACTCAACTACTGGGTAAAAATAACTGACTACTTTTTTTTGTTTTTTATTAAAGTATGCTATGGAGTTAACGTAAAACTTGTGACTCACCATAATGTTGCACAAACTTTGATTATAAATGCTATCATAATGTAAATTGGTGCTCTACATGAACTACCTCTAAATAAAGACAAAACTAAGGCACTCACTCGTTATATTCTCTATCTGAGATCCGACAGGAAACAGAGCTCCAAAGCTTCCCACTGGATATGAGACATGGGAGGATGTCTTATCTGTGCGTGTTTCCCCTCCCATCCTCCCACAATGGTGTCCGAATCTTTCTGACCTTCATACCGTCATGTGACACCTTTAATTCGAAACCTACCTCACAAAGAGCTCCTACCCTGAGTGCAGTATTAAAGGCGTGAGTTAAGTATCGGGCGAAAGGTGCCGATCTCTTAGAAGTCCTTGCAGGTTTATTTGCGAATCCAGAGCCAGCCGTTGATCAGGAAGGCGGAAAGCAGGAGGGAGAAGAGCACCAGTTCGCTCTGCTTGCGATCAGCGTTCTGTTTCTCCAGACTTGCTATTCGCCGGTTCATCTTCATCATCTGCAACAGCAAAGTGAGAGAAACGACTGTCAAAACGGATCCAAACCCGGAAGAAAGTTTACTACATAATGAATCCTAGGTGAGTTAATTCTCTGCCTACTGCTGCTGTTGAAACATTTTCGGGTGGAATTTGGCGCCCTCTTTTGGTTACTTTGAAAATTGCACTTTACAGACGAGGAGATTTAAGCAGAGTAGCTAAAAAATGAACTACTAAAGTAATAGTAAAAGTATTATTGTTTAAAGTTTGTTGTTTGAGAGAGTAATAAAGTCTGGAATGATAAGATTCCTCCAGTTGTGAGTTATTAGTTACTTTGGATCTGATTAAATGAAGGGAAAATTCTGAATCCGGAAAAAATACTAACAATCACAACTACATAAAATCCACATAAGAAAGAGATAAAAGAAGTGAGTGTGTGAGATTTTATAGTAACTTACAGTAAGATTAAAGTGTCCATAGTTACAGAATCACCATCAAATAGTCGTTATCATGAAACTGTGAGATGTTCCTTCAGGTTAGTGCTGGATTTTCTGATACACTGATATCAGCACTTGTTTTGGTCACATTGAAGACGTCACATTATGGAACTGTGTGTTTCTCTGATTGGAGTGTATAAACGGTTTGAATGTTCAGGTCGTGTGTGTTTTTGTCTCTACTGATAGCCTCACTTCTTCTCCATCTTCAGTCGTTATTTTCCAAACTTAATAAATGAATGTGTTTCACGTACGAACTTCAGGCGACTGCAGTCTCTCGCAAGACTCGACATCTCATTACACGGAACATGACGGAGACTAATTATTAAAACTACATTTACATCATTAACATTTAATAGTAACTGAGGAACGACGTCAAATGTAGAGAAATAAATGTCAATTTCTGTGATTAAAAATTAACTTGAGTGAAAGTAAAAGTACGTCCAGTTAAACCGACATTTTATCCAAAAATCTACTCAAGTAAATGTAACAAAGTAAATATAACCCGTTACTACCCACCTCTGGATTTAAGTCTAATGATTTTATGCTTAATAGATTTTAAACTTATTTTAATAGCTGTCTTACAATCTCGCTTAACGATTTTGTGGTTTTGATTAAACATTTATCAAAACCGTGTGACTGATAAAATGAGAATGTTCCTGGAAATGGATCAGGGTCCTAACCAATGCCTAAACTTTATACATTATATAATGGTTTAACAGACTGAGAGCACGTCCCTTAATAACTTTATTTTTAAGAATTTGTACTAGAACTTTTAACCTTAAACCCTAAAACACATCAAACGAGAATAAAGCGCACCTAAATGTCCACATAACAAACAGAAGGAGTGATGGGTATTATTTTCCACTAACCTGTCGGCGAAGCACTATTAATTCGATTGTATTTGCGTTCTCCTCCTCAGGACTGTGCCACAACTCTTGCGTGTTGCTACAGAATGAGCAGAAAACATCAGATTTTAGCTCACCTTTATTACAGTGTTAAAAAAAGTGTCATTTACTGAAAATGGTTGAAAAAACAGCTTCTGTCTGCCTCTTATAGTAAGTTTGACTGTGGAAAAATGCGACAGAATGGAACAAATGTCTCGGTCACCTTGTCCTGGACTGATCAGCGCGTTCCTCGACGGGTGCAGTTGGAGGTGGAGGGTTTTGAGGAAAACCAAACCTTCAGACAGAAGGACCAGACCCACGGGTCCAGAAGAAAAAATACTGATGTTCAAGTCACAATGAACTCAATAAAATCTAAACGCTTTGGTAAGCAAGTCTTAGTTCTCTAAATGATTAGGGTGAATAGTTAGTGGGATTGGTAGGAAAGACTAACGCAAATTAAACAGGATTAGTGTGAAATCCAAAATGAGAAGAACTGGGCCAGAAGAAGAACTTGTTAGTGGAGAGCCATGACACAATCGGCATAAACTCACAAATCGATTTTTCAGTATATTGAAGTTGCTCATGCTGTCAAATACGAAGCAGTAAAACTAGAGCCGGTGAGTTAGTGAGAAAATCCAGAGCAGTGAAACCAGAACGGGTTAGTAAGCGAGAAAATCCGAGGCAGCTAGTGGAGTCGTGTCACCTGGAGGAGTACTTTTGACTGACAGTTTGAAGGATTCTGTGTGAGGCTTGCTCGCCCAGCTTCTTGGCGGCTTGCAGAAGGCTCTGGGGTGTCAGGAGAATGGGGGCAATATCGCTGAGCCCCTGGGGTTCAGGCAAGGGCAGGTCTACTGGTACAGCGGGCATCGATCCAGCGCTGTTGACCAACAGGGAGATACCACGGACGTGACAGAACAGGACGTGTTACCCATGTAACATACTTACATGTAACAAAGGCATTTACACATGCAGCTATACAGAAGGTATATATAGATGTAAGTCACTCTGGACAAGAGTGTCTCCCAAATGCTGTAAATGTAAATTACATAATATTGTTAAAATCTTGCTTTAAAAATATAATTTATTACTTTATTACTTAATAAAAATCTTAATTTTTAAGCATTCTTATCAAGAAGCAATTCACGTACAAGCATCAGTACTTTCATTTTATTTTACAAAAGCAAACTTATATTTGTTTCATTTTTATTCCAAATAGTGAACTGAAGGTTCTAGTGCTGTAAATCCAGTGTCTAAAAAATTGCCCCTTATGCCAATACAATAACATGTGACGGGTGCCTTCCATTTCCTTTGTATCATTTGCTGATCTGATAAGTCAGCTAAATATGCAAAAAGAAGTTGCTGTTAAAATACGTTCTGTCGCCCTCTGCTGGCAGATTTAATAACTGATCAAAATCAGCAAGAAGTGGCGAGAACAAATCATTACTAAGAAAACTTAGACATATTATTTCAATTTTAAAATAAATAAATCAGATAAAGTATTGCATTGCATAACATTTCTGTTCAGGTAAATAATAATAAGCTAATAACTATTAGATTACTAATTAATGTAATCTAATTTGTCTCACAGTGTAATCGGATTTCAGGAAACCATCCGTCTCTTTACAGTGTATTTTTATCAGTAAGGTGATGTTAGTTTATCCACTCAAAGTGGCAACCTGTACATTACTTATAAAGATTTAACAATAACATACCTATATACACACCAAAACTTCTACACAAATAAATAAGGGAGGGGTTTTGTTTACTGTTAATGTCAGCAGCTGTTTTCGATTTCCGAGTTTCTATATCTTTATTAATTCCTCGTTTTGTGTGTGTGTTTTACAGTATCGCTGTACTCACTTATGTCACAAATTAAAGCATTGAATGCTCTGAGCAAGTTGTTTCACTATAATGCGCTTTTTGTAACTCACGCTGAAGAGTGTTTGGAGTGTGTCGGCGTCCCGGATGGGGTCCTGCCGAATGTCTGGTCGCTATACGATCTCCGTAGCGGACTCTGTGGATCATACGGTTAAATAATGTTAAACCACAGCGGCTTTACAGCGGGTTGTAGTAACTAGCCTACACTGCGTTCAGCTGAATGCAAACAGAAAGACTAAAAAACAAATAAATAAATAAAGGTAGGAACACAATGAATGAAGAACAAACAATTGCCGTCAGCATCACACACCAGTCTTATCAGTCAATAAACCGCTTGGTTATTGTCTCTTGGCATTCTTTACTGCTAATCCACAAAGGAATCGTTATCTCAAGCCGACTGAATTGTTTCTGTGCACAAAGGAAGAGGTTTAGCGGGTCAGATTACCTGTAGGTGCTCTCGTGCTAACGCTTCCCTACTCCAGGGTCCGTAATGCAGGTTCCACATGGAGGACGTGAGACCTTTGGAGCTGTGTTGGGAGAAGAGAGGTCGTGGACTCAAGTCAGGAGCATCTGTCAGGATTTACAAGACTTTATTGATAAACTAATAATATACGAGTCTGTCATTTACACTTACAGCATTTGGCAGACGTCCTAATCCAGAGCGACTTACATTTATCTACTTTATATAACTGAGCGATTGAGGGTTCAGGGACTTGCTTAGGGGCCCAACAGTGGCAACTTGAACCCATCTTTTAATTATAATATAATCCATTTAAAGCATTGCTATTTTTATAATGATATTTATTACCCTTTAATAGAGACGCTCCGATCGATCTGCCGACGATCGGTATTGACCAGTAATCATGTTTTATGACTAATTTATCTTGGCAAATCTTACAAACTAATTATAACTGGATGACGTGTAAAAACGTACACAATCATGGAGACGTAAAAATTTTGGCGCCGCAGTCATGTCATCGCCGGTGTGGGATCACTATAACGTCTCATTGAACAATAACATTTTTTTTTGCCATAATAAGCTAATATAAACGTATAACAAACGCAACATTAATAGTATAACTTCATCTAAAAAAAATGATCGGTACACGGTATCGGTTGCAAAAATCCCGATCGGATCAACATAAGCATAACCCAGAGCTTTACGCGTTGGTTCCTCACCTGTTAGTGCCAGTCTGTCAGGGACGTGCATGCTGAAAGCAGGAGGCAGATCTTCAGCTTTCTGATCGTCCACCGACCCCTGAGTGACTCTGAGCCGATCCGGGACCCGCATCCTTTCACTGATCACAGCTGTGAAGAGCGGATCTCGAAGCGGTGAGCCGTCAACCATGTAGAGGGGAGCCGCCATCGCCGGGACGCAACCTGAGGAATCGGCAAGGTTAACACAGAAATACGGAGACAGCATTGAATTAAGTGATCGATTTATGTTTCAGACGCCGTAAAGATATATTAAAAACATCGTGACATGACTTTCTTTTTAATACTGCCAAACTAATTATACTATAAGAGTTTAAAACCTAAATAATAATAACAGAGTCAAATTTAACTCAAATTCCAGAGTGAAGTCAACATGATTTCAACTGTTAGTGAATATTGTATTATTTGTTATTATTATTATCGGATTGTTAAGATAAATACATTTCATCTAAAACACAAGAAAGAAAGAAAGAAAGAAAGAACAGAAAGAAAGAGGAAAGCGAGAAAGAAAGTAAGAAAGAAACAAAGCAAGGAAGCAAAAAAAAAAAAAAAAAAAAAAAAAGTGAGAAAGAGAGAAAGAAAAAGAAAACAGGAAGAAAGAAAAAAGAAAAAAAGAAAAAAGAAAACGAAAGAAAAAAAGAAAAAAAAACGAAAGAAAGAAAAAATTACGTATACACAACCCTAAAATGGTTTTAATATTAATTAATAAATATCTTAATATTAAGTTATAATATTTTGCCAATTAATATAATTATTTAATAATCAGAAAATATTTAACAAACATTTAATAACACAATGTTTATTACACATACCAAACTGACTGCTGGTTCTTTTATTTATATTGTATTGGGTTTTTTTTTTTAATGATCGTTTTTAGATTTAAGCGACTAAAAAATTAATTTTTACTTAAATTTCCACATTTACAAGTAAAAATACAAGAATCTCTTTATAAAATGACAGCTTAATTCTCATGTGCAGCTTTTACACTGTAAATACGGCCAGTTATTAAAGTTATTTCGTGTCAGAAAGAAAAAAAAACCTATAAAACGTTTCAAATATAATAATAAAAAATGTTATAAATGTTATTAATAACTTTAATTCCAGTAACATTAATAACAGCTGCTTAACAATGCAATAATTAACTAGCTAACAGCTTATAAGCGTCAAGTTTAGCTAATAATTAGCAAAGTGAGAATATATTTATTTATTTATTTTAAAAATAAAGTAATAACTTTTTAAAAAGAACACCTTGGAATTAATTAAAGGTTAAGATTAAAAAATAAGTTAAAACGAGATATTTTTATGTATAAATCTGGCTAAATATATTAGCAGTTAGCTAGCTAGCTTTCTGTGGTACTATGAAGGGCAGCTCGACATTAGCAACACAAACTCAACTGAAAGCGCTAGAAATGTTAGCATAGGATTATATACTGAAAAAAATATCATTTTTAATACCAAATAATTTCCCCAAAATGATTTACACAAACCTTAAATTTCACCGCGATTTATGACACATAAACCGAGCTGACTTGTTGACACACAAGGATAGCAAGCAAACAAACGACTCACATTTGAATCGAACTGGTTTCGATTCGTTTGTTTGGATCATCAAACAGGGCGGTGTTTCGGATAAAAAAACCAAATAGACCTCATTGTCTGGATTTACAAACGCGTTTAGAGCCACAAAGAAAAACAGGTTTCACCCTTTAAAATGTATGTTTGCTTTCTGTTTGTTTATAAAACACGCTCTCGATTCATCGGTTCTTGTAAACCGATTCGTTTGATTCCCTCGACAGAGTCGATTAGACAGAATGAATCGTTCAAAAGCTCGATTAGAGATTTGTTGACACTAAAAAACAACCATAATGTGAAAGTTGATAAGAAAAATAAAATCTGTGAACACTTTTCTTTAAATGTACCAATAAATAACAACAATTATATAATTTACTTGTTTAATAATTGACAAAAGATATTATAGTCAGTGCAGAGGTCAAATTTTGGCACTTAGAAATACATTGTTATGCCAAGGTACAATAGGATGGGATAGTTTTTACTTTAAAATAATAATAATAGAAATTTTTATATATATATATTTACATCACCAAATACGTGAGCATTAAATCCACTAATTTAACTTAAAATTATGTTTGGGAATAAAAAATAAATTAAATATATTCAACATTTTTACTGTCTTTAGAATAATTTGAATCCCAGGACTATGTGGATAAACATAATAAAAGAATATGGACAACAATTAGTGTCAAAAGAATTGGCAAAATTTGGCAAAAGAAAAAAAAAATGCTCTGTAAATAATGAAAGATTATTTAATTCTATACAAATATAAACGTACATTATAACACAACAATCAGTAAACACAACAAACAGGTTTTTGTCAACATGTGGTTTGGTTTGGTGCTAATTCCATCTCATAGTCTTCGTTTATTTTTTTAAACTAATTAGCCTGAAAGTTCACTCGAATGAGTCGCCAAAGGTCGACGTAATACTGCAATGAAATGTGTCTTTAAACTTGTAAACCATGTTGTGAAGGTCCATTTTGTGTTATAACAGCAGATATTCTGATGTTATGGAGTTTTAAGGGTGGAACCGAAGCGTCGACCTCGAAAGCGATTACAATCAACTGCAGTAAACATAAAGAAAGCAAATATAAAACATACAAATGTAGTACAGAACAACTGCTTGGATTTTTTTCCTTAAAAACACGAGAACTGTACTGCATCCAACACTGGACTAACACACACACACACACACACACACACATCCGATTTCCTTTTACATATGGGATTAAATCACTTTAATGTCCATGTTTTAAGCCAGTGTGACTGGAAGCTCTATAAAAATAAAAACTTTGGCTGTGGGGAAGACCAACACATTTTAGTTTTTTTACACACTTAAAAAAACATAAAACCTCAAATCACATAACATAGAAATCTTTATTTTTATCCTTCTTTGAACTGATAATATCCTGTGCCCTGTATGTGTAGATATGGTCTGCTGGTGGATAAAATTATGTAAAGAAATAAAAAGAATATATAAATGCATTAAGGAGGCCATTTTGATATAAACACGTCATCAATGCAGTCATTCAAAATATCAGCCAATCATCAGTGCTTATGAACGAAAGGGAGATTTTTAGTAATATGTCTGATTTTTGCGTCTTCTACTTAAATGGACACAAGATTCGTCCCTGAAAAACCTCAATCAATTGAACATTTACAGCATTTGGCAGACGTCCTTTTCCAGGGCGACTTACATTAATCTCATTTATACAACTGAGCAATTGAGGGTTAAGGGCCTTGGTCAGGGGCCCAGCAGTGGTGGCTTGGTGGAGCTGGGAATCGAACCCACAATCTTTAGGCTGGTAGTCCAGAACCTTGACCTTTTTTATCTCACTCTTATAATTCATTGTTTTTCTTTGGTACAAGCTCCTCTTGTTGCGCAGTTGACTCAATATTTGATCTGATTGGACCAGGTGGAGTCACATGACTTCACACGCAATAGTACGCAGTGAGAAGGGAAACGAATAACAGGCATAGGAAAAAATTACAACGGTTCAAGCTTCTAAAATTCGGTTTCAATTATTTTTGGATTAATCGTCCACTCCTAACTGGATGTGTGCTGAGCCCATAACCCAGAGATTGATGGATCAATCCCAGCACCACCAAGCCACCGCTGTTGGGCCCCTGAGCAAGGCTCTTAACCCCCAATTGCTCAGTTATATAAAAGAGATAAATGTAAGTCGCTTTGGATAAGAGCATCTCCCAAATGCTGTAAATGTTAAACCTGCTGCTTCAGGGAGACCATTTTCAGCTGAACATTTTTGTAAGGAGTGATTATTTGAGTTCCTGAGTCTTTTGGTATAAAGTCCAGCTCAGCAATTAAGCCGAACTTGTGCTCTGAATCTACATGTCACACTACGGACACCTGATTGCCTGATAACAGAAAGACTGCATAAAACAGCTGTACAGGTGTTTCTATTAAAGTGACCAACTCATATATGAGCCTAATTTTATAATATATATATTAATAATGAGTAGCTCTGTATAGACCAGGGTAGATAATTTGCCAGGAGATATGTTTAACTTTCGCAGGGACACTGATGTATCTGTTGATAATAATTGGATACATAAAGAGATATTACAACTTTATAAGCACACCCGTTGTCTTAAAAAAAATAGAAAATAAGCAGGTAAAACCAACACATCAAAATACAATATATATCTGCAGTCTTAGTCAAAAGATTGAGTCGTAAAATTAGGAATGAAATTGGAAAAGAAATCATCGAGCAGAAGAAAAAAAATTCACAGGACACGCCACATCGTGTAAACAAATCAAGTGGCTCTGGTGGCACGTGGTAAGTAGAAAAGTGAGAATAACACACACACACACACACACACACTTTCTTCTTCCGATATCTAACAAACACGAGTGGTTTAATTAGCAATTCATGGAATTATGTGGTGCTTGAATCACAACCCGTAACAAACCAGGTTAGTGGAAAGGTTCCTGTTAAATTCGCCGACATGGAGGTATGAAGGGTTGGACGCAGACAACATTTTAAAATGAAAAGAATGCTCCTGAACAGTGCAACGACAATCACACGGTAGCTGGTAGCAAAAGGTTTCCATTAAAAATTTAGTCGTGAATTTGTGATTTGTAAATTGTTGTAAACTTGATGCTCGATGATCCATGTTTATTATTTAAACAGAGTAATGCTGCGTTCACACTTAGCGCGACGCGATTATATGCGTTGCGTCACTGGAGATTATTCGCAGGACGTTTTTGTTTTTCTTTGTCTCACTCACGTCTTACTGTTTTTATTTGTAAAACATACATTTCCAGGTGCCAGCAGACGGCTACAATAATGCTTTTCTTCACTATCTGATACAACAGACATGTTAATGAGCTCTTAGCCGATTAGCTTGCGCGACAAGGCTGCATGCTAATTTTTCAACCTGTTTGGAAGACGGATTGAGGCGAACTTTGACGAATAAACTTTGTGTTGTAAAACAAGTAAAAAAAAAAAACCCCCAAAAAATTACATTTTCTCTCTTTCCTGTCAATCACATTGACACACGCTAATCATCCAGCCTGGTGTGCATGACTGCACTTTCCTGTGAGTGTGTTATGTTGCCCTGGAATACGGTTGCTGTGCTTTTATTTCCTGTTTAAAATTGTGCCCCGAATTAAAATAAAAACCAGTTTTGAATTGAAACACGAAGGAACACGACACACGCTGACTTCAACTTTACAGCTAAAAAAAATATTAAAAACAAGTCGCTTCGGATACAAGCGTTTTTTTTTTCCGAATAAGAACGTAAACCAAAGACTTCTTAGTCAAACTCTTTGGACGACGACTCAACATCAAACTTCTCAGCTGAAAGTACAGCCATTAGCATGAGACGCTACATCGTTTGATAGTAGCTGTGCTAAACCGCCCGCTAACTAAAGCTCCCTTTACAATGTGCAGAATTGTTATATTTGGTAGTGGCACTAAAGACAGATTTTATATATGTGATATAAGCTATAGATAGATATAAACAGAAAAGAAATAATTTAACGGACTAATGAGGGGGGGGGGGTTTAGGTCGTCTCCGTGGCCTAAAAGCAACTATTAGACTTCGTCTGCTACACGCGGACTGATTGGTATTCCATTTGGACACCGCCCCCCTCCCCCCGCCTCTCCCCCCTATGCAGGGTTTGTCCGTTAAATCCGATGTCCGTTAGTTCCAGGACCATTAAATCAGAGTTTTTGCAATGATGGCAGTTAGTTGGCTTAAACCTGAGCTTAAATAAATTCAGTCGGGCAGTTTAGCGATGCGTTAAGACTCCAAGCTAGAAAGCCGTTTGTATTATTGTGATATGAAGATATGATATGAAGACGAGCAGCATTATACAAAATACGACATTATAGCACTTGGTGAAGTCCAAAAGCAACGGAATGCTTTTTTTTTTTTGCTTTTTTTAAACAAATCTCACTGTTTGTTTATGCCGTTATATAAAAAAGAGTAACAAAAAGCTGTAAACAGTCAGAGCGGGGGGAGGGGGGCGAGATAGAAATCTTTAGGGATTTGGAATGTTAGGTTACACAGTAATTGTGCTCTTTGTAAATTGTACGTTAGTTTGTTTATATTCGCGGCAGTAGCGGCAGTGGCGGCAGCGGCAGTAGTGGCGGTAGCAGTAGCGGTTCTTGATTATGGATTTTGCTGGGCAGAATGACTTTAATAAAGACATGGTTTCATACCATAAAACCATTGTAGTGCGCGAGAGCACAGAACGCCCTAAACAGTTTCAGCACTACCTTCAGCCTCGACACATCTCAACAATCTTTCAAACAAGTAGCAAACAACATTTATAGAGGCATTTTCTTGCGTGAATCTATGTCACTGTGATCACCAGCTGATTTCTGATGTACAGACTTTATCCACCGAATGATCTCTTGATTCCATCTCTAAACTTTGCAAAACCTCTGAAAACTAAAATGGTTTTGTGCCACCTTTTTGCGCAAAATGTTTTTTAATTTGTCACAAAACAGGATCGTCTCAGCTCTGTATTTCCAGTTTGGGGTAAAAACTGTGCCCCTGGCAAGCCCATTATTCCCAGTGCTGTCCACTGCTCCTTCTCTAAAGCTGTTCAGAGACATTTTGGAGACTAAACATGTGGCAGTATCATTTCTGTTCCAATGAGCTTATAATAGCAATTGTTGCAGTTCCCCCATTTGCCCACTAGGTACACTAATCACTGTTTGGCTTTGCCTGACATGTCCATACAGACGAGTCGCCACTAGACACTAAGACAAATAGTGTCTTAAGCATGTGTCCGATTAAGTCTGATGTGTTTAAGACGTGTGATTATTTTGGTACGCAGATTGGGAGAATAAGGCGTTAACGCACTTCTAGCCGGAAACAATATACAAACTGGAGACACTGTTGTGTGTCTTCTAATTTGTATATTATTTTAAAAATCCCTCGTAGGTGCAATATGGTTGTAGCTGAACTTTTATAAGAATGTTGGCGTCGGCGACATGTTGTAGTTACACTCGATTGGCAACATATAGTAGGATATGGCACAGATTTGCTAACGTTTGATTGAACATTAGATTAACAAAAAAACCCCAAGGTGGTTGCTTTTTTCCCCCAACAAATGCTCTTTAGGTTTGTGCATCAGAAACATCTCGCCTGTTTGTTACTAACGATGAAAGCTGTTGATCCGTAAAAGCACTAAATACACTGCAAGACACTGACGATGGTGCAGGACGTCGCTGTGCAATAAGCAGCTGGTTGTTGTTCTGGAAGAGTGCAAAAAATTCAACACAGTCGTCCCAGCCACTTAAAAACAATTTAACAATAATCAACTCCAGGGGAATAGAACATTTCAAGAACGACAGCCGTCTGGTTTGATAACTTACACACACGTAGGCGGTAATTTGGGATCCTAAACACTCTCAGGTGCGACGGAGTCTCATGAAGTACTTTAGTCTGCACATATTTCACACACACCCTCACTTTTCGCTGATGATCTCCTCATACTTGGGAGGAGGGTCACTGTAAGGGGTGGAGGTCTCGTCGCTGCTGCTCTCCAGGTGGCCTGTGACTTCTTCGTAAGACGGAGGTGGCGTAGCTCCGGAGAGACGTGACGCCACAGACATAGACGAGTCCTGCACGTAGAGTCCGCGACCGTTCGGTGGTTGCAACGAGCAGTCTATGGTCCCTGAGCTTACTCCTCCTCTTCCCCTATCTGCTCCGCTGAGCACCATGCTGGGCCTCTCGTTGGAGTGCGAGTTGTCCGAATGCGAAGGGGTGTCGCGGTGCACAAGAATTCTGGGAAGGCGGGTGTTGCGGTTGGCCAGGTAACGGTTCTGCGTGTACGCCGGACGCCGGCGTGTTGCCTTCTGCAGTTGGCAGCGCCATATAAGGAAGAGCGCGATGATGATGAGGAGGGCTACGCCCAGCAGCGGGACCACCATGTACACTGTGTCGGCGCGCCCTGAACGCGTTTCTGCGTTGTTGTTCACTGTGTACAAGCTACGGGTCTTCCAGAACTCCATCTATGGTTAAGAGGAGGTGTGTTAACTGTGTATTAGATTTTTTTTGCATTAAATACAGTCATTGCAGCATAAATGAAGACATATTTCATCACTACTAATCAATTATATAAAATAATATAATTATATACATGAATAAATCACTAACACGCGACTAACCGCTCTTTTCCTCAATACTCCAATCTGCATTTCTAAAAAAAAAAACACATAAACCGACATGCTGCAGTCTTTCTATGCGGTGATAGCAGTTCTGGCCTGTTGGGTGTGTTACACAACACCAACCATCTTTTCAGCAGTTCAATGAGCTCAGCACTGACTCACTTCCAACAGAGAGATCTTATACAATCGTATGATCACTCGCCGTCCAAACAAAGGCTGATCTAACAATAACCAATGACTAAATCTACTGAAAATACCATTCAGGACATCGCTACTAGAACAAATCCAAAAATTAAAACACTTTTGGTCCAGTTTATTGAACCTTCAGACATTTTGAGCAGCAAATTAGCGAAAAGTGGTGGTCTGGGGATTCGAACTGGCGACCATCCGCTTAAACCTTAAGCACTGAACTAAGCCTTTCTTCCTTCACGTGACATCACAAAGCACTTACTGTTTTTTCTTTGTTCTCAAACACCTCGTTGGCCTCCTCGAAGCTGCAGCTCTCCTCCACACACTCCCTCTCGATGTTGCCCTGCCGGAACTCTTCCAGGAACCCATTAGCACGTGGAAAACGCTTGAGGAGAGAATTTGCGGCCTTTCCATTTAGGAATTCTGTATAACAGAACGGAAAGGTGAGGCGTTCGAAAAGAGAGCAAAATAAAAGAAAACGGAAATTACAATAATGAAAGTACAAACCAATGAAAACGCTAGATTTATTGCTAGTCTTGAGACGTTTATACGACGTATCCCAGTAGCGTGGGACTTTCTGACTGTTACAGAAGATTAAGAGCTTTTTTGTCACAAGTCATTAAAGAAGTCCAAAATACAACATTTAAAAGTTTTTAGCAATACCTTATGTTTTTGACTGATACCGGTTAAAGTACCGACACCGGGCCCAATACCGAGCTCATGTACTCGGCACTCCGATACTAAAGACAGATACCTTCTGTGACGTCCTTGTCAGACTTTTATTGGACATAAAGTAATGATGTCCACCCATGCATAGCAGAATGCTAATTTGTTTTGCAAAAAATATCGAGTTGCAAAAAAAAGTATTTTAATCCAAGTAAACATTGATTAATTAAAGCAAAAACGTGAACACGGGAGAATTTGACGCTGCGTACGCAGTTAAGTAAGCACTCGGCAACCGACCCCGTAGCAAAATATTGTATGACGAGAGAAAAGTGGTACGAAGTACAGATCATTTCACATCCAATAAACAAAAAACAGTTATCGAATCGGCGAATACCAGGAAAAAAATATCAGCACTTGTACTCGGTCTTTAAACACTGATATCGGTGCATCCCTACACATAAATACTGTATAAGCATTGATAACCTATACACATAAGAGAGATAAAAATAATATTAATTCAAAACCCTTAATTTCTTTTAATTTTAGTCACTTCAAAACACTTAATTTCTGCTTAAATAATAAAAGACCTTTCTCAGTCTCTGGTCCTGTTTGACTGAAAATAACTGTCCGGGAGATTTGCCAAGATGGCCGCCAAGCAAACAGATTTTACTATTAGATGTTCGTTTACTACTACGAGTGATTTCCTCTTTAAATCTCTGTCACAACATTTAACACACACATACAGAGTTCCTGTTTCCTGTCTGTCTAATATACGTGTGTCATGATGTGTAACCGTTTCGTAGCAGACGTCTAACGACTGCCCTAAACTTTTTTGAGTGATTTAAAGCATGCATTTGATTGTGTATTGTGATTTGATTATAGCGACAGTCTTATAAAGTACGATACGCAGCACCCATGCCAGATCCAAACAAGCCTCAAAAACGGTTTTGTGAGTTAGAATGAGAGAAAGAACAGAGGACAAATGAACAAAAGCTTTCCTCTTACAAAATTCTCCATTTTTATCATTATTTTTCAAACATTTTTTCTTATAAATAAATCAACAAAATGTGTGTTCTGCTAATAAGCGCAGCTACTGTAGAACAAAACCTGCTTCGGGGGCGGGACATACGATTCTACAGAACATTTAATTGGATGATTTACACAAAATTAAATCATTAAAAAAGACAATAAAACGCAACAGAAGATTTTCTCCAAAGCAAACAACAAACAAACAACAGGTTCAACACATACAACTGACTTCAAGTGACCCCGAAATGAAAACTGTTCTTTGTTTCAAAATGTTAAACAGTGTGTGTGTGTGCGTGTGTGTGTGTGTGTGTGTGTGTGTGAGAGAGAGAGTTTCCAGAAATGGATCTGATCTAAGGCTAATTGCTCACCTGCTGCCATGCTACCAACAGCGAACTTATTGCAGAGTATTCTGTACTAAAAGAAAAAAAATATGTTAACAGAAATAGAAAAGGTAGCATTAGATTTAACACACACACACACACACACACACACACTATTTTCTCCATTTCGGTCAATACATGTGCTGGGATGTAAATTAAATTAAAAATACTTGTAAAACTAATGTTGTACCCCTAACCACCCAATCGCTCATTTGTATAGAAGAGATAAGAGAACATCTGTCGAAGGTCCAGAGATTGAAGGTACCATAGTGTGGGGAATTGGTGGCTCAGTGGTTAAGGTGTTGAACTGATACCTCCCAACCCACCCCATCTAGGCCCCTGAGCAAGGCCCCTAACCCCCAATTGCTCAGTTGTGTAAAAGAAAGACGAGAGGTCTTTCCCAAAGGTCTAGAGATTGAAGGCACCTTAGTGTGTATCAGACTGGAGAAGTGTTTTAAAAGTGTGTTGTTTTTCATGGATCAGGATTAAACCGGAATTAAACCCAATAGCAGGACCAGAACCAGTCCTTTTGGTTCTTTTTCTGACACTATATCTTTTTCAGTTCCTCTGATTTCTGGCTACGATTTTAATTTACAGAACACTCTCAGCTAAACATCCGAAAGGGGCGGGGCAAAAGGTGGAGGTTTCCATAGCAACGGGTCAGGGTAGACGTGCCGATAGCGTCCGCCATTTAAATGTATTGAGCTCATTGTTGCGTTGTTGTTGTTAGATTTCGGCGTTTAAACGCACATTTCACACTTTATCAACTGATAAACATGATTTTTTTTTTTTTTAAATGATTTCACAAAAATATATTTATATATAAATACACCCCGCTTTCCTCCATAAAGCTATCCAACTCCACATCTACTATTGTTATTATTATTCACTAATTTACTTTAAAACGTAAAAAACCACTTATTTCTACGTCTTGCACACAGTTACAATCTTCCTAGTTTACCGTTAAAAAACTAATGAAATATTAACAGTCACACAAACACCATGAAGAAGCTAAAAACTCCTCGCGTTTTTTTTCGTTTTAATACAAAGACTTGGACTTTCTATTCGTTTTATTTCTCTCTTTAAACTTTATCATATTAGAATAATTTTTGTATCCCAACCTACACACAAACACTTTAAAATAAAGCCCTACCTTCCTCTCCGTTATCACCGCTCATCTCCTCCATCCCTGTTTCCTCCTAACGGAGAACACACGACTCACGTAAGACAGATGAGTGACGTCTGCGCGGACCAATCACAATCCAGCGCTTCATCTGTCTGACCAGTAAAAACGCTTGTATTATTTTGGTCTTGTAACGGCATGCCTCTGGAATGAAAATAAAATAAATCATCTGGGTATTGTAGTCTAAGTATAGGCTAATATCTGACTTATTATAGATGATAAAAGCGTGTTTTTATATTATAACTTTCTTTATTTCCTAACAGTACTCAAATACAGGAAAAAAACTTATTTGTTTAATTTATTTTTAGGCAATTTGATGTCTTGGGGTCTTTTTCTTATGCCACACCTTATATAAAAAAACTACATTTCCCTGCACCCAAGCAAACTCACGGTCTGGTTTATTAGGTCAGTGATGTCAGTCTGTTAAATGACACACATTTTTGTTTGTGTGCCACATGTAAGGATTCCTATTTAATCCCACAACACACCAGAAATAACCTGATATTAAAAAAAAGCAGGCTGTTGAAATAGCTTTGTGTGTCATCAAGAAAAAA
Source organism: Bagarius yarrelli (assembly GCA_005784505.1). Classification (NCBI taxonomy): domain Eukaryota; kingdom Metazoa; phylum Chordata; class Actinopteri; order Siluriformes; family Sisoridae; genus Bagarius; species Bagarius yarrelli. The sequence goes on from VCAZ01000078.1 coordinate 1,631,754, forward strand.
AAAACAGAACATGCAATGGTCAGCTAGTAATCCTTAAAAAGGATTACAGTAAATCTTTAGCACTGAAGGAACCGTATTTACATGATGTAACCGCAGGGATGTTCTGTGAATTGTGATGCTGGAAGTAATGCAAATGTTTATTCTCAGACATTCTAAGAGGTCAGTGTTGTCCATCAGGTCATCCACATGTCCGCACCAGGCAGACGCAAAGCAGACGCCCCAACCTCAGAGAAAGAAACTTGATGCCAGTGATCAGGAGAGGAAAAACACTTTTCACTCATATTTTTTTTTTCAATTTAGATTTATTGTGCAATTTACACAAAAGTAAAAAAATAGGACATAAATATATATAGATATATATACACACGACATAAATTAAGGATATGGAAATAAAATAAATGTTGTGTACAAAAAAAGCGGTGACCCTGAGTCATCTCGGAAACATTCATCCCAATGTGGGATCATTTGCTTGCCATTATACATTTCCCAGAGGAAATTACAGTTCGGGAAAACCATCACGTTCGTTCTGAAGATGTTCTCGTGTTTTTGTTGTTTTTTTTTAGAAACAATCATGCGATGGAACCATGAAGGCTGTGGTTCGGTTCCCGAGGTTTTGAACCTTATTGATTAGTCGGTCCTGACTAAATGGTCTTTGATACAGCAATTTTAGTTATAGTTGCAAAAATGGCCCTGAGTTTTGAGGCACTCTTTGTCGTCATGGTCATCTTCTTCCACATCTTCCCAGTCATCCTGTTCATCCTCCTCATCCTCACTGTCAGATTCATCATAGAAACAGATTGTGGCCTGGACTGGGAAGTTTCTCAGGAGTGCTTCGCCATCGCTGTAGAGGTAGTCAAAAGACTTGGATTTGGGCCAGAACAGTCTGTGGTGGAAAAATAATTGAACATATTTAGAACTTGAACAAGATTTTTTTTTTTATTAGGCTGATAGTTACAGGTTTACATGGCAATGTGTTGCTCAATCGAAGCGAAGGAGTACTGACCTGACAGGGTGCTGGAATGGCTGAGTTTTGCCATCTGCCATGGTGTTGCTTGGCACGGTCGGTCGGGAATAAGGCTGTAAAAAGAGAAGAAAGAGGTGTGAGGATACATTTACAAACGAAAACATTTACCGCAAGCTTCCTGCCTGGTATTTATGGGGTGATATCAGCACCAGCTACAAAGCAGCTGTATAGCACCCTGGGCTATAATAGGATATAGTAGCTGCGAGTTGGTAGGTGTCAAACTTAAAGAGTGGAAATCTAACCCAAACATTCCCCAGACGTGTCTACTAGGCTTGGCAGGCATGTGCTAGCATGCTGGAGGCTTTTTCTCTACACCTCGCTGTTGGGCACCAGTTTGGAGTTCTTACTCTGGCTTAAACAGCGGTGCCATATGGCTGAGTGTCTCCGCGCCTCTTCGGCCTTTGCAAGGTGTTGGCTCGGTGTCAGCAGAACAGTCACACCTTCTGCTTTGCCATACTGTTGCTAATGTGCTCCACATGACTATCTGCAGGCCCCTGGGGTTTCATTTGTTTTTTTCTTTTAAAGTTAAATGCTTACTTTGCATACTTTACAAAGTAATCCAGATTTTATTTACAAACCAAATGAGGGGATTAAAGTCTTGAAAAAAATAATTGATAACTGATATAATTAAGATGAAAACTTACACAGGTAAGCTTGGGCCTCTGGCTCACTGGGCGATCAGTCATAAGCCATGGTCTCCACAGGACAGGCCTGCTGTGAACAAGTCAAGTGATTAGTGTCAATTACAAACTAACAATTTTTTTATTTATTAAAAAGCCTAAATATTTATGCAGCACATTATTAAATAGAAGTGGGTCAAGATATGAAGAAGCTCATTTAAGGAGCAATGTGGGATCTCACATTTAGTGTAACTTTACTGATAATAAGATAAAAGAAATGAGTTTTTTAAAAATAATAATAATAATAATAAACCCAAAAGCATTTATAATAAATTTTAATTCTTACCTGCTGACGGAGGACTGCTCCATCCGGGTGCCCACTGGGGCTGATCTAAAAGCCGGGGCGCCGGAGAAATGCGTCTGGGAAGCGACAAGACAAGCAGATTTCATCCTTCTTCCTTAAATCAGTAGTCCACAGAAATAGAACAAATAGTACTTCAGATGGTCGTGTTTAGTGAAGCGTAAAGCTGAATGAATGAAGTTGAGCTCAGAGACCGGGGCTTTATATAACGCAGAGCCGCAGAGGGGGGCGGGGCGTGGCCGCGACTGGGGGCGTGGTCCAAGACGTTGTCTTAGCAACCAAAGTTACAAAGATCTCAGTCCATCTGCCAAAATGATCGGGGTGCTTAAGAGCATTTTGTTGTGGACGCTCCACCAGTTGTGTAAACAGACCACCACAGCGTGAGGGTGAGAAATCTGGTACCAAGAGGTGACTGCAAAAACACAGAGGGGCAAATTTGGACACCGTCTGTGAGAAAGCAGACACAGGGGGGGTAATAAAAAAAAAGAAAAAAAAAGGGGTCATATATAACAGTTACTTAGTCTATAAGAGAGTGCAAGACTAATCTGATCTGATTATATTTGACAAAAAGATAAATAAGAACACATACAATTATAAAAATCCGCAACACAAAACTAGCGATGCGGCTTAATTCTAATATCAGTTCATTATTTCAAGTATAAATAATTAATAAATACATAATATAAATAAAACTTTAATAGGGAAAAATAGCACGATTCTTTTGTCTATTTATATGTCTTTTTTCTGTTTATACAGAATAAAATGCGTTTTTTGCATATTTATAGTTTAAAAAAACATTTTAACATTTTAATGTGCAGGAATAAAAACTTTTATAGTTTTATTTCTGAATTTTAGACGAATTAAATAAGATCTCCATCCCTGCTGACTGTGATTTTTTTTTTTGCTCTGCGCGTTTTTCCTTCAGCAAAGCACGCGCTCACACTTCTCTCCGTTAAGTTGGGTGTAAAATATCTCACTAGACCATTTTAATGAGCCCCTAATGGGCTCCTGATAGACTTCGCGGCTCCATTTGGGAAAAGCAAATTTGCAGGGCAGCGGTGTGTCGATGTCCAACAGGGCGCAAACTGACAAATGAAGGCAAACGGCACAAATGGACATAAAGTCGGGACATAACGCTAATGCTAATGCTAAAATATATTTAACAGGACATCTTATAAGAATCATGACACATTTTACAAATTTAATTATAAAATGTTATTCAGCAATAATTAAAATCAATAAGCCCGTTAATTATGCCAAAGCATATAACCACGTGACCTGGGGGGGGGGGTTTGTACCTGTAACTGTTGACTGGTTTATAGTTAAGGTTTGTGTTAAAGTGTTTATAGTAATTATTTTTATTTATATAATTAAATAAAACGACTATTAAAACCTTAAAATGGCTAAAATAAAAAAGAAAAAGTGGCTTATTTATGACTGCATATAAATAAACACACCATGTTGTTTCTTTTGACTGGACATTAAAACATCGAACACGTCGCCATTTTAATGGATCTTTGATTTGTTTTGTCAAAAAAGAATCACAATTACAAAAAATAGACAAGAAAGTCAAATATCTACGAGCTCGTAAGAAAGTTATGAACTTCGTCTCAAACATGACTGAAAACATTTTGCGTCTTCTTGAAAAAAAAAAAGTCATAATGGCCGCCATCGTGTGAATCATTCGTAAATTTAAACATTCACAATTAAATAAAAATATTGAACTCATATAATGCGTTTCAATGATACAGTTGTTTTTTAATTAATAAGTAGTAAATGCTTGTTTTTTCCTATTTGAAACTGGGAAATGGCTCTTCATTAGCATGAATAGCTAATAAACATTGTATATTACTATAAACTCTTAAGTTTTTGCCCAAAATGCATAATTTCTCTATAACACACACGCAGCAATAAAATGTCAATTTAATGTTCTTAAAATGTTCAGTCTAGTTTTCTAAATTAGCATTTAGTGTGTGTAGCTCCACTGAGCGTAGCATTTAGTCTCGAGCCCTCAGCGGACGCCTTATCTGCACAAAATGTCTAATCTCCAAAATTAGATCTAAGCAAAACAAAAGAGGTTTAAGTTGTTTATTCTGTTCATTTGCGAGTCGGCTGTTGAGGGGGTTGTACTTAAGATGAACCGTGGTGTGTTTTCACATTTGCTAAGCTTTGGAAACCCCCTGCCATTAACACCACCTTCTTCTGCAAAGCTCCAAAGCACTTCTCCCCCGGAGTTAGGAATTTCAGTAATCACTAACCCACTGCTTTCTCTGTGTTTTCCTAAAAACCAGTCAACACGAATCTTTAATTTAAAACAACACCTCCCTGTCAGCGTAATTTCAGTTTATTTATTCAGATTTCCCCGAGATGTTTTTTTTTATGCTAAACTGGTACACGGTTAAACCCTTTGCTCCATTTTGTTCTTAATCTTTGTCTCAAATCTCGTTTAACAACTTTACATTGTTTCCCCCAAAAATATAAAAGAGACTTTCTTTCTTTCTTTCTTTCTTTCTTTCTTTCTTTCTTTCTTTCTTTCTTTTTTCTTTTTATCTTCTCACATATCTTCTCTTTTATAAAATTCTCAAAATCTTACACACACACACACACACACACACACCAGTAACACAAAAAAGTTTATTAATTGTTACAGCGTATTATTTACATAAAAATAAAATCTGTAAAATTATTAAATCTGTAAAATTATTATTAAAAATCTGTATTTTGTTCTACTTGCCATGTGTATACAGGCTAACCATTTATTATATTCTTTTACAACAGGTTTTTATTTTCTTTCTTTCTTTCTTTCTTTCTTTCTTTCTTTCTTTCTTTCTTTCTTCTTACAGACCATAAAATTCCCAACATCTTACACACACATGCACACGTTAGACTGTCATGCAAGAATTCATAATTTTATTTTTAATTATATCATATTTGCCACTAAAATAAGTTAAAGCCAATACGTATTTTTTTTCTTATATGCCAAAAAAGACAGCATGTCTAAGAACGATATATCTCTATAATCTTGACTGACCCTTTTATACCTTATTCACCTTTAATCATAGAAAAGATGAACAAGTTTGCAGCTCTGAAATGAATAAATACCATACTATTCCAAGCAATTAACAGACGGATATAGAAACCTTTCCTCAATCTACAATAGATTATTCAAAGATTATTTTAATTACAGTCTCACGGGTTTATATTGTATCTGGATTTATCATCCAAGAGGAAATTTCTTAGAGGGGGAAGCGGTAGCACGGTGGTTAAAGTGTTGGACTGCTAATTGAGGGATTGTGGGTTCAAGAGATAAATGTAAATTACTCTGTATAAGAGCGTCTGCCAAATGCTGTAATTGATGGATGAATGGATAGATTTACTGACTGTAAAATGGATGGATGGATGGATGGATGGATGGATGGATAGATAGATTAATTGATAGGTTATATGGAATGGATGGATGGATGAAATGGATGAATGGATAGGTTGGATAGATCGATAAATAGGTTATATGGAATGGATGGATGGATGGATAGATGGATGGTTGGTTGGATAGGTGGATGTATGGATGGATGAATAGGTTGGATGGATGGATGGATGGATGGATGGATGGATGGATAAGTTGCATGGATGAAATGGATGAATGGATAGGTTGGATAGATTAGGTTATATGGAATAGATGGATGGTTAGATGGGTTGGATAGATGGATAGATGGGATGGATGGATAAATGGATGGATGGATAGGTTGCATGGATGAAATGGATAGATGGATTGATAGGTTTTATGTAATAGATGGCTTGAAGGATTGGATAGATGGATGGATGGATGGATGGATGGATGGATGGATGGATGGAGAGGTCGCATGGATAAATGGAAAGATGGATGGATAGTTGGGTTGGATGTTTAAATTGATAAATAGATGTGGATGGATGAAAGTAATGGTAGCACAGTGGTTAATGTGTTGGTTAATTCTCAGCACCACCAATTTGTCACTGTTGGGCCCCTAATCAAGGACCCCCAATTACTCAGTTGTATAACTGAAATAAACGTAAGTCGCCCTGGATAAGGACGTCTGTCCCCGGGAAAAAACACGTCTGTAAATATCTGTTGACACGTTGATGATAGAACTAAATGTTTTTTTCTGCCTAAAACACAATATTGCAGACAATTTTCTTAAAAAGTAAAAATCAAAGATAAAATCAGTGAATCTTGTCTTCTTGTACGGCTAAAATTTAATATAATCTAAGAAAACAATTCCATCCAAAGTGATTAAATGTTTATTTGTGTTTTTGTTGCTTAAGTGACGGATCGAGTCTGGACGAATCTTCTGGATGAACTGCTTAATTTCCTAACGTTGATTAATTGACGCTACATTCATTAGTGATAATGTGTTGATTTAATTACCAGTAGATTAGTGAGGTGTGTGTTATGTGATGGTGATGAAGGTGGAGAGTCTGGAGTCATTAGCAAAAATGTGTTTGTAGATAATCGGTCAACGTGTCATGTTGTGTATCGAATTTTAGTTTGTCATTAGAAAAACACGCAGTATATTATTCTTAACCGATTCTAGGCTTTTTTTTTATGATTTCGTATTAAATCCTATTTACGCATTAAAAACACTTTTACATCAGTGGTGGGAAGAAACATCCTGCCATGTACATAAATAAAAAAATTTAATACAAATTAATATGTAAAATATGTAAAAAAGGGGGGGATATAACTTTATATTGATTTTATATTAAAAATTGATTAAGTAAAAGGTTACATCATAATAGCTAAAGTTGCGGTAAAATTTAAACCTTTTACTATTTTAATTTATTAATATATTAGTTGTTTATTCAGGTTTAAATTATTTATTTATTTATCTATCTATCTATCTATCTATTTATTTATTTATTTTAACTAAAGTCGTTTCTGATTGCAGTTGTTGTTTGATGACGTTAATTAGAAACAAATAAATAGAGTGGGAAAAAAATCAGAATAATATTTTGTAATAAATAACAGTCATATTTTTAAGTGTTTTGGAGGCAATGTTCTAATTTTTTCCCCAAAACGACTCCTATAAGTGTAAATATTATGAGGGATCAAAGGGTTCAACCCTCACATCACTTTGACCATCAGTCTGAACCCAGTCATGTTGATCTCCAGTCTTTTCTTCATGCTTCACACACCTCACACCTCCGCTCTGATGTGGGGAGGTGAAGAGAAACACCAGGACTCACACCTTCAGAGACACACACTTCTGTCCCCTTTCTGCTGCTCTGGATGCTTAAAATGTAAAAGCCTTTATTTTGTCACATATACTTTTTTACAGCACAGTAAAATTATTTTTTTGACATATCCCATCATAGTAAGTTTAGGGTCAGCTATGATACAGCGCCTCCTGGAGCAGGAAGGGTTAAGGGTCTTGCTCAAGGGACCAACAGTGGTTGGCTTGCCAGTGGTGGGCTTAAACCCAGGTCTTCCTGGTCTCCAGATCAGCAACTCAGCACCTTAACCATTTGAGCCACCACTGCCCCACCACTGCCCCTAAACACAAATAGGTAAAAATGAGAGTCGGGTCATTTGATACTATTTCACTGCTAGTACTAAAAAAGTTGCCTTAGATATTTTGTTATGCAAGAAATCGTCAAAATCGGTATCCACAAGGGGAAAAGTACAGAATACAGAAACAGTTTATACGGTATGTATATATACCTTAAAATGTCGGAGCAAAATATCGGAATTTTGACTCTCTCGATTATTTTTGATGCCAAAACTCCATTAGTTGTGTTACTAAAACTAACTTACTGCTTTAGACATTTGGCATGATTTACATTTACAGCATTGGCAGACACTCTCATCCAGAGCGATTCACATTTATTTAAGGGTCTTGTTCAGGGACCCACAGTGGCGCCTTGGTGGTGCTGGGAATCGAACCCCAGTCTTTCTGGTAGCAGTCCAACCCCTTAAACACTAAGTCACCACTTCAACATGATCATAGAGATGATAATATCTAGAGGAAGTGGTAGGGTAGTGATAAAGAGGTTCAACTGCTAATCAAAATACAATGGGTTCAATGCCCAACACCACTAATTTACCACTGTTCTGTCCGCCTATTGAAGGTTGGCATGGTTAAGTTTGTTATTTCAAATGTAGATGAAACACACAAACACGCACAATGTGCTTGTCTTTTCCAGACTTTTCCAACAGGCACCGTCTACCCAAAGAATACACACTGACTCTAATGATGGACAGAAAAATGAAGATAACAGCTACAAATAGGTTGTACACGGTCAGACTGTGTGTGTGTGTCCAGGTCAGAGTGTGTGTAGGTGCTGGGTTGGGAACAGTTCCTCCAACTCTACTACATGTACCTTGTAGAACCGGGTGCAGACAGAGAGACCAGAGAGGGTGAGAGAAGTGTGCCGAAAGAGGTGCGAGAGCTGGTGTCATCTCTACACCTCAGCAAATGAGAGAGGGCCGGTATAGAGGAATGACATCAGGGTCATGACAACGAGGGGCGCTGGGCCGAGAAGGGGGGTTGGAGTGGGGGGTTGTCGGGGGCTGTTATGTTGAACAGAGTCTGTAAATCAATTAAGATAAGTAAGAGATCAACAATGGGGTTTGTGTGAGATGGTTAATCATTTGCGAATGTTGGAAGAGGCTTTATTGTTTTATTTCTTTTATATCACAGCAGTTTATAACAATTATCAATGACACAATGACACATCATATACAGTACGTTGTGGAAAGTTAACACTCAGTTTCATTCTACAAGCTGTAAATGCTATTTTCCTTAGCATTCTGATGAGAAGTATTGTATACGGCAAAGTCAGACCAAGGTTTTATCCCTGATTTTCAGTCGTCAACGGGTTTTGCAAACTCACTAATGAATGGCCGAAATTGGAGGCAAATCATTACTCATGCATGCGAGTGACAGTCACGCAGTATAAATTACCAATGCCACAATTGCAGAGGCGTCACAGGGGCCCCCTGGGAATATTTAGACCTGTTGGCAATTCCAAATCTGGCAATGTGAAATAAGTTCTGACTGAAAAACACACCACCGATGATTCACAGCTAATGATAGAGCAAGATACACATCAGCAGGAGGTTCAGGAAGTGGTTACAGACCATAATATCAGCAAACATAGCCGCGGATCCCCATTTATTTTTATTATTATTTTTTTCTTCTTTTTAACCCTTTTTTCTGCAAATCAGCTTGTGGGCTGCCATTTTAATAACCTGTCCAGTCTCGTGACGTTTGTATGTATGAGGTCAGTCTTTGGGTCCAGGTCAGAGTGTGTAGGTGTTGCGGTGGGAACAGTACTGCAGACCCCGCTTCATGTACTGTGCCACTAAAGGTACTAACATAACAGAAAGTGTGACAAAAGTGTGGGAGTGTGTAGCTTGGTGTTACAGAGCAGAAGTGTGAAGCAAGGTGAAGAGGAATGACATCACCGTCTTTCCACCAGGGCTGCTGATGGAGGCAGAGCCTAAACGGGAACCGAGCTGCAGTCTTTTTTACTTAAAAGCGTCCTGGGTCAATCCCGAACCGGCGCCAAGATGTGGTAGTGGTAGTGGTGTTGGACTGCTGATCAGAAGATCATGCGTTCGATTCCTAAAACTATCAGACTACCACCGCTGGGTTCCTAAATAAGGCCCTTAGCCCTTAACTGTGCAGTTCGATACAAATAAAAATAACAAGGACGTCTGCCAAAATACCAAAAATGTGATATAAATGTCTTACTGGTCTCACAGAAGGGAAAATGATGAGTTTCCTCAAGAGACCTCTAATTTTTATCCAAGGCTGATAAGGAAAATCCAAGACAAACTATGAAGTATAGAGAAAAAAAAAACACCACACATATGAGGAAATAGCAGAGGAAATGGTAGCCCTGGGGTTTAACCGATCCACAGTTTCTTTATTCACAGAAACAATAAAGAAAAGAATACAGCGAAATAAAGAAAAGAGAGATGGGCAAAAGTGGCAGCGGACAGACCGATTCTACTCACATGTTGGTGATATAAAGGGTTTTGCTCACTGCCAGCCATGGCTGAGCACCGGCTTCAGCTCCGGCACCAGACCCAGTGGAAAAAAGCGATACCAGACAATATGTGTGTGTGGAGATTAGAAAAGAAAATATCCAACATTATAAAGGAAACAGGATCTGATCATATCCAGCAAACAGATTATTCCCGTTATAGTTATGGAGTCATGAGATCGTTATAAGTAAAGGCTCACTCACAAAATTAATTATAATTAGCTGATGTGGTTTATCTTTTGTACTTAAAGTATCATATGTTTAAAGCAATTTAGCAAATATAACTCGAGTACTTTTTAAAGTTACCATGTAAAACTTACTTTCTACATGTGGGAAGGTGTTAAATAAAAATAAATAAAATCATCTACATTTATAGCATTTGACAGACGCTGTCATCTAGGACAGTTTAGATTTCTTTCAATTTAAATTTTTATTTAAGCTGTTGAGGGTTGGGGGCCTTGCTCAGGGGCCCAGTGGTTCAACCCACAATCCCACAATCGTCCAATCGGCAGTTCAACACCTTAACCACAAAACTACCACTTTCCGAAACAGGGCTTAAAAATACTATTGCTACTTTCTGTTTTACTGTATGACTTTAGTGAAAATGTGTTTAAAATCAGTGTCTTTACTTCACTCTGTTCACTACGATCACTACGGTCGGCTTGGGAACCGTACCGCAGACTCCGACTGAGTGAAGTGTGCCGATGAAGGCGTGAGGCCTGGTGTCGCTTCCACACCTTCACAAACGAGAACCAAAGTGTGAAATGTGAACATGAAACAAAGCAGGACCTATACTGAGACCCTGAGGTCACCCGAGGAACAAAATATTGACAAGTTAAGATGACAATGGATAGAAACCTCTCAAAATCTAGATCTAAATGTTATCCAAATCGGTGGTGGAAAAAAGAACTGAAAATTATTTTCTGTCAATTTCTTGCTAATTTGCCTAGTCTGGGCAAATTCTTAATTAATGTGTCTTTTATGTCTAATAAGTGAACAAATTATAAATATTTACAGAATTGTCAAAACATGTTATGTATAAATATATTGTGGACAAATGTGAATATGTTTGGGGTAAATATTTTATCTCAGCAATCATTCGTTGATCCAGATACAGTTCACACCTCCAATTCTTCTTCTTCTTCTTCTTCTTTTTATTATTATTATTAATAGATATTTAAAATGTTTTAGAACATGATACAATAATTACTACTAGACTGATCATTAACCAATCATTATTTACTAATTATCTTTGAATTAGTGAACTATTACTATCACTAGTTTAATATTAATCCTAATCTAATCTGGATCCTAATCTTTGCACAGATTATTCATCTGATATTTAGATCTAAATTGTAACTAATTTAAATATAGTCATATTCCAATTATAGCAACAATTTATACACAGGTCAGTCTGGGGTCAGTTTGAGTGTGTGAGTGTGTGTGTCCAGGTCAGAGTGTGTGTAGGTGCTGGGTTGGGAACTCAGACTCCACTACATGTACCGTGTAGATTCGGGTAAAGACTGAGTGACCGGTGAGGGTGAGAGAAGTGTGCTGACGGAGGTGCAAGAGCTGGTGTCGTTTCTACACCTCAGCAAATGAGAGAAGAGGTGCGACGCCCAGTGAAGAGGAATGACATCATGAGGTTCGAGACAGAGCTGCACTGTAAGTGTGTATGTACCACCAATTTTATTAAACACATCACGGGTCTATAACGATATATTTTAATATTATGATGTCACATGATGCTATAAATATAGCGAAAGTGGTTTATCAGTGATGGAAGTGTTGGCCAGTTTAATTTCCAGCACCACCACGCTGCTGCTGACGGGCCCCTGAGCAAGGCCCTTAACCCTTAACTGTTCAGCTGGATAAATTAGATGAAAAACTATAAAATAATTACTGAATTATTTGTACTTGTTTGCTTATTAATAACATAAAGCTGTGTTATCATCCGTTAAGGTGCACTGGAGTACCAGTGTGTGCAGGTCAGAACGGGGTCAGTGTGTGTCCCGATTCAGGTCAGAGTGTACAGGCGCCAGAGTGGGAACGGTTCTGCGGAGTCGGCGGTGAGAGAAGTGTGCCTATGGAGGTGTGAGGACTGGTGTCACTCCTACACCTCAGCAAATCAAGGCCGAGGTGTGAAACGATAACAGCGGGGGCGCCGTGACCTCGAGGTCACATGGGCATCGTGTTGGAACAAAAAATATCTGTAACTACAGTAAGCCTGAGAATTGTTTCAAACTCAGAAGCAGGTTGGTGGATGAGCTACATGAGCGATCACATGATGACAGATCCTCCAAATCCAGTTGATTAAAAGAAAAGGAAAAAGTCTAGTCTAGTCGATTTAGGGATCTGCTGCACATAATAGAAGCTTAACTACAGGAAGTGGTGGGCTTAGTGGAAAGAGTGTTGGATCCCTGATCAGAAGGTCATGAGTTCAAACCCCAGCACTACCAAATGCAGGAGGTGTTGGACTGCTAAACAGAAGATTATGGGTTTAATTCCCATCCCTGCTAAACTGCCACTGCTGGGCCCCTGAGTAAGGCCCCTAACCCTCAACTGCTCAGTTGGATTAGAAAAAAAAAAGATAAATGTAAGTGACTCTGAATAAGAGCGTCCGACAAAAGTTTTCGACAAAAAAATGTTTGAAATGTGTTTTGTAAAAGAAAATGTGGATAAACTCTCACTGATACCGCCGATTTCTATATATAAACTGAAAATTGATTAGGTCAGTCTGAGGTCAGGGTTTGTAGGTGTTTGTGTCTTGTGTGTGTGTGTGTGTGTGTGTGTGTGTAGGTGAAGAGCTGGGAACTGCTCTGCAAACTCCACCGTGACTCTGGAAGGGAGGGGGAGAAGTGTGTATAGTGGTGTGCACTCCCTACACCTCTCCAAATGAGTGAGGTGAGAATAAAGGACACCGAATCTCTAATAAACGTAATGACAAGTCGGCTTACAAGTGTTCGTGTCTCTGATTCTTTCATTATTATTTATTAATTAATTATTTTTCCAACTAAGAGAAAACTTTTGATCCCAGATCTAATCAAGAAAGTCTGATTCAATTCTTGGAATTTGGTAATAAAACTCACAATATTAACTTATTTTAAACAGTCTGGGGGTCAGTAGGAGGTCAGCGCTGGTGGCTGGCGTGAAGGTGCTCTGCTGGGAACGGGACAGAGGACAGGGATAGTGAAGGAGTGGGACTGGTGTGAGAAGTGTGCTGATGGAGGTGTAAGGGATGGTGTCACTCCTACACCTCTCCTAATGAGAGTGGAGGTGTGAGACATGGAGAGAAGGAATGACAACAGAAAGGGTCGTGGAGTAACACTGATAACTCTGACCCTGAGGTCATGTGGTCAGGTATTTTATTTTGCATTGTTTATTGTTTAACTCTAATTTGTGATTGATGTTTTTATTTAAGCTTTAAAATTATTATACTAACCCTAGTTTTTCATTTATTCTATACCCTAGGATTAGGGTTAGGGTTAGGGTTAGGGTTAGGGTTAGGGTTAGGGTTAGGGTTAGGGTTAGGGTTGGGGTTGGGGTTAGGCATTGACAGCATTTATCAGACACCCTCATCCAGAGTGTGACGTACATTTATCAATTTATACAACAAAGCGTTTGATTTTTAAGGGAGTTCCACTAGGGCCCAGCAGGGGGAGCTCAGTTTTTCTTGGGTTTTTAAACTCACAATCTTCCGATCACGGTTAAAATTGCGTCACTTACCTTTTTTTTTTTTTTTTTTTTAAGTAGGGGGTGTGATTAGTCTCAAACTTTTTTTTATTTGATCAATTAAACTTAAAGTTATTCATACTTTCAACTATGTCTACAAACATAGAATTTACTTCATTTTTTATAGTATAGCACTAAATCTTAAATATTTTTAGTACATTTAACTACTTTAACCTACTTCAACTTACGAGTGTCCCAACTAATTAATTTTTTTGAGAAACGAGTTGTCCTTCGGCAGCTTTAGACACCCAACAGCTAGTTAGCGTAGCAAACGCCACAGTAAATGCTGTAACATCCGCCCAGCATCCCGTGTCTCACTCGATAGCTAGTCAGACATGTGCGTTAGCAAGTGGAGTCGTCTGATCTCCAAGGTAAATGCTGTACATTATACTTAATAAAACCAGTTTATTCCAGTACATCCTATTGGATTGTTTTTATACAATATTTGTAAAAAAATTATTTTTCTTATATAAAAACACGTAACAAAAAAAATTGCGGTGTTTTTTGGGAACCTAGAACGAATTAACGGCATTTTAATTTATTTTATTGGGAAAATTAATCTAACATACAAGTAATTTGAGTTACGAGCTCCATCACGGAACCAATTAAAGTCAAGAAACCGCTGTGTTTAAATTAAAAACTGTTTCAGTAGCTGCTAATACGATGTTTTAGTAGTGAAGTAGCAAAACACTCAATCGTATTAAAAATAGTAATCAATGGCAGCTAAATTATTGCTCTTAGATGTAAAAAAAGATAGCAAACTTTTTGATAACGAACAATTCCATTAGCATTATTCCAAAAATTGGGTCAACTTCTGCTCTAAAGTCTAATTCCAGTCTGATCCTAATCCAGAACATTCTAAGACTTTAAGACAAACCAGTCCGATTTCGGGCTGTTGGTTTGTTAGCCATTGTTATTTCAGTTTTTCAGGTTGTGTTTACGTTAGCAGATCGTAGTCAGGAGGTCTTCAGTCCCCAGTGTGAATGTTGACTCTTGTGTTGAGGTCAGACGTACAGCTCTCAGGTGCTGATGTGGGAATCCTGATTTTAGACTCTGGAGTCCCGGCTGAATGGAATGTGTCTCTCAACACCTCTGCTCTCATGCGAGGAGGTGCAGGAGCAACGGCAGCGATGTCACACCTCCAGAGGCACACTTTTCTCACCCTCTGGACTTCACCACTCTTGCTACCGACACCTCCGCCCTTGTGTCTGTGTTCAGATGTAGCAGCACCCGCTGACCGACCTGCCGACAATACCTCGGGACCCAAACACGCTGTCATTCCTATTGACCTCATTTTCACCCAGTTTCAGTAAACATATCACTTAAATCAGCTGTGACTCGGGTTCACGGTTGGGGAGGGCGGAGCTTCACCATCTATATCCAACATCAAAGTTATTCATTTTAGTAACTAGAAAAAGTTGTATACAATTTTGTATACATATATTTCTGAAGTATAAAACATGAAAGACAAATCAATTCAGATTATCGCAGTGGTTAAGGTGTTGGACTGCTAATTGGAAGATCAGGGTTTGATTCTCAGCACCACCAAGTTACCACTGTTGGGCCCCTGAGCAAGGCCCTTAACCCCCAATTGCTCAGTTGTAAAAAAGAGATAAATGTAAGTCGCTCTGATAATGGGTTTGTGCACAGGGACACTGACATGCTGGAACAGGGTTTTGGGTCGTATCGATATGATGGCATCCACAAAGATCTAGCAACCTTGAGAAGTTTAAGAGTAGATTATTGAAATCTTATTTTATAGGTAATTTCCTATTTCATAGTCAAGTCAAGTCACCTTTAATTTTATAGCACTTTTAACAATCAGGATTATTTCAAAGCAGTTTTACAGAAATACATCAGAAAAGACTTCATTAAACTCTCAATAAACACTTAATTTGATTGATATAAATTTAGAATAAATAGAAAACTCTATATAAATTTAGAGTCCCCAACTAAGCAAGTCAGAGGCGACGGCGGCGAAGAACCAAAACTCCATCAGTGACAGAATGGAGAATAAAACATTGGGAGGAAACCAGGCTCGGTCGGGCGACGGTGAGCTCGGAATAACAAGGAACAGACGTATGTTAGTGTAGATGCCATTCGACTTGTAATAAACAAATACAGTGTGTGTTATTGGTGGTGTTTCCCGATTCTGGATGATCTGATTATTGCAGCCTGAGAATCCTTTACCGGATTTGACTAATAAAACTGTGTGTATTATGTGTGAGCAGGTTAAAGAAACGTGTCTTTAATCTAGTGTTAAACTGGCGGTGTGTGTCTGCCTCCCGAACAGCGCAGGCTAAATTATTCCAGATAATAAGTTTCAGAAAAGGATCTGCCGCCTGCAGTCGATTTTGTTGTTCTTGGTTTCATCAGATCCTCAGAGTCCTGAGGGGTTAATAACACCTCTGTTAATAAAAATCAACACGATCATTTTTATTAAAGTTTTTGGAAATAATTCTGCAATCCGGCAACACTGATAAATGATAAATGCTCCTATATTAAAGATTTAAATGAAGGAACATCCAAAATCCATCCAGAACAAGCTACTAGACTGCATGCCAGATTTTTTAGAATGTTCTATTCATCCTCTCCACGTCGATTGGTTTGTGACTATAGGTTCATTCAGCCTATTAATATCCCATAATAAAGGACTTTAGGGTTATTGTTGGTCTTATTTTTAAAAAGAATCCTCTATTGAATGACTTTATTACTGACAAATCAACATCCTCCACCAAAACCACGAAATTTTTCATCTAATCCACATAAGAGCAGGTGATTAGACTTAATCCAGGAAATATCTGGACTTTGATCAGCACAAACATTCGCACAAACACCGTACATGTTTTTTGGAGACTGTTTAATATAACTGAATTTATCGTCTGGTGTCCAGAGACGAGTGTGTTATAGTGTGTTATAGTAAACCGAGCCGGTAAGTCTTTATTTGTCGCATTTACATTATTGCACAGTCTAATTCCTCTTTTTAATTGGTGCTCGAGGACAATGGCAGCTTTAGGGCTTGAACCCTGTTCGTCTGATGAACATACTGCTTTGAACTCGTGTAATGCGGCTAAATGTGTCAGTATGTCACCGATATAATTCATGCCGATAATAGTTTAGCTAATGTATTTCACAGATGTGTCGAACATATTAAATCGGGAAGTAGTAGTAGCTCATTGGTTAAGGTGTTGGAAGATTGTGGGTTCGATTCCCAGCACAATCAAGCTGCCACCGCTGGGCCCCTGGGCAGGGCCCTTAACCCCCAGTTGCTCAGTTGTATTAATGAGATAAATGTAAGTCGATCTGGATAAGGATGTCCACCAAAATGCTGTAAAGGTAAATCTGATCTAATAAAATGCTTCGGAGCAGGTAGTACCTCTGTCGAAAGAAAGGGGGCGAAAGTGAGCACCCTGCCAAACATCACCATTTAAACATCATTAGCAACACGATGACTCCGGCAGTTCGCAAGCTGAGGGAAGGCTTAAATGTATTAATTGGATAAATTAACGTGCGTGATGTGGGGAAAGTGGTGGCTCATGGTTAAAGTGTTGGACTACCAACCCAAAGATTGTGGATTCGATTCCCAGCTCTATCAAGCCACCACTGCTGAGTCCCTGAGCAAGACCCTAAATCCCCGATTGCTCAGTTGTATAAATGAGATAGATGTGAGTTGTTCTGGATAAGGACGTCTCCTTCTTTCTCACACACACTTTCTCTTTTAAGTTTCGGCTATTATTTTTTATGCACTATTGTTCTGTAGCTGCATAATGGTAACTAATGTTAATCCATGACTTCACAGTAAGATGACATCATAGTAATCTATGACGTCATAGTAAGTGAGGTTGAGGGTATAAACACTACGGTCAACTTTTCACTTTTATAAAGTGGTGTGTGATTGATACCTGTTTTGCGGTGAGTAACGGGTAAATCTTTAACCTGCTTCTCTGTGTGTGTGTGTGTGTGTGTGTGTGTGTGTCTTTATACATAAACTCAGTGTTTAAACTGGGACGGGACACACAGAGAAAAGTTTACTTTACTTAACTGCCTTCTTTCTTTTTTCTTCACGTTTTAACAGATCGTTTTCCGGTTTCTTAAGCACAACACGCTCCAGACGCACCCATGGCTGTCACCGCCTTGGAGTTAATGGGCTTTTTTTTAGGCATCCTGGGTCTGATTGGCAACTTGGTAGCCACCCTGCTTCCTTCCTGGGAAGTTACGGCTCACATCGGATCCAACATTGTCACGGCAGAGACCAACATGAAGGGCCTGTGGATGGTGTGCGTCTGCCAGAGCACGGGAAACATCCAGTGTGAGACCTTCAACACCGTCCTCGGCCTGTCCATTGACCTGCAGGTGGCCCGGTCCATGATGGTCGTTTCTATTATATTTTCTGTCCTAGCCTGTGCACTGTCCAGCATCGGGATGCAATGCACGGTACTTTTGGACGGCTCACAGATGAAACCGAAAACAGCTGGAGCTGGAGGATTTCTTTTTATGACAGCTGGTCTGCTGTCGCTCATTCCTGTTACCTTAAAGACAAACGAAATAGTGCAGAGCTTCCACAATTCTAACCTACCTGACAGCCAGAAGTCTGAGATCGGAGACTGCTTGTATCTCGGGATTGCTTCGTCACTCATATCTCTTCTAGCAGGATGGCTGCTAAGTATGTCTTGCTGGAGTAGCCCAGAGGGACAGCAAAGGTTTACACGGGGTTACCCGTTTCCTGAACGCTCTGGAAAACAAGGTACGGCACGTGGTACCTCGCATCTGATGTCTGTTAACCCTTCAGCTTATCCACAGACCTCAATCAACATGAATCCCACCAACAAGACCCAGACTTATGTCAGCCAGCTCGGTACGAACAACCCGTCCACCGGTGGTGTCTACACCTCCAGAAAAGTGGCAGACCAGAAAAGGACAACTGGCTTTAGTGTCTGCAAATACGTCTGAAATTTCACCTAGTTTTACACCACAAACTGGAAAAGACTGAACTAATAAAATTGGAATGGTTTGGGAAAACATACCTCTGGATTTACGAAAGGTTTATTTTGTAGAGTATTTTACTTCCTGCTAAAAGAAATCAATACCAGGTCAGTCACCCACCGGTGCATAAGCGATAGAGCGGTGTGTAAACACAAAGAGCTACAGTGACGCTTTAGAAACACAAACTTTTAAACCTCAAATGCAAACAAATAATAATAGATACAAAATAAGGGTTTCGGAGGCATTCTGTGATTTAGCCCGCATTTGTGGCACAGATGGGATACGACCGACGACCATGTAAGCAGAAAAATACTCATGGATTCTGATATATGTAGATTAGTTTTAGGCCTCTATCGTATGTGGTAATAAATGGGATTGATGGGGAAAAAGATATTTATACGTTAGCATATAATGCTACATTCGGCCAGGCTGCAACAAGGACTTTAATTTTACATTACAGCATTTGGCAGACATCCTTATCCAGAGCGACTTGGGGGTTGAGGGCCTTGCTGTGGGGCCCAGCAGTGGCAGCTTGGTGGTGCTGGAAATCGAACCCTGATCTTTCCAATTAGCAGTCCAACACCTTAACCACTGATCTACCACTTCCCCACTTCATATTTCCCCCATTTTAAATACGAGGCGGAAGCAAAATAATGAATAATCATTTCGTCCATTGTGTCTATTTTTACTCCCTTTTCTGGTCAGTGAATCTTCATTGGGTTGTTCTAAAATCAAAATGATTGGATATAGACACAAAATCGGAATCGGCCATCAGAATCTGCAGTGTAAATAAAGATGCTTTTATTTGCTAGAAGCAATGGAAAAGTATACACACAGTAGTTTATCCAGTATTCCTTAGTTCACATTTTTTAATCACACTTCCAAGATGGCACAACAGTCCATGAGTCCTGCACATACTGTACTATTATATACATATTTTGGGACTAATGTGGACATAGAAAGCTTCACACAGACTGTAACTGTATCTCAGGATTAAAAACTAGACTTTTAAGTAGATAAACATAAAGTTCTTCAGAACCAGGAATCAGACAATAGATTCTTTCTGCTGGCTATGATTTCTGTTAAAACGCTATACAAGGGGGTCATTTAAAAAAAAAACATATAGGTGGCGCTAGAAGTCAGTTAAAGACGCTGTATACAAGTGACAAAATGTGTTATTGGTGAAATATTACACATGAACGCGGTTCGAAGCGCTAAGGCAATTCTACAAGTGAGGTTTTAGTGACCTCTGCTGGTCAGAGGCGGAATAGCGCTACTTTAGGAAACAGGAAAACTTTTGAGAAGTTAAATATTATGACAAAAAAAAAAGAATAATACAAATATTAATGACGCCATTCATCAGAAAGGGTTAATAAACGTCTCATTAAACACATCACAGGTTTATATTAACTCTTTCACAGGGACTCTAGAAGACACGCCACATCCAGTATGTGTAATAGAGTTTTGGAAGGAGTCTCGAGTCTTAGTGCTTTTACATGTCGACCAGAGGAAATGTGTAAATAAAGTTAATTCCACATGACAGAAGAGTGAGAGAAGGGCATAAATTTGGGTTTCAACTTCGATAGAAAGAAAAGCGTTTCAAACAGTGTGAATGTAAAAGATAAACGAAAGAAAGACTTTTATCCAACATCAAATGTGACGGGACAAACAAAAGAGTGAGAAAATGGTGTGATTGTTTAATAAAAGAAAAAGAATAAAACATTTGTGAATCTTCAGTGGGAGAAAAGGAGTTTATTGTTTAGGGCGTTCTGGGTGTTAACAGCACATCTGCTTCACTTGTGTCGTTTACATTCACATGTCTGGCATTTGGTAGACGCCCTTATCCAGAGTGACTAACATATATCTTTTTTTTTTTATACAGCTGAGCAATTGTGGTGACTGGGTGGTGCTGGGAATCAAACCCCGGTCTTTCTGGTATCAGTTCAACACTCTAACCACTAGGCCACCACTCCCCATGTATACTCCATATGCATAGAATCTTCCAATCAGCAGTCCAACGCTGTAACCACTGTGCTACCACTTCTGTCCATAAATACTATTTCACACAATTTGTTTGCTCTGTTGATCCTTTCGCACTGTGACTTTCTACCGAGTCGTCCGTCCTCACGTGTCTTCTCTCTCTGGCAAATTCAATGACCAGAGGTTTGTCCTCCAGCCTGTATCCGTTTACGGTGTCCAGCGCTGCTTGTGCCGTCTCAACATCTGTAAAAAGGCCGATTTAAAGTGAATCAGTCACGATTCTGATAAATATAGTTAAAAAGGCAGTCACTGCCCTGTTTGCCTTTTCCTACCTGAGAAGGTAATGAAGGCTTGGCCCCTCAGCCGTCCTGTCAGGACACGGTACACGATAGGATTAGTGTCGTCCTTCTGATAGCGGGAGAATAAAGCCACCAGCTGAGCTAAAGAGGCTCGAGCACTCATATTCTTCACACAGAGCATCTAATATACAAAGAATACACAAAAAAAACTTTAAATAAACATTATATTCTGTTTGGCTTAAAGTTTCACCTCCGAGACGTTTATTCAGGGAATAAAAGCCAAAGACAAGCGGATAAAATATATATAAATATAGTTATATATAAATTTATATTGTTTTAAATTATATACATTTACATCTCTGCCATTTGGCAGACTATCAGTTATCTTCTTTTTCACCCAACTGAGCAGTTATGGGTTAAGGGCCTTGCTGAGGGGCCCCATCAATGTTAGCTTGTTGGTATGATGTTCTGTCACACCGCAACCGCTAAGCTACCACTTCCAATGTATTTATCTTCCATATATATATTTTTACACACACAGAAGACCTACGTTCGACGGTTCTCCGCGCTGATAGTTCTGAAAGCGTGCGATTCTCCGTATCCCGTCCTCCGTCTCCCGGTTGTTCCTGATCTCCTGAGCTGAAATCTGCTCGACTGTCCCGCTGACGGTCACCGGGCCTCTCTGACCCCGACTATGACATGAGCTCACGCGTCCGATTGGCTGGTTAACCGTCAGTTTCTGTGGACTGGCTGATGGTTCTTGATTTTGAGACTGTGTTGTGCTGATTGGTGGTGGCGAGTCAGTGATTACTGATGATTGGTTGTTCAGAGCGTCCGGCTGGTCCGGGTGTGGTGTTTGTTTGTGATTAAAATCGGTCTGAGAGGAGTGTGTGACACGATCAGAGTCTTTCTGTTGATCTTTGAGCAAGTCTCTGTATAGTGAATCTATTGGGTTTGATAATGTCTCCCCCTGCTGGCCAGTCTGTGAATCGCGCTCTAGGAGGAAACACACAAGTCAAAAGATTAATAATAAAAATCGATGAATAAAATTCTGACAATTTTCTCCTAAATCTTAGAAAATTTAAAACCTTAATAAGTAATAAAATAATAACAGAATCAAAGCACAGCACAGGGGCTTCGTAAAATTATTATAACTTTTATAGCTATAGGTGTCTGTCTGACTGACGGGTTTGGAATAAAAGTAACAGTTTTAGTGATAAACCCATTTTAAGCTAAAATAATCACGTATAAACATCATATTATACAATAAAAATGTAAAACTGTCAATAAAATAAATGATTTAGTCAAACATCTTCTTTCCACCTTGATGGTAAAGGGCGGTGAGGAAGCTGGAGCGGTCACTGCCTTGGAACAGAGCCTTCTCGATCTCCATCTCTCTCCGCGTGAGAGCTCGACTCCCCGAGAAACGCTGAGGACGGGACATTAACTCCGCCCTCGCTGCCATCTTGTCCCAGATGACCTGCAGGCGCTCGTCCTGTGCTTCAGGGGCTGCGTTTACTCCGTGATCCTGCAAGACAAAATTGTGTCACCATCTTTATGTCCTACATTAATAAATGTCTTCTACACACACACACACACACACACACACACACACACACACACACACCGGTCTTATCTAGTACCTGTTTTATTACCTCTTTAACCTGATTCATGTTGGAGGTATAGAAGATTTGCTTATGTTTGATCTTCAGGACAAAAAGAGTCTCATAAAAATGACGAGCAGCAATTATCTCATTAAGTTCAAAGGAGAAATCTCGCTAAGGAACGGCTGGTGGTTCCGTTTATCCAAACCGCCACGACGTGCAGGAATTAACCTGTTTGGCTGGAGTTTTATTACTTTATTACAAACCCGATGGAAATGATCATGTGCCATTTTTTAATGAGTAAAAAATTGTTCATGTTGGTAAATGAATGAATAAAAACACCCTGACGGGAAACGCCCTGAGCTGCAGCCACATCAAAACAGCCCGTTCTGGTTTCTGGAACGCAGCACAACACAAAACGGCACGTCACGTTTCTCATAATGAGCTGGATGAAGATCAGACGCATCCGAGGGAAGGAATTAATGCAGACATTTCAAAGGATTTATTAAAATGCAATTAACTTAAACTTTTGTCATAAAATGTTAATTAAAGTCATTTTGATTTTTGTTTATGGCATTTGGAATACAGCCTTATCCAGAGTGACATATTTAATTATTATTTTAACCACCCGACTAGTGAAGGGTTAAGGGCCTTACCCAGGGGCCCAGCAGTAGCTGTTTGGTGGTGCTGGGAATTGAACCCATGATCTTCTGATCAGCAGTCCAACACATTAACCACTAAACTAATTACTACCACTTACCAACATTTCCATTTCTGGTATTTGGGAAACGCTGTTATCCAGAGTGACATATTTATTGATCATTCTTTTAACCAATCAAGCAGTTGAGGGTCAGGGGCCTTACTCAGGGGCCCAGCTGTGGTAGGAAATTGAAATTGAAAAATGTATCTGCTGAGTCAAAAGTCAAAAAGAAGCTATATGGAAACTTCTAAATTCAGGATATGGACACATATGGCCAAAAGTTTATGGACACCTTACCAGTACCTTCCCTACCCATCACCACAAAATCTGAGTCACACAGCTGTTTACAATGTCTTTGTATGTTGTATTATTCCGTTATTCCTTCAGTGGAACTACGAGACTCGAACCCTGTCCCAGCATGACAATGTCCCTGCGCACAAATCCTCTGCGCACCATAAGGACATGCTGTGTTTTGGATGTTTTGGAGTAGAAGACCTCTCATGTCCTGTACAGAGCCCTGATTCTAACTCAACCTGAACACCTTTATGGGATGAACTGGAACCCAGACTGAACCCCAGACCTCCTACTATTGGAACCAAGTGATCAAATCCACACAGTCACATGACCCCGTGCAAAACCTGCACAGAATCTGGAGGTGATTAAACGAGAAAGACGTCCCTAAATGGATCAGACGTCCCAATACTTTCATCCATTTAGTTTATATTTTATAATAACATTTTATGAGAAACCCAGAGGTGACAGTGGTGTGGACAAATGTCTAGACTGTTTCAGATCGTGATAGATCTTTTAAGAATTTAGAGATTATAATCATATACCAGGCCGGCCCAAGCCTTTATAGGGGCCCTAATCAGAATTTAATTTAAGGGCCCCTCGGTGCCACCGATATTATGATGATTATTCACACACTATAAATCTAATCCATTATTTATTTTATTAGCTGTAGAAGTGTTGCTTACATTATATTAATATTTTTAACTTTCGAAACACCCTGTTAGCGTAATATTTCACTGTTTTTATTTAATATGGCATTTTTGGATTATTACAATTGTTTATTAAACACATTTTTAAAAGAAAAAACACGGATCTGTCATTTCATGTACTCTTGGGGGCCCCCTGGTGGCCACAGGGGGGCTCGCTTACACCTTGTGCCAGTGTTCTGATCATTTATAATGTTAAAAGTGAATCTTGTGTAAACAGGACGTCCCCTGTTTAATGTTATTCTTCCACACAGATTTAGTATAAATAATCTGGAGTGTATAGAACTTTCCAGAAAAGTCCCATTGTTGACTAGGACTTGGACTCTGACCTTCACTCTGCTCGTCTTGTCCTCTGTGTCTCTGTTCCTCCACAGCTCGATCTCTGCGTCTGTGAGACCCAGCTCTCTCAAGCTGGCCAGTTCCTTCTCTCCTTCCTGCAGTGCCTGGAACTGGGCCAGACTGCGCACTCCTGCCGCCTGTTCGCCGAACGGTTTGTATAGCGCCGCCGGGCCAAAGCATTTCTTTTTGGCTACACAGCTGTCAGGGAGAGAGGGAGAAAGAGGGAGAAAGAGAGAGAGAGAGAGACAGAGAGAGAGAAGGATTACTTGCAGCTTGTTTTTCCCCCCTGTGAGTCATCGTAATGAGTCAGTACTGTTTATTAAAAGCTGGAATGAGAATAATACAGAGGTTTAAATGCAGAGCTGGGTGATGGGACCGAAAATCAAAACCTTGATTTATTGAACATTTACCACGATTACGATTAATAAACAAATATTTTTTTCCCTAATTTTTTGCCCTTATAGTTCACTGGGTTTTTTTTTCTTTAGTACGAGCTTTTGCTAATGTTTGAGCTTTCCGTGACCTCACACGTACTAGTAAGTGGAAAATATTTTACAAATGAAATAAACGACATCATGTTAAAAAGGTGCTTTATTTAGGTTAATTGCCCCGCCGAACACAATCACGACTATCTAACACGGTGGTTCTCGACCTATTCTGGCCAAATCCCCCTCCTCCACTGCCCCCTAATGCCCCAGCCCACATCTTATGCACACAAACGACGGTTTCTGTCTTAAAGGCCATCATTTAATCAGAGCCGCATTTCTTATGCGGGACAAATATTGTATTATTGTAATAAAAAAAATAAATATTAGTTAAAAACAAATAAATAACAAAATAAGCGGCAGATTATCATAAAAAAGTCTTTAGTTTGTAAGTAATTTAGTCAGTTATTTTTTATAGATGGTAATAAAGGAAAAGACGTACCGAAGATAAAATAATCCACGTTTTATTAGCGACAATATTTCTTCAGCTGCGCGATTAATGTCTTCGGAAATTTGGCAAACTTCCACACAGAACCGCTTAACACACCTGTTTCTTTAGCACCCACCATTCAAACACCCCCCCAGACGACACCGGATTGGCGTACCTGTCATTGTCTGAATGTCCACTGGGGGGCGCCGGTGCGTCGTAGAGAATCGCTAATTAAGCTAACATGTAGCAGGGTCCCGGAGGGAAAAACTCCTCCCTGAAACGTATTAAATAGGTTTTTATTGTTGATTTTTTTTTATAGGTTGTGTGTTAATGATTTCCTGGTTGAGACGTGTTTTTGTTCTTTGTTTTTTTTTTTAAAGTTTAAAGGTGCCGAGCGCCTAAAAGCACCTTTTCCCGCCATTTTTCATGGAGGTGAAGCGTTTACTCGAAATCTCAGAGTGCAACGCAACTACGCCGTCTCGTCAGCCACAATACACTCTGACGCCATCATCAGTGGGAGGTCGAAAGGCATTGTGGGTAGTGTAGGAAACCGTTAAGTGTTCTGAACCACCCCGGCGCTCACGTGTTAATTATGCTGTTATTATTAAAGCCTCGTGAACGTTCGTTAGGGTGGATTTTTTCCTTTACGTCTCACACATGATAAACAGGCGTGTGGGGTGTGTCGGGAGAACGGAGAGGTTCAGGATGGGGGGGGGGGTGTGGTGGTGGTGATGTAATTACCGGTTGATGTCGACGTCCGTATCGAGTTGCTGCAGCAGCAGGTTGTGCAGCTGTCTCTGTCCCTCTGTCTCCTGTTCTTCGGGAAGGGGACCGTCATCGAACCCTCGCCGAGCGACTCTGTGCACAAGTACAACACATCACACACAAAAACCAGGTCTATCAGTTCATCTCTTTTATACAACTGAGCAATTAGGGGGTTAAGGGCCTTGCTCAGGGGCCCAACTTGGTGGTGCTGGGAATCAAACACCGATCTTCCAATCAGCAGTGCAACACCTTGACCACTGTACTACCACTTTTTTTGGTCCCATGTTAAGACGTTAATACATTCTTCTGAAACAACTAAAATTTTTCCGGCACTTTGTATTTACTTTCATGTGAGATTTGAACTAACCACCACTGTGAGTGAGACACGACCAACACACCGGATGGACACAATGACAACAACAAAAAACTGTTCCACTCTATGAGCTTAGTGGTTTAAGGTGTTCTAAAGGTTGTTTGTTCAAATTACTAGTAACTTCTGGGCCCCTTGAGCAAGGCCCTGAACCCGCAACGGCCCCCAGTTGTATAAATGACATAGATAAAAGTTGCTCTGATGAAATTCTGGCAGTGCGAGAAGATTTCAGACAATTTCCAGATTTCAGACGTCTCCAACGACAACCGTCAAACCGAGAACCGATAAAAACGTCAAACCTGATGACGCAATAGGTGCGACAACTTCAAAGCACCGTGGGAAAAAAAATACGGCCCAACAGTGGCAAGAAGAGAAAAACTTACTGAGTTCGTGTCTTAAGCAAAATGACATTATTTTGTTGTTTGATAACTTTTAGGGAGATAACGCAGGTTCCCGAATATGTCACGGATTGACGGCGTAAAACTCTGGACAGGTCTTCCTACGTGAGTCCATTATTTGACCATCGTGACGACTGAGATCTTACAGTGTGACATGAGGATCACGTTTGTACAGTCTGACAAGCAAACAAATCATAAACGACTATTAAAAAAAAGTCACACAGTGTGAACTCGATTTTAGGGTCAACGGAACCGCCTCTGTGATAGGTTACGCCGTTACAGCTTGTGCTCATGAGTTGAACTAAAGTTCGAGTCCAAATTACTAAAACCTTCCAGAATGATTACAGTCAAATAGAAAAACAGGAGGTTACACGGGACACACCCGACTTATTCATAGTTACAGGGCATACACACACGCTGACTGGAATACTCTGTGTACACACACGTGACCAAGGAGTCACGACCTGCTTTGTTTTTGTTGAGTGTCTATGAATGATAATGTTTCTACAATACGTTCAATCACAAATAGGAAGTAAAAACATTTTTTTAACATCCTTTTCCAGATGTTCGTCTCACTCTTCCTCCTATAATCATCTCCGTTCTTCTGTGCAGGTTTTTCCACTAGATTGGGTCATGTGACTGTGTGGGTCATGTGACTATGCGGATTTGATCATTCAGTTTCCAATGGTATTAATGAGATCAGACACTATGTTGAGGTGAGGAGGTCTGGGGTTCAGCTGGGGGTTCCAGTTCATCCCAAAAGGTGTTCAGTTTAAAGGGGTTGAGACAAAGAACACCATGTGGGGATTGGGGGGATTTGTGCTCAGGGGCGCCGTCCTGTTGGAATAGTGTGTTTTACAAAGACATTTTACACAACTGTGTGGGGGAAAGTGGTAGTGCAGTGGTTAAAGGTTGTTGAACTGCTAATTGGACGAACGGGGTTCGGTTCCCAGCACCACCAAGATGCCACTGTTGGGGCCCCTGAGCAAGGCCCTTAACCCCGAATTGCTCAGTTGTATAAAAAAGATCAATGTAAGTCGCTCTGGATAAGGACGTCTGCCAAATGCTGTACATGTAAGACTCAGATTTAAATGTTATGATTAGAGAGGCAGGATGCTGATCAGACAGATAAATGACCGGGTAAAATATCTATTCGATAAATGAATAAAATCCGATAAAGTGCACTTGCTGGCAAATCAATCAATCAATCAATCAATCAATCAAATAAATCAATCAACCAATCAGCTCAGTGTTGCCAGATTGGTCGGGTTCCCACCCAATTCACCTTCTTTTGATTAAATCAGACTGTAATTAAATGCATTGGTCTGGCTGATCATATTTGGGCCGCTTCTACTAATTTTTGAATAAAAAACTTTATTAAAAAATTATAATAAATTATTCCTGGTGTTTTACACAAAAATAAAATCATCTGTAGAGTCAGGACTGATGTTTGCTGTTGTATTCAGACCGGAAATACTAAAGTATTAGTTTCATCAGTGTGTCTTAGATTTATATATTTTTTTCTCTTCTCCTGATGCACAAACTGCAGAATAAATTAAAAGTACAATATAAATATATATAAACTAATTATTATCCGTATCTGTTAAAATTTTTTATATTATTTATGCCTTAGATTTGATGTATTAATATACTAACAACAAAACTTGATTCAAAATGTGGGCAGCTAAATACCAGATCCTAAATGTTATGCTAGACGCGAAACGGACGCCTGCTGATGACGTCATACTACAGCGACAAAATTTACATTTACAAAAATTAACGTATGTGTAAAAGTCAGCGACCGTTTTTAATTTTTTAACATGTTTAATTTTATTTAACTGACTTATATGACGCCTTTTTGTTGAGGGTATAATAGAGTTTATTTATAATTTTCATAATTTAATTCATAATTAATTGTTTTATTTAACTACACACCTTTTTTTTTAAACAAACATTTCTATTCACTTTTATATAAACTGTTAAATTACAACTTAAACATGTTTATTTATTTAGTTAGGGTTAATTATGGGTTCCTTTGTTGTATTTGTTAAGAACGTACTCTTTATTATGTTAGCATCACGTTTCCTAGCTATTTAAGGCTAACAACTAGCACACTTCGAAACCGCTCGCATATTAAACTCTTAAGAAAAGAGATAAAAAAAAATTGTGTAAAAGATTCAAGACTTAAAACACTATTCGTACACTCCTTACTCACCGCTTCATTTTCCTTCATAAAATCTCCACTTCCTGTTTACAGCGGAAGTGTGGATGTCAAAGCAAAGCACTATGGGATATGTAGTTAACCTGGTCTGCGCGCACACATATTTAGGACTACAAGTTACTGTTTTGAGTTATAATAAAAAGGAATCACTTAAAAAAAGAGGTTTAATGTAAACCTTTGCCCTTAAACTATAAATCAAACCTGAGAGATTTGCGATGATCACTAGATAAAGTTCGGAGGAAATGATGCAAAGCGGAACTTCACTCTCACGCATGCGTACTAAACATCTCATGATATATTTCTTCCCTCTGTTATATTATAATAAAGAAAATGCATTAGGATCAGACTAAAATGTTCTGGCTCAATCATGTTCTACCATCCAAAAGACACCGCATTTCCTCGTGGAGCTCCAGGGGTTTTGTGCACAAGGACATTGTGATTCCGAAAGAGTGTTTGAGTCTCTCAATTCTATTAGAATAATATTTTAATGATTTAAATTACAGATATTCTAAACAAGACTTTAACTTTGTATTACCTTTGAAGAATAAGCACATATAGTTATAGAGGGGTGCACATACTTTTGACTTTATAGCTATTTACTAGCATGGTGTTGTTCGACTCTCTTATCTGATTGGTCATAAAAATTTCTATTAATAGCAAAAGCAATAACACTTTAGATTGTGTTGTTATTTTAAAAAAAAAAAGCACAGTTGTGTCTGCATAGCTTTTCTGTCAGCCATTTTGTAGACACGCCCCCCCAAACCACTTGACTCCGCCCTAAAATTCCTATACATTTACAGCATTTGACAGACATCCTTATCCAAAGCGATTTACATTTAACTCTTCTATAAACTGAACAATTAGGGGGTTAGGCATAGGCAACACTTGGTGGTGCTGGAAATCAAACCCCAGTCCTCCAATTAGCAGTCCAACACCTTTAACCACGGGGCTACTACTTCCCTATACTTCCCTATAGTATATTCAATTCATTGTTTACATTGTTTTCATCAAGGTACATGTACAGAGCTCAATTTTTCGCATATCCCATCTTAGTAGTTGGGGTCAGAGCGCAGGGTCAGCTATGATACAGCGACCCTGGAGCAGGAGGGGTTAAGGGTCTTGCTCAAGGACCCAACAGTGGTTGACTTGCCGGAGGTGGGGCTCAGCACCTTAACCATTTGAGCCACCCTGCCCCCTGAGCAGTTGAAGGTTATGGGGCTGTTGAAGGTGAAGGTTATAGGGCCTTGCTCAGGGGCCCAGGAGTGTAAACTGGTGGTTCTAAGGATTAAACCCATAATCCACCACTCAACAATCCAACACCTTAACCACTGATAAACCACTTCCTTCTGGTTGCATTTGTATTGCTTTCCTGTCAGCCACGCCTCCACACCACTTGACTCCGCCCATTAATAAACCGCTAATAGAGAAGTTTTGACGTTTATGACGTTAAAATATTCTGTCAGTCATTTTAAAGACACGCCCCCACACCACTTGACTCCGCCCATTAATAAACCGCTAATAGAGAAGTTTTGACGTTTATGATAATCTTCTGTCAGACATTTTAAAGACACGCCTCCACACCAGTTGACCCCGCCCACTAATAAACCACTAATAGAATTTTTTCCGTTTGACAGCTCATGTTCTGTCAGTCATTTTAGAGACACGCCCCCACCACATGACTCCGCCCACTAATAAACCACTAATAGAATTTTTGTCGTTTGACAGCTTATTTTGTCATTTTAAAGACACGCCCCCACACCACTTGACCCCGCCCACTAACAAACTGCTTATAGTGAATTTTTGACGTTTATGACGTCTTATAATCTTCTGTCAGTTATTTAAAAGACACGCCCCCACACCACTTGACTCCGCCCACTGGTAGAACTCTTAAAATAGGTCAAAAGAGCACCAAAGGTTATTTTTACTTTTATTATTATTATTATTATACAGCAATGTAAGAGAAATAAAAGTCTCTTAATTTTCTAAAACATTTGTTATTCAAGGAAATTTATTCCAACAACTCATGAAGATTGAAGAATAATAGCATCCGGTGCGATGACGTCATTAGGTGAACGGACGACGGTGTGTTTGGAGAAGCTGCTGGATTAAGTGTGTGTCGGGCGGAGGGGTGGAGACGCAGGGTGGGGTCACACAGAGGCGGAGGAGAGAAGCAGAGAGAGAGACTCTGAGCCCAACCCGAACACGGCAACAAACACAGCTGCTGAAACGACGCCGCGCACAAAGCAAAGCGGATTTTTTTTTTTGTTTTTTTTTCCTCCTCTTTTTCACACACATCAGGGTCGACATGAGCAAGAAGACTCTTTAAAAACAACTGACTGTCGCTTATTTATATATATATTTTTATTATTAAACATCATCCCCTCTTTTTTTCTCCTCCGAAAGCTGGAGCTTAAAAAAACTTGTTATTCAGATCCAGCACCCCTCCCGCTGCACTCCACCCCTCTGTACCGCTGCACCCCAGCCTAAACACCGCGATGCACACGGAGGCTCACGATAAGACAGTAAGTCTTTTTCTTTTATTTCGGTTTTATAAAACGGTCCTCGTTTTCTTACATTAGCCTTTTGTAGCTTAACCTTTTTTCCCCTCTCTTTCGCTTGGAGGTTTTCATAACATTATTCAGGTGACAGTAAATCACCTCAGCGGTTAGCTTAGCTAACGTTACCTGCCGCTTAGCTAGTGACCCCTCGGACTATTCAGCTGTTCGTCTCTCCTTCCTGTCTACTTTAGCTTATCTATAGTTATTTTCCCTTCATTATCTCTCTCTCTGTCTCTATCGTTCTCTCTCTCTCTCCCTCTCTATATAAATATATTTCTCGGTTCTGATATCCGTGTCCGCTCCTCATCCTCATCGGTGCAGCTTTAAAGTGGTGAAATGTGAGGCAGGAAGGAAACCCAGGCGAATG
Source organism: Bagarius yarrelli (assembly GCA_005784505.1). Taxonomy (NCBI): domain Eukaryota; kingdom Metazoa; phylum Chordata; class Actinopteri; order Siluriformes; family Sisoridae; genus Bagarius; species Bagarius yarrelli. Next base: position 1,664,013 of record VCAZ01000078.1, read on the forward strand.
CAGCGAGACACCATCTTAATTTCTTAAAGAGACACGAACCTTTAATTGAGCGGAAATGTACAAGAGTGTAAGTCAAACCGTTTCGTTTTACTTTTTATTTTTATTTATTTCATTATTATTTTTTTCCTACTTAATTCATTTACGTCCTCAAACCACGTGATATTTAAACTCGAACACGTTTCCTGTAAATTCACGCGTTTACGGATCAGGGCAGATTTTTACCGTTATATTCACCGCAAAAACCCAGATAGGGTCTCATTACAGTAAAAATTACATTAAAAAGCAATAATATTATTTATATAATATTTTTCTAACGTTCTAAAAAATATTTTAGTTTTGACTTGGTGAGAATATGTGAGAGAATTTTTTTTTAATCATATCTGTGAGAAAATGGAGGGTGTGTGTGGCTCTGACGTCAGAGTGGGCGGGGTTATGGTAATCACTACACACCCAGATAACACATTTATGTTCTGAGAACGTTTTGTTCCAAAAATGTTAATGTTCATTTATGTTTTTTTAACGTTCTAAAAACGTTTCGAGAACATTTAAATAAGGGGGTCAGTGGTAGCTTAGCTAATTGGAACATCCGGATTTCGTTTTCCAGCACCACCAAGATGCCTCCACCGGTCCCCTGAGTAAGGCCCTTAACCCCCAATCGCTCATTCGTATAAAAGAGATAAATGTAAGACGGTGTGGATAAGAACGTCTGCTAACTGCTGTAAATGTAAGTAGGATAAACGATATGAGGAGGTTCCAAAATCATTGTCTCAAGAATTTTTTCCCTCAACATCACATCACATCACATCAACACTGTTATGACCGTTCAGTTTCGTCCAAATTTTTTCCCTCAACATCACATCACATCACATCAACACTGTTATGACCGTTCAGTTTCGTCCAAACATTTAGACAACGTTTAAAGAATGTTAGTGGAGGTTCGTGGGAACATTCCCTGTTAGAGCTGTTTCTTTAAGCTTTAAGGGCAATAAAGTTTTATTTAGTTATTTTTTTCCAAAAGATATTTTTTGGTTTGGACATGTTTGGAAAGGGATTGCAGGTCGAACCGGAGCCTCCAGTGGGTTAGGCCCACCGAACTTTGTGGGTTATGATTCTAATCTGGCCAGCTTGGGGGCAGTCCCCAGACCCGTACTCTTTGATCATTGTGCTGCAGCTTTGGGTATATTCGCCATCTTTGGTATATTTATACTGAACGCTAGTCCGACTTCAGCGTAAAGCGACAATCGATTCAATTCTTTCGGTTATTAGCTTTTCTCACGTTACCAGGAACATTTTTGCTTAAAAAAACAGTGCATTTTAACTAAGAGAGTAAAATTGTTTAATAATAAATCTACATCTATCAAACCGTAGTGGTTTCATAATTTCATAAGAAGTATGTGTAATATTATATATATATATATTACACATACTTTCTCTATCTATCTATTTATCTATTTTTGCTATCTCCTTTCATATAATAGTGGTTTATAGCTGTAGGTGGGTGTTATTTAATTACACCCCCCACCTACAGCCCAATTCCTTTTTAGGTGCAAAAGATACATTAAATGATCACATGATAGGTTTTTTGATCACAAATTCGCATCACAGGTCTCGGCTTAAGACAGATGTACCAGTCATACCTTCAGACCAATCCAGCCGTCATAGCTTTGTTTACAAGCTTTGGAATCCCCTTTGTCTATTTTGGTAATGTAGTAAATCTATATTAAATGATGTATAACTATAACATAAATAACATACAATGGTTTTTTGGATGCTAATGCTAAAGATAAATATGCACGAGGTCATGTGCTTTTTTTCTTTACGTTTTTTTATGCGTTAATGATGTTTACTGGTAATAACGTACCATGATTGTACCTGTCCAGCTGCATTATGTTCCCTACAAAAGGATTTTTTTTTTCTATCTAGACATTTACCTGCATCCCCTACTTCTTTGTGGAGATCAGGGTGAGCTTGTTTGTTACCTCCTTGTGTGAGGATTAGTGGATTCGCAGTGGTGGATCGTTAGTGGTCAATCTGCAAGTGAAGACTTGTTGGTGGCGTCGCCATTGACGAAAGAGGCGAATGTTCCAGCCTGGGTGTGCCAACCTGGTAAATCTCCAGGACAAGCTTTAGCCAACTGAAACATCTGCACCCATCCGCCGGTCCCAGCCTAGGGTGTAGTTGACATGTGCTGAGATGCACAGGTCGAAAGTGCTGGTTATGAAGGAGGTGTCTGTTTTAGGCATCAAGACCGCTGAGGGTCTGTCTTGGTACTAGAGGGACTTTTATTTTAGTTGTCTCTGGAATGTGTGGCCTTTAACGAGGTACAGCTTTTATCCACCGGGTTTAGTGCTTCGTGTGATGTTTGGAAGGGGGGGTGTTTAGGATGAAATTGATCATGACCTACCGTTTTGATCCAAACCTTTTTTAACTGCTCAACAGGAAGACTCACTTCCTGTTTACCGAATGACTCCACCAAAAATGAAAATTGACAATCAAACTTGCTACTTTGCAAACTTGAATTTGGGAAAAATGAATGACTCTTCAAATCATGCTTACATGGCGTTTGATATCCAGGGACCTGTCATAGTAACCAACCCCTAACTTTGGATTGGTAAACGGCGGGCATTCCCTATCCAGAGCATTTGGTAGCTTAGGGTTTAGAGTTGTAGCAGGGTGGTGTTGGATTTTGATTTCTATCAATCCCACACCTTATCATTGTTTCACACTGCTCAATCGCACAATTCTACCAAGATTCGTATGCAGGTAAAATTAAAGTCGCAAGATTTTGGTCTAATATTTCTGAAGCTACAGTTATGAGCTTATTATGTTCTGTTCCCATGCTTCCGGCTGTAATTTAAACGACACCTTGTTCTGATCTTTTTGTTTCTATAGAGAACTGAGCTTTTTTTTTAATGTAATTCACGGCGTTGGACTACTGTGTGGGATTCCCAGTTTTGTTTCTATAGTAACGTTTGAGGTTTGTCAAATACTTGTGACTTATTATTTCTGACGAGATCTATAATGTATAGAGCCATTCACACAGTGTTATTCCCGTCACTGTTGAAAGATTTCCCATTGCTCTGGTATTTTCTATAAGACTGTTAGTTCACATTCACACAGGTCGAAAACTCTCATTACATGTATTGGGTACTAGAATGCAATAATTGACTTTTTCTCATCTTTGATGTTCATGAATACAAGTCCTTACTTCGATTGAATGTAATTAATGATATTTTTATTATCTGGGAACTGATACTATAATGAAGATAAGTTCTGAAAATGGTGTGTTATTTGTTCTGATTAAATTAATGATATCTCTGTATGATGAATTATTCTCAGTAAGCCTGTTTAAATGCTAAAAAATTACAGCCATCTGTGTTAAAAAGTTCCATATGTATCTTTTACTTGTAATCTGTTAATTATGTTGCCAAATGTTACATTGGTCTTCAACCAGCTGATTTGTAATATCAAAGGTGGTGTAGTAATAGTCTATGGCATGTAATATGGCACGATGTTCGATCCTATGCATCTTTCGTGTTCTTTAATGAGTGTTGCTCAGCACATTCTTGTTTGCGTAATATGTAGTGTGCATTTTTCCTAGCGTGGGAAAAAATTGTCATGTTGAGAGAAATCAGGTTTGTCTTTATTAGTAGGGTATTAAACAAGAGCAGAAGGCGTTGATTGAGCCTTCAGCGGCAAATTGGATGTCTAAATGGCGAAAGTGTAGATGTAAGGAAGCGTGAATGTTTACACCCCCCGCCCTTTCCCAGTGATGGAATGCATGGGGCTAAGGGGCTTATTTGAGAAGAGGCCAAATAGACCCGGGTGTATATGTGTATGCAATGGTGTATTAGGGTACGAGGATATTGTCCGTGTCTCCCCATATCCGAAGCGATGTGACAGAACGATCCCCCACCACTGCGGCACAATCATTACCCAGGGAAAAAAATCCCGTCCCCATGGCAACCCCTGTGATTCTGCCAAACTGGCTGCAATGGGAAAAAAGGGAGCGGAGGGGGTGGGGTGCTCAGGGGTGGAGAAGGTGTGTCTGTGAGTGTGTGTGTGTGTGGAAGTGGAAGTGGGGGAGGCTATTGATGTTGAACGCTACACTCTGCTTAGATTTGTAGGCCGATGGCAAAAAGTGAGGTAGGAACAAATCTCAGCTATTACATATTTATATTTTTGTGTGTGTGTTTTTGTTTTTTAGTTATATTTAAAAGTGACGTGTGTGTGTGGGTGTGTCACTGGTTCACTGCCTATGCATTTCTTTGGAAGGGAAGTAAAGCAGCCTGAGAACTCAGGTATGCACTCTGGGAATAAACAGTCTGTGGCCCTGCGCTGACATCACTAGTTCTTTCTCTTTCTCTCTTGCGCTTTCTTACCCCTGCTCGCTTGCTCGCTCTTCCTGTCTGTGGTGTTGATCAGCCTCACAGATGAAAAAGAAACTAAAAACTCGACTCACTCGGAAGATACTTAATTTTGTGAAATAGATGCTTTTCCTGAAGCATCTTAAACGGTGATAAAAATTGATTCCTGTTTGGTAAATTAGTCAAAGATGCCTAAAACATGCCAAAAAAATGTCAGATGTAGTTTGACGGTGATACGTGTGTGTGTGTGTGTGTGTGTGTGTGTGTGTGTGTGTGTGTGTGTGTGTGTGTGTCTGTGTGTGTGTGGGAGGGGAAGCTTGTGGGAAGTAGCAGCAGTCCTTTGCGTCAGCAGGGTGTGGTAAGATAAGAGTTCGCTGTTACTGCCTCTGCTGTGGCGGCTCTGCCAGCCATTTGGGAGACACTCCTAGGGGTGTGGGTGTGTGTGTGTGTGTGTGTCTCTACGTTTATTTATGTTTGCCTTTGTGCCTGTTAAACTCTTGAATCCCAGCTGTCTTCCTGGGAACTGTTAAGCGCTGGTCCATGCTGGACTGTTGACGTAATTATACTGCAGAAGTGGCAAACTATGGCACACGACTGCCTTTCAATGTGGTTCCGTTCCGTTCCGTTTCTGTTCTGTTTCGTCTGATCATGTGACTTGCAGACCTTGTACCGTGTGCTCGTCATGGTCCCTTTTGTGACCTCTCGGATTCTCTGTCCGATCCCACACGCGTTAACCCACCTATCGGATCAGACGCTAGACAAACTAGAAACACTGTTGTGTTTCTTTACAAAAACATTTGTCTCAGGTTTTCTAAATCGAGGTCTTGCCTCAGAGGAAGGGTGGAGTGCCAGAAAGGACGCTTCGCCTCTGTGTGTCTTAAAGAAGAGGGTGAGAGAGACCTCAGGGGAATAACACAGACATTCAGAAGTCAAAATATCTCATAAAAAAAGTGAAAATGTGCAGACTGAGAACCGTAGAACAACCCGTTCGGTAACAATTGTTAGTGCGTCGGGTTCAATTTATGGGTATCAGTCACCCTACAGACGATCCTGCATGTAGTCTTTCATCCATAAGTCATGATCACCCTATGTTTGACTAGTTTTGCCTGGATCGGACTAGAAGAAATTCAAAATATCCCCCTGACATTAAGAGTCAGGCAAGGATAACTTTGAAAATGGTCAAAAGATCTTGACGCAATATAAGTCGAAGATTTAATAAGGAATAATTAAAAGGTATTATATAAAATAAAAAAAAAGTATATTTCCCTTTATTTTTTTGTCAAAATTAACTAAACTGATTTAATGGTCAGAATTGATGACTTGCGAAATGACCTACTGACCTACAAAACAGACAGGGAAGTAATCATTTCCATCACTTCAGGTTTAAGAAGCAAAAAAGATTATTATAAAGATGTTAGCATCTTTATGGTCTGGAGCTTGGTGGCGGTTGCATGATAGGAGAATTTTTTTTTTGTTTTGCTTTGTTTTTGTGGCTCAAATGGTTAAGGTGCTGAGTTGTTGATTTGAAAGACCTGGTTTCAAGCCACACCGACGCCAAGTCCGCCACTGTTGGGTCCTTGACTGTATCATAGGTGACCCTGCGCTCTGACCCCAAACCTTAATTAAAAATCATAGGTGGGATATGCAATAAAAAACATTTTGCTATATGTTTTACCTCAGATAAATAAAAACCAGAGAGCGTCCAGAACATTTACCTTTAGTGACCTCCTATGCAAGATGCGTACCGGTTGGCACTATGGTAACGTTTTGGTGGAAGTGTAATACAGTGTAGAGACGATGATGAGAAAACCCTTAGGTAATGTTGAGGATATCAGTAAAGCTTTACGAGAAACATAAGAAAATACACATACAAGAATCTAGAGGACAGCTTGTACCTTTAAGAAAAAATACAGAAATTCAGAGAGTCATTTGATTCTTAGCCTTCCTCTCTCTCTCTCTCTCTCTCTCCCTCTCAGTCTTTTTCCTCTGTTACTGTTGCCTATGTATCACTCTTTCCTTCTCTCCCTCTCTCCCCCCTCCCTTTCACAAACACACCCCACACAGCTGTGACCTTACATGTGTGTTCTCTTTCTCTCTCTCTCTCTCTCTCTCTCTCTCTCTCTCTCTCTCTCTCTCTCTCTCGCTCCCTCTTACCCCCACTCTTCCCTCATTCCCTTGGACGGCCACGTTGTCTCCACAGAGGGACACAGTGACAGCACCGACCAGTACAGAGAACAAGATGTGCCCCAGGGCTCAGCAGACCGCATTCATGTTGTGCTGCTCTGATCTATGTATACAAACACACACACACATTTTATTATTATATATTAAATCTTAATTTTGATCATAAATGCATGCAACCCTGCCCCGACCGTTGCCTAGAATTTCTTCAAACTACTTCCCTTTCAGCCAGAAGTCTCTGTGCACCATATTAGGTGGTGTTCTCTCGTGGAGAGGCAGCGCTAGAGAAAGCAATGACAAAAATAAGTTTACTTGTCAGTCAGGGGCTTCACAGAGGTCAGTTCACAATTTGGTCATGAGCTGCCAAAGAACTACATTAAGGGTGGGGTTCCATTTAATTTCAGATTGTCAATTGTCTAAACTCTGTAGACAATTTGCATGTAATCTGATCCAAAGTTATGCACAGACACGGAGCAAGAGTCTTTGTCCAGGCAATAAAAACAGGCACTTAGTTGGTAAGGCACTTGGTGTCTTAGTTTTGAGATGCTTGGCTTGTTGAAGGTAACACGGCCATCCTAAAATTCTGTCAGTTTGGTGGTAATCGCGCTGCCCATCCAACCTTACACAGATTCAAATCTGTAACGTGAGCTGTTTTCTGAACTCTTCGCTAACCCTAGGAATGACTTTCAGATGGCTGAAATGTTAGTCATATCCAGTAGTTTTAAATCAGCTCTATGAAGGATCATTATGTTAAGTATAAGTTATGTTAATTTTCTTTAACCTTTCTGCACTCAATACAGGGTTCCTTTTTTTAAATGATCTGGCTTTTCTAGCTTTATTAGAAACTTTGAGTCGAAAACTGACATGCCTTAATAACAGACTGATTTATGAGTTCATGGTTTGGTAGTAGGTATAAGAGAAACTTGAGGTAAGTGTGCTGTATGTTTGCAGCGCTTCTCGGTGTACTTTTGGCTTCCTTGCCCACAGTATCTCTGCTGCGCCCCCCCTCGCTTTTTTCCACTGGCATTGATTGTAGCAAGGTTGAATTGTTGACCCCAAACCAGTCCCACCCCTCGTGTCAAAGTTGTCAGTCATGGGCCCGCTCTCTCATCCTCTCTCTCTCTCTCTCTCTCTCTCTCTCTCTCTCTCTCTTTCTCTTTCACTCTGTCATGGCCTTGCAATGCCACTCAACCCCTTCCAGATGGTGAGGTATGTAACAGTCGACTCTTGCGCTTTGCAATTTAACACGACTTTTGGCTTGGATTTTCACTGGAAACATAAAAAACAGGTATAAGCAAAGCCTGAACGCCTGCTTATTTTCCTGCCCTGAAAATCTGCCCCACTGAACCCAGCTCATGGCTCACCCCCCAGAGTGGTTGTAATGGGGTGGGTCGACTCAGGGCCCCAATGACCTGGTAAAGCACACTCTCCAGCTCAGGTTTCTTGATTGCGCAATGAGCTGCTTTGTAAGCACACCAATTCAGTGCTCTTCGCCTCACATAGTTAGTTTAACCACTTTTAATTTGTTTTTTGGACTACATGTTTACAGGAAAAAGTTTATAAAAAAATTGTTGATGGTTTGGATTTTAGGAGGGAATTTCTTGTAGGAGGGGGCAGGTCAGAAAACCTTTTTGGCTTTTCCAAAAGTTTTTTTTTTTTGGTCCTTAGGTGGCAAGATTGGCAAGTCTTTAGCATGCCAAAGACTTGAAAAGCAACACACCTCCACCCAAATACAAACAAATTAATTTTCCTCCCGTTTTCTTCCCTAAACTTAGTTTGATAATTGAGGAATGTCTTCCGTAAGTAGAGCTCCTGTTTTTTTCTTTCGCCAGATGCTTTTATCCACAGTCACATACAAGCGTAGAAGAACACAGTCCAAACCTCAAGCCAAGCAGCTGAGAGATAAAGGTCTTGCTCAAGGACACAGCTGCGACTTTCTGGCTGTTCATCGAATCGAAATAAAACTGACCTTCCACTGCCCCAAACACGAGGCCTGGCTTTTCTGTCACTTATGTTTGTTTTTGAGAGGAATGATCAGTATATCGATTTTTCTCTTTAGTTGTTTTTTTGATGGGAATGTTTTGCTTTTTTTGGATTTGAACATACAGGAAGCAAAGTTGACTGTAAAGTAGTGTTGACTGAGGTCTTGGCATGGCATAGTATTGTAACAGTTTGTAGAATTTTTTGTTAGTACCCAAGGTTTTAATGGTACCATATGGGTAAGCCTAGCAAAGTGTTGGTTAAATCCAATCTTCAGCCATATATATATATATATATATATATATATATATATATATATATATATATATATATATATATATATATAGCTAAAAATTGAATTTTATACTTTAATATTCAGAGGTAGAGAAATTAAGGTGTGTATGTGTGTGTGTATATCACCTATTTTTTATTTATATATATAACTAAAAAAATAACTACAGTTATTTTATACTTTAATATTCTGATGTGTGAATGTGTGTATATACACATTACACACACACACACACACACATTCATGTGAATATATATATATATATATAGGCAGTGTAAAGGAACTTGCGTATACGTGAAGAGAACATGTGAAACTCCATCAAGAAACAATCTTGACTTTTGTACAAACTGAGGCATAAACAACTAAAATATACATTTGGAAAACATATGGATTTGTTCCAATCTTTGCTCTTCCACATGATCTATTGTTGGGGGGGGGCCGTCCTCACTATCAGTCAAAGGTTTCGAGATACCATTTCTACACAGTAGTGATGTTCGACTTTTCCTTCAGAAAAGTCCGAGGCACTTCAGCACCTGAAAGAAGTCTGAGAGTGGCGTCCAGGAAACTCTACATAATTTTGGGAGGTCCTTCAAAGTTTTTACAAGGAACGCCCGGAAAAACTGACTGATTGTTTGGACCAAAGAAGAAATGTTCATTTTCATGGGTCCTCTGTTTTCTGTTGAGCAGCTTAATAAACCTGATTCTTTTTAGGATTCGTAATTAATGTATAGACTTTTAGCATAAAGACAAAACATGACAAAATTTCGGCCCTGATAACAGATCTGTCTTAAACATCACATGTTCTAGACTAAGGTATGAAGTTCCTTGCTGTAACATGGTGTATATTCTCGTTGTTACAGAACGGTGGCTTAGTGTTTAGCACTGTTGCTCTACAGCAAGAAGGACCCTGTGCTTGCATGGGTTTACTCTGGGTACTCTGGTTTCCTCCCACAGTCCAAAACATGTATGTTAGGTGAAAGAGTGTGAGGTATCAGTGTGTAATCGCGGTATCGTTTAAAAAAACAATACGTAAATAAATAAATCAATTTCCGTTATTGGCTTATTTATTTAGTCAGTTTATTAGCAAAATATTAAATTACTGAAAAATCAGTCATGTTTGATGTATTGCACTGAATAAAACTGAGGATCATGTTAGAGTTGCTTTGCCTTTGTGTGTAATGTATACTGTTAGTATGGTAAAATGTATAACCTAGCAGTTTCAGATCATTGCCTGATTCCATATTTGGTCTTGGTACTGTTATCAGATAAATTGCTAACGTTACTGCAGAAGTATGTTTATTTACCCTTGCTCCAATCCTGAGTAATTAAAATCCTGGAAGACAGTAAAGCAAATATGTCTACCATTTAAGGTTTAAGAAGAGTCGGGAAAACGGGAATAACACTGCAGTATATGCAGTCGGGAGCTGCAGTGACCGTCATGAAAAAGCTCAGCTGGATGATGGGTTTTTAGGTCATTCTACTGTGTATAGAACTTTTTTTTGTTATACATGTATAAATCTTTTCCAGATCAACTGTTCAGTGACAAAAATGTGAACCTCTAATCTGATCATCCACTCCAATGTGTTTGGAAACAACTGGATTTTATCTGATGAAGCTAAAAACCAACATATTCACCTTTGAAATCTACATGTACAACATTCGGCAGACGTCCTTATCCAGAGTGACTTACATTTATCCCATTCATACATCTGAGCAATTGGGGGTTAAGGGGCCCCTTGCTCCGGGGCAGAGCAGTGGCAACTTGGTGGTAGTTGGAATCGAACCCCAATCTTTAATTAGCAGTCCAACACCTTGACGGCAAAGTTTGTTCCACGAAAATATCAAGAGATGCAAAAATGAGTACCAATAAAAACGAGTAGTCTGATAAAACATCTGAAATAAAAAAAAAACATAAGTTAGCACGAAAAATTTGCCGCTAACAATAACGTTAGCACTCTGCAACCAACCCTGCAGCATGAGATAAAAGAGCAAGAGATAAGCCAAGAGCCATGCAAATAGTCCCGCATCCCAGGTATCCGTATCTGTATTGACAAGTTCCCAGGAAAAAAGGATCATTACATTAATAAATAAACGAAATATCGTGACAAACTCAATAGATGCACAAGTCGCGGAAAAGTGAGATGCTGTAAAAGGGGTGGGACTTCAAGGCGACATGGAATTATGAAGTCTTTGCAGATTAATGCGATAATTGGATAAAAATGCATTTAATTAGGCCGAAAAAACAGACCGCTCCTTTTGCATATTTTCCAGAAATACTGTTGTATTATAGAGTTAAAGTCTGGCGGGTCTGGTCATATCATAATAATAGTAATAATAATAATAATAATAGTAGTAAAGAATCGTATATAATAATCTAATAATTGACATTGTGTGTTTGCTTGTGTGCAATGGAAAGGAATTAGCGTGGGCCAGGGGGTGGGTTTGGTAAGCGCTGCTTTCCCAGGCAGTACTTCGTACCCTGGCTGCTTTGGGGTGGGGGTTGGTGGCCGCAGGGGGTGTGCGAGTTACAATCTAGGTCATGGCTTTACTTTATAAACTCTCTCTCTTTCTCTCTCTCTCTCTCTCTCTCTCTCTCTCTCTCTCTGTTGCGCTCTCTCGCTAATCACTTTCATGGCTGTTTTTCACAACAAGCCCCTCCCTGCTGTGTAACTTCCTGCCGGGGAGTCGAGTCACACCCACCCCACCCCTTTTTTATTCCTTAAATTACTGACTGTGCAAGTTCCATGGGGAGCTTTAAAACACACACACACACACACACACACACACACACACACACACACACACAGACACACAGGCTATTTCAATCACAGATACATTTGCTGTCTCAGGAAAAATCGACTTCTTATTTGCAAACTTTGTTTAAAGTGGACAAGTTTTACAACAAAAAAATCAATAATCATGCTTTAATATCAGTAGCGACTATATTGAGAACAAGTGTGTGTGTATATATATATATGTGTGTATGTTTCCATGTGTAAATAAATTTAAATATAAAATAAGTGTTTATAGGTGTGTATTCGTGTGTGTGTGTGTGTGTGTATGGGTGGCTATAAGGTGTTAAGGGGTTGGGCTGCTGATCGGAAGGTCATGGGTTTAATTCCCAGCACCACCAAGCTGCCACTGCTGGGCCCCTGAACAAGGCCCTAAACCCCCAATACTGGATAAGTATATATTAGTGTGTAAAATCAGACTGAGGACCACATAGAGTACAGCCACACCCTGACTGATTGGCGACCACACCCCTGTGTGGAATCTGCTGCAGTCACATGACCCCCAGCATCCGCCCTGTGTATCTAAGCATTACCACATTGCTCTCTCTCTTTCTCTCTCTCTCTCTCTCTCTCTCTCTCTCTCTCTCTCTCTCTCTCTCTTTCTCTCTCTCTTTTTCGTGTGCTCGCTCTCCTCTCTAAAAGTACAGGGTGTGACTGTACTAAGCTGAGAGAGGGAGGCTACACAGGATCTCTTCAGTACTCCTCCCTGCTCCTGTTTTGCTTGCTGTCCTCTTTCTGGTTCTCTCTTCATTACTCTCTCGTCATCTTTCAGTCACTTCCCATCTAAAGCGTTTTTATTTAAATTCTTTTATTAAACTGAACATCACTGATAGCCATTAGAAGGTAACAGTTCACACGTTGTGCTTTTCTTCTACAGCTTCTCGGCCTTGTTTTTGCTTTTTCTTTTCTTTTTTGAAACTGATTCGAATCTGAATTTAAGTTCTTCTGATTTATGCGTTTTCGTCCCGTTTTCCCCGTTTTCCTCCGATTTTTTTTTTTTTTTTTTTTTTTTTTTTTTTTTTTTTTTTTTTTTTTTTTTTTTTTTTTTTTTGTGCTACCTCAAGTGTCTGACGTCATAATTTTCTAAATTCGCTTTGACTTTTCAGTGCCAGACGAGTCCTGAGAAATCCAACGCTGCTACCTCAGAGCCCTCCGAGGAGATGCCATCCATACAGATCAAGCCTGAGCCAGAGGAGGTGGAGTGCACGGTGGTAAGTGGCTTTGTGTGTGTTTTTTGGGTGGTTATTTACTTGTGTAAGGCGGAGACTGGATGAAGGGCAAAAAGAGGTGTAGTCAGAATGTTATTAATAATGACGTGAAAGTCGTTTTGCCAGGTCGGGTATATGGCAGAAGAATCTAATTCTCATCCTCCGCCATTTTTAGCCGTTATCCTTTAGTAATGCTATGTAGTTAAGGAGCTTAACAGAACCGGGTAAAAATCTTAGCTAGGATTTTATCTTTTAATAGCAACTACAGACAAACCTTGACCTACGATGGGGTTACATTACAGAAAATATGTTATGTTACAAAAAAATACGAATATAGTAAAATATGCTACGAAGAAAGTCGCAATATTAACCACAAGGTAGCTGTAGATGTGTGCGACAATAATATCACGTCGTAAAGTTGCTTTAGCCGTGCAAAATTAGAAAAGTATTTTTTTTTATTTACTTAGTCTACTTTAGTCACACAGTTGAATTGTAACTCAAAAAAATTGTATCGTAAGTTAAGTTTAGAATAAAATGGGGGCACTTTGTCTACGGAGTTTTATTGCATAACACTGAGAAAGAGGAATGTAGAATTACAGATAACATCTGTTAGCGAAATAAAAATTCCAATGATTTTTAACATTTTTTTATTTTTAATATTTAATTTTAATGTCTTTTAAAAATTGTGAGATTTCCAGTGAGGTGTTAGTTTGCTGGATATTTTTGTTGAAACCTGGCAACCCTGTTTAATCATCCTGTGTAGCACATCCAAAAGCAGCACACCTGCTACGTCCAACGCAACTGTGTTTCCCGGATAACTGTACAGTGTGTTTGAGTCTTTAAAATGTCTATCGTGCTAAAACATCACTGGATACTCGTTTATCAGTCGAGTGTGAGAGGTTGTGATTGTCCTCCTTTATGTAATCATGTCTACAAACTGAGCACTTGTAAGCATCATTAGCGTCCTTTTTTGTCATCCTTTGTTTTTAGCTTTCCTTTTCTATCGGGTTGTTCCAGGTTTTGGTTAGGCTCTTATTGGATATATCTGGTAGCGTACTTGCCGATAACATCTTTGCTGATAACCGGTTAATTAACCGAGGGTTCTCTTAAATGGATACCGGATTAAGCAAATAACATAAAGTCCATGCTCATGCTGTCGGTGATTTCCGCATCTGAAGACCAAAATGGCATCAGATCAAACCCAGAAAACCTGCTGTGATTTTTGCCGATAACTATTGGTGCCGATTAATCAACAGAAACGATAAATCGGACAATCTCTAATATCGAGAGAAGCTTTCATTCTGCCATGGAAAACAGACTCTGGCGGGAATTGAAAAGGCTGTGATGTAGCCAGCCCACACCTCTTTTGTACACACAAACAACTCTCTCTAACCCATTACCAGACAACACTTCCACACACTCCACTCCCTTGAACATGTGGTACCCACCGATGATTATACACCTGCAGGGGACGACAACACACGCACATGCAAACACACCCTTCTGTGCACTCATCTTGAAGCTAATGGGGGCAGTCATGCACATCATGCCCCACACCCTTTTTTTCTACTATTTGTCCTCTTTTAGCACACACACAAACATGCGCACACACACACACGGATGCATTTTCTGCTCTAAAACATCAAATGTTGTTGTATTTACCAAAAAGTGAAATAAAATCCAAAGGCTAAAGCTGTTCATCCTCAAGCTTAAACATCAGTTACAGGTTTCTTCCTGGCCCGTACTATAGAGTCACTGACGTAGTGCCACGCCCCTTTAAATTCTAATTGCGTTGCGTTCAGGTGACTCGAACATGCGGGTTATTTAGTTTATAGTCCAAATGTCTTTCCAGGTCGAAAGCATTGCAAGATTCATCTGCTTAAGCTTTTTATTGTCTTCCTGCTGAATATGCAACTTTTGTCCTGTTTAGTTGACTTTTTGTCTTGATGAATTAAAAAAAAAAAAAAAAAAAGGTTTATAAAGCATAAAATACGAAATCTTAACCTGATTCTATGTTAGAACATGTGACCTTTAAGCAATTAAATAAAAACCTTTGTAATGAAAAAGATTTAAACTGGGACAAATTTAAAACTTTAGAAAGTTAATCATGTTATAAACACAGTATTAGCACTTTAAAACAACATCTTAAGAGATATTGTTCGAAGATTATATAATCTTGTGAAAAAAAAAGTTGATAATTTTGTTATAATTTAATAGTATTGTTATATTAATGTTTAACAGTTTATAAATTACAGTCTATTACAAAAAGTGTTACATTCTAATAAACTACATCCTCATAGTAATGTTATTATTTTAGAGATTGTAGCCCTACTGATGGTACTTATGGTAATGTTTATAATTTTATTAATTAAAACTTAGTTAAATTAGTAGAAATGTATGTTTCTAGTAATGTAATAAAAAAATTCTAGATTTATCTCGATAGTAATGTTTATAATATTATGGATAGCGTTTCTTAATATAATATATGTATATGTATGTGTGTGTGTGTATGTATGTATATATATGTATGTATGTGTATATATATATATATATATATATATATATATATATATATAATGTATGTATGTATGTGTGTGTGTATATATATATATATATATATATATATATATATATATATAATATATATATATATATATATATATATTATATATATATATATATATATATATATATATAATATATATAATATATATATATATAATAAAATATATCTTTTAAATGATAGACTATTGTAAAAATCCCATAGATTAAATTGGTTCGTTTATAGTAATGTACAAAAGATTATCTGTTAAAACCTAATATTAATGTTTTGTTTTGTTTGGTACAGATTCAAGTGTAATAGAAGTTTTTAATGGTTTTCGGTTTATTAACGTTTTTGCTAACAGATTTTACAATAAATTTAATATTCAATATAATTAAAATTTATTCGAGTGGTAGATTATAACTTTATAGTAACACTTTTATACTAATTATCATAGTAAAGTTAATAGCAAAATTTCTAGATTTTAAATTACTAGTCATTTAAATTAATGTAAATAATACTTATATATCAATATTTATGTGATCAAATTTTATAAATTTTTATTTCTGTTACTAATATTGCTCATTAATTCTAGACTTCATGCTAGGATACATATGAATAATGTTTGTTAGTAATATTTATAGCAGGTTTTAACAGTAATATTGTTTATATGATTACATCTAATAGTAAGGTTAATAACAATAACGCAAAGATTTTGGACAAAGATTTCAGACTTAGTGTGCAATCACATGTACACACTGCCTTCGAAACCTTAATCTTTTATTGAAATATTCAGATCGGGTTCGATATTTGGGTGATTTTCTCATCCAGAGTAAGTATTTTGAGAGGTGTTTTGACAATTTCCATCTACATTACTAGCAAAAGCCAAAATCCAGAATGGTGAACCAGAAATTAGTGGTCCTTCTGATTTTTATACGTGGCTTCAGTATCGCTAAGTATCAAACTGAGCCGCTGACATCCCGAAATAAGCTTCCATTTCTCAGGATGATCCGGCGGTGTTTTTTTGATGAGGATTGAATGGACCCACTGTTTTCTCTTAATTTTTTCTTATTTTAAAGAAAAAAGAAGGCAACCAAATTACTAAATTTCCTAAAGACTCATTTTTGTATTGTATTGCAATTAGTTTTCCGCAACAGATTAATACGCGTCAGACTTTGTGTACAAGGTTTCTGTGCGTGACGACAGGGACAATGACCTTTACTGTATGTTTATTAATGCTTGCTACATAAACGATTGCATTTCGAGAGCGAATAGAGAATTAAGCTCAGTAGAGTCACGGTAATATAGAGCTGCTGCTGCAGCGTGATAAAGCCGCAGTTTCTCGCCGCGTCGTTTGTTCAGATGGTTGTTAAAGGGTGCGGCCAACTACCACTCCCTCTCTGAGCCTCTGTCTGGCAGTAATAATCTCCCTCAGCAGCCGCTCCCTTCATCTGTCCCCGCCTTCTCCAGTTTATCATCCCTATCTCTCCTCACACTCTGGCACATCGCACAGTAATCAGACTATTGGCCGACCTCACCCAGGACACTAAGGCCAGCACAGCCGTACAAAACCTCAACAACACCCCTGAAGCTGTTTGACTCCAGAAACAAACCTGGTTATGGTTTCGTCTTGAAATAAAAAAACTTGATTTTGATTGAGGGATGGATGCGGTGTACGTGCTTTCAGGGATTTTAGGAACAGGAAAAGAGCCTTTTGCTTGGGCTCACGGAACAAAATACAACGGGAAATTTTTTCCAAAATGGTTTTTTAACTATTTACTTCCCCAAAGAGACTGAATTTGTACATCATTTCTGAGAAAGTCCGAACATTTTTTTTTTTTTTTTTTTTTTTGCAAATGTTTTTGCTCAGTCATTTATTAATTATTCTAAATTATCTTATTAGAATGTATATTAATTGACTTGCTAAAGACATCCAGGACTCGCAGCGCATCTTGTTGGTAACATTTTTACGTTATTCAATACCTGAAAGCATGTAGTCCGACATATTTTATTTGATGTGTCTTTATCTAATACAGAAATATAAATTATAATGTATACATTTTTATAAACTGGCAAAAATCACTATAAGACTAACTACATAGTTAACTTTAGATGCGAAATCCTTTTTTTGTTATCGAAGATCAACGGCTTGACTTTTTACACTTCTTATTTTAATCAAAACTATTTAGGAAACCTGTGAAGTTTGGACTGAAGTCAAATTGAAATCATTCCGTCATTCCAATCTATACCTATGTGACAAAAACAACACACCTATTTAAATTAAATTATTTTTTTAAAAATGCTAAATGTTGCTGTATTGGCAAAGAATTCACGTTACGATAGTTATCACAATGCAATACAGTGATTAAATAATCTGATCCTTTGCTGATTTTGTACGTTGCTCACTGGCAAAGAAACGATCAGTGTATAATTTCAATGGTAGGATTATTCTAACTGTGCAAAACTAAATAACAGCAAAAAAACACATCCAGAAAAACACACGTTGAAAAGGTCAATCAGCAAGATTTCTGACTCTTAGGTGTCTTTTATACAGGTAAGGATCTGAGATTAGAATCAGATCCTCTTAAAGGGACCCGATTAAAGAGGCTTTCTTAAAGGGACCCTTTTTAAAGGGGCTTTCTTAAAGGGACCCTTTTAAAGGGGCTTTAAAGGGGCTTTCTTTCCCTTAAAGGGACCCTCTTAAAGGGGCTTTCTTAAAGGGACCCTCTTAAAGGGGCTTTCTAAAGGGGCTTTCTTAAAGGGACCCTCTTAAAGGGGCTTTAAAGGGGCTTAAAGGGACCCTCTTAAAGGGGCTTTCTTAAAGGGACCCCTTAAAGGGGCTTTTCTTAAAGGGACCCTTAAAGGGGCTTTCTTCTTAAAGGGACCCTCTTAAAGGGGCTTTCTTAAAGGGACCCTCTTAAAGGGGCTTTCTTAAAGGGAAAGGGACCCTCTTAAAGGGGCTTTCTTAAAGGGACCCTCTTAAAGGGGCTTTCTTAAAGGGACCCTTTAAAGGGGCTTTCTTAAAGGGGACCCTCTTAAAGGGGCTTTCTTAAAGGGACCCTTTTTTAAAGGGGCTTTCTTAAGGGACCCTCTTTAAAGAAGGGGCTTCTTAAAGGGACCCTCTTAAAGGGGCTTAAAGGGCTTAAAGGGGCTTTCTTAAAGGGACCCTTTTAAAGGGGCTTTCTTAAAGGGGGACCCTTTTAAGGGCTTTCTTAAAGGGACCCTTTTAAAGGGGCTTTCTTAAGGGACCCTTTTAAAGGGGCTTTCTTAAAGGGACCCTTTTTTAAAGGGCTTTCTTAAAGGGACCCGCTTAAAGGGGCTTTCTTAAAGGGACCCGCTTAAAGGGGCTTTCTTAAAGTTAACTCTCTTAAAGGGGCTTTCTTAAAGGGACCCTCTTAAAGGGGCTTTCTTAAAGGGACCCTCTTAAAGGGGCTTTCTTAAAGGGGCTTTCTTACCCTCTTAAGGGGCTTTTAAAGGCCCTCTTAAAGGGCTTAAAGGGACCCTCTTAAAGGGGCTTTATTAAAGGTCTTAAAGGGACCCTTTTAAAGGGGGCTTTCTTAAAGGGACCCTTTTAAAGGGGCTTTCTTAAAGGGACCCTTTAAAGGGGCTTTCTTAAAGGGACCCTTTTAAAGGGGCTTTCTTAAAGGGACCCTTTTAAAGGGGCTTTCTTAAAGGGACCCTTTTAAAGGGGCTTTCTTAAAGGGACCCTTTTAAAGGGGCTTTCTTAAAGGGACCCTTTTAAAGGGGCTTTCTTAAAGGGACCCCTTTTTCTTAAAGGCCCTTTTAAAGGGGCTTTCTTAAAGTTGACTCTCTTAAAGGGGCTTTCTTAAAGTTGACTCTCTTAAAGGGGCTTTCTTAAAGTTGACTCTCTTAAAGGGGCTTTCTTAAAGTTGACTCTCTTAAAAGGGCTTTCTTAAAGTTGACTCTCTTAAAGGAACGCTCCTGATCTCAGCTTGTGCAGAGGTTGCTTTAAATATGTTGACGGGCAAGTAAGAAGCCTATCAGTATTTTTGGACCTAAATTTTTTGATAGGATGAACATTTCTTGGTCCCACGCCTTCCACAAAATATATAATTACCTATAAATACATTCAGACCTTTATGATTACTATCAGGATTTGAAGAGACTTTCAACCAGCAGAACAAAATATGTTCTCATTTATTCATTCATTTATCTTCTATACTTGCTTATTCCCTAATTCGGGGTCACAGGGATCGGCTGGATTCTATCCCAGCCGTCTCTGGAAGGGCGAAAGACAAGAGGGGGACACCCTGGACAGGTCGCCAGTCCATCACAATTTAGAATCACTAATTAATCTAACATACATGTGTTTGGACTGTGGGAGAACCCGGAGTAAACCCACACAAGCACGGGGAGAACATGCAAACTTCACACAGAAAGACCCCTGCTGGGGAATCGAACCCAAGACCGTGCTTGTGTGGGTTTACACCGAACCGTGCTAACCACTAAGCCACTGACCTGCCACAAGATATGTTTTTGAAGATAATCACTTATTGTACCTTTAATAATGCACTGAACGGGTTCTGCACTGTGTTCATAGCGGCTAGCAGATAGATCTTCTAGTTCAGACGGATTTGGCTCATCCTTTAATGAGATGTCGCAGAGGAAGTTAGCAGAGATTAATAATGCACCACGATGCCTAGTATTCAAGGTGTTTTGAACACTTTAATGTAAAGTACACTTCCCATAGTTGTATGTTGGGCACTGTGGGTTTATTTTCATTTCTCTACAACTGAGCATGCACTCCCCCTTTCAAGCGTAAAAAAAAAATCTGAGTAAACTGACCTTTTGAAAATACATTGACCCAGTTACAGCCTTCCTGCCCTTTCCTTAGCTTTAATACGCTGCTGTCAGGAGATTTTTTCCTCCACTACACAACAATTATGTGCACTTTGATTAGTCGACGGATCGTTAGATCAACTGGGCCCAAACTGAAGGGTCGTGACCTCATGGGGGGAAGTGTGTGTGTGTGTGTGGTGGGATTACAAAAATTTGCAAACGAGTAGTTTCTCTTATCAATATTTAGTAATTCGGACATGGTAGAAGTGCAGAAGTCAGACAAACATGCACATTTTGTCAAAATTGGCGCAGAAACCCGTACGTCACTACAGTCAACTTTCGGTTGTTTGCCAAAGGGGACGTTTACAAATGGCGTCTTTTGCTTTAGTTCAGAAAGTTCAGTGATGTTGACTGATAAAGATGATGATAAAGAGCGCTGGAATTTTACTTTAAACGTCCTGTCATGCGTAAAATTCAAATTATGATCATGGACCAGAGTCACTGCTGGTACACCGCGTCTCTTCCTGTCTATTATTGTCTCTTTCTTTTTCATTAACCCAATCTGTCTCTTACTCTGTCTTTCTTTATCATTTACTTTTATTCTTCCACCCTTTTTTACTCTCTTTAATTCCTCTATTCACTTATTTTTTTCCTTATTCTTTTATTTTCTTTTTTCTTACTCTTTCTCCTTTTTTTCTTTTGTTTTTTTCACCATCTCTCTCCCATTCTTTGTCTGTCTCTTTCCTTTACCTACTGCCTCTAATTCCTTCTCTCTTATTTTTTTCCTTTTCCTCTTTTAATCTCTTTTCTTCTCTCACTTATTTCACATTCTTTTAGATTTCTCTTTCCCTTTTTTTTCTCATTCCTTTTTCCTACTGCTTCTAATTCCGTCCTTTCTTCTCTTTTTGTTTCCCCCTTTCTTTTACTGTCTTCTTCTGTTATTTTACATTCTCTCACTCTTCTCTCTCTCTCTCTCTCTCTCTCTCTCTCTCTCTCTCTCTCTCTCTCTCTCATATGCTTTCTCTCCTTTTTCCTCTTTTTGGTTCAGTCTTTCCCTTATTCATTTTCTCTCTCTCTCTCTCTCTCTCTCTCTCTTTCTTTTTTCTCTTTCTCTCTCTTCTCTCTCTCTCTCTCTCTCCCCTCTCTCTCTTCCTCTCAAGCAACCCTCTCCCCCCTCTCTCTCCTCTTCTCTCTCTCCTTTCTCTTTCCCACGTCTCTCTCTCTCTTTCATATGCTTTCTCTCCTTTTCCCTCTTATTGAGTCAGTCCTTCTCTTATTCTTGTTTTTTCTTTCTCTCTCTCTCTCTCTCTCTCTCTCTCTCTCTCACTCTCGCTCTCGTTTTCATTTGCTCGGAGGGGGGTGCTCGGTAGGGCTCTTGGCTCTGGAGGACTCTTGGCTCTTGGACAGAGGCTCTTGGCTCTGGAGAAGTACATTGCTCTCTTTTTCTCCTGGCAGTCCGTCTGTTGGGTAACACCCCACTGGATGCTGGAGCACATTAGAAGTGCATCGAGACTTCAGCTCTGTTCAGCTCCATTTATTATCCTCGCCATCACGGATGCCAGGATGCACCCAATGATTTCACCACCCCCATCCACCCACCGCAAGCACTCGCTTCCCCTCTGCTGGTTTTCTCCACACTTTTTCTTGTCTTATCTTACTGCTCGCATCACATTGTCTTGCCAGCTATCGAACAGTTCACGGGTAACCTTACATGCGGCAAGCTGATAACGACGTCGCTTATCCAAGCTTTTGTCTTCGGAACTCGAGTAGCTAAAACGGGGACCGGAGCAAAAGGTGGAGGAAGGGTGGAGATGGAAAGTGGGGTGAGGTTACAGGGTGGAGGAACAGAGCCAAAAAAATAGAGGAGGGCGGGAACGAGGGAGCAAAGGCGGAAAAATGACTCAGCTGATACCTCCCAGTTTCCATGGTAACCAAAGGCCTTTCCCACCCACTCTTTTTTTTTTTCTTCTTCTTCTTCTTCTTCTTTACTCTCCCTCTCTCTGCCTACTCGCTCACTCCTTTAACTTCATGTCTTTCCCTTTCCTGGCTCTTAGTCTCAACTTTGCAGCCTTTTTATTTACACACCGCCTATAAGGGGAATTGAACAGATCAGATTCTTTGATTTTCAGTTCCATGGTCTTGTCCTGTGGTTCTGTTGCTGTTTGTTTGGACCTCCATCTGTCAAACACACCACACACACACACACACACACTGTTTACTGTCTGTCCTGCTACAGAAACAGACAGTGTGTCTGATGACTGTAGTTTTGTTTATTGTTGCCTTAAAAAGATCTGGAGAAGTTTCATCTGTGCTTCCTCGTAATACACTGCTGTGAAAAACTATAGACCCCCACTGGCTGTGTGTGTGTGTATTTGGATTGACGCCAGGTTTTAGGCCCAATCCTCTGCTACATTGAGGCCCTATCAGGCCAACCATTGTTTTTGAGCTGTAGGTCTTCTCTTCTCTTCTCTTCTCTTTTTTTTCCTCTTCTCTTCTTTTTTTTCTCCTTCTTCTTTGGTTTCTTCTTCGGTCTCTTTTTCTCCTTCTTTTTGGTTTTTTTTCTTCTTCTCCTTCTTTTTCTTAGTTTTTTCCTTCTTCTTCTCCTTCTTCTTCTTAGTTTTTTCTTCTTCTCCTTCTTTTCTCCTTCTGATTCTCTTCTTCTTGTCTCTTTCCCTCCTCTTTCTCACTCTTTTTTCAGCTCTTCTATTCTTCTTTTTCTTTTTCTATTTCTTCTCCTTTTTTCCGCCCCCCCCTATTCTATCCACTCCGTCTCTCTTTGACTTTTTTATCACTTCTTATCTCCTGTTCTTTACGGTTCTTCCCCTGTTGTCTTTGTCTGCCATCTCTTCTTCTGCTTTTTTTTTTTTTTTTTTTAATTTCTCTTCTGCTTCTGTTTTCCTGTTTTTACCACCGACTGACTTTTGTCTCTCTTCTTTTCTCGGGCAGAAGCAAGAGCCTGAGGACGATTACCCGGAACCGACAGACCTGAAGCTGAAGTCTTCACCCCCTCCTCTTTGCGTCATCAACACGCAACCAGCCGAAGTTGACCAGACCGAGCCTGTGGACTTGTCACTTAACAAGCCCCGCCCACCTCTACCTATAGCTGTCACACCTGCAGCCACGCCTGTTAACCCTGTACCGGTAACGGGCGGCATCAGCACCAGCACCACCCTACCGGCGGTATTGGCATCTCCAGGCTCCATTTTGGCTCAAGGTATCGGTGGACAGCAGATCCTACATGTCATTCACACCATCCCCTCAGTCAATGTCACGGGGAAGGTGGGACAGCTTCAGACCATCCCGGTGATGGTGCAGTCGCTGCCCGTTGTCTACACCGCCGTGCCTGCGGACGGAGTACCCGCCGCCGCCGCCATCACAGTGCCCCTCATCGGTACAGACGGCCGCTCCGAAGGGACAGGTGAGGACACAGCCTTATCTGTTTTTCTCTCTTTCACTCCTCCTTCTGTTGTTTTATTTAGTCTGGTATACGATTTCTGTGGTGTCGGGTAGCTTATCGTATTCATGTCCTACCCAGAAAACCGAGCGCTCCAGGAATTCTCTTTAAAAGAGGGTTTTTGAGAGGGGTTTTTTTGTCCTCTACATGAAAGCGGGTACTACGCAACCAAATCATTTATTTCATTTATTTCTAGACATTTTTAAGTACACAAATACAGATTATACCTGTTCATTTGATCTAATTATCCTTATCCTTTTATCCGCCACCCACCCATCTATTCACAAATCTCTCCATGCATTCGTTATTGACTGTATCTACCCCTTCATCCAGACATCTACCCACTTCTACTATCCATTTCCTCAATATCTACCTGCCCATTCATTCATCCATCTACCCTATTTATACAACTATTCACTCACTTTTCCATTCATCTATCCATTCATCCTTTTATCCACCAACCCTTCGACCTACCAATTAATTTACAAATCACGTATCTATTCATCAACTAACCTATTTATCAATCCTTTCATCCAACCATCCACCCTCTGTTCAATATATTTACTCACTAATCCATCTATTCATTTAGCCACCCACTAGCCTATCCTTCCATCCAACTTTTTGACCACTTTTCCTTCTATCTATTCTTTTATCCATCACCCCTTTACCTACTTATCCAGCCACAAATAACTAATCCATCCATCTATTCATTTATTCACAGACCATCCTGTTTATGTATATTAACCTGCTCATCCATCCATCCATCCATCCATCCATTTATGTATCCACCCACCAGCCTTTCCATAAAACTCTTCGTCCGTCCGTCCATCTATCTGTCCGTCAGTATGTCAGTGTGGTGGTAGATTTGAGGCCTGTCCCACCAGCACTAATCTCAAAAAACACCATTTTCTTTTAAAATTCCAATTCTAAACTAAATGTTTGTAATGAGTAACAATCGATCCTAAAAAAACCTACGTTAAATAAATGCCTCGACTCGACCCGAAGTCCCTGAAGCTGTAAAGAAGCCGTGTCCTTTGTGCCAAGCTCTTGTTCATTAGTTTTATTTTATTGTTTTTACAGTAGCACTGTGGTAGTAAAAAGTAATTAACTACAACTATGAAACAAGTTTGGCTAATCAAGTGGCATTTTAGCGCTGAAATTGATTCAGCAGCTGTAACCTGATTATCAGACTACAATCCAAGCGTCTGTGTTAGACCTCTGGACGTACTGACCCAAATGATTGGGTTATGCTTTAAACTCCGCCCACAGACTCATGTCAACTTGGAAAATCATTGAACGAAGTAGTGTTTGATTCCCGGTCGACTCCTAAACGACTCTACGCATTTTTCCAGCATTTACACCAACTAAAGTATACAACGTTTGATTTCGCAGTCCTCTTCTGTGAATCAAAGTAGTGGCCGAGTTAATTTGGTAATAATCCAGACTGGCGGGCGTTTATCATCATGTACAAACTCCTTCAGATGATCCCTACAGTTGTCTGAATATAATTTGTCTGAATGACTAAATTACATGCATTTTTGATTCATTACTTCTCTGGGAAAAGGATTAAAACTTGAGCAACGACGGCAAGGAAAAAATTGCTGAGGCAATTTTAGGGGGAAAAAAAACTTACTAGCTTTGGATTGTTCTTCTGGACTTCTGAAAAAATGGAGATGATTTCTGTAGTTCCTCTACAGCACATGCAGTTTCCAAGCTACTGGTTTTTCTGAAGACTTTTCAACCAACTAAACTCAGTTAACAGCACTTTAGCTTAGCATATACAGCAAAATTAATAAGATGGAGATAATAAACCAACACCTCATCGGCTGCATGAAAAAAAAGGGGGAAAGATTCCTTAGGTCGTCTTTATGACCTTTGAATTGTCCTTAAACAGTTGAAACTCACTTATAGGCTTACAAACTCCTTCATAAGCTTTAAATTGGAAGATCTGGGTTTGGTTCCCAGGACCACCATGTTACCACTGTTGGGCCCCTGAGTAAGGCCCTTAACCACTAATTGCTCAGTTGTATAAAAGAGATAAATTTAAGTCGCCCTGTATAAGGACGTCTGCCAAATGTCCTAATGTCGCTGTATTACAGCTGCCATTTTTATGTTGATATGGACACGTGACATACACGTCACAACTTTAGCGTGAATTTAAAGTTGAATAATGTTTAACTTGAATAATGTTAACAATATATTCTCAAGCACTTAACTCTACTAAAAGCACTTGACGAGTCGTCTCTCCTGCGGAATTATGGGATAGTAAAGTGTCCATCGAATACGGACGGACGTAGTAGATCAACATTTTGCATACTGTAATTCTCATACTAAAGATTTGGGACCAATACACACCTGAAATACTTGTTTTGTCATAAAAGTATGTGATTTTGGATGAAGTTTTAAAATAGCACTAATGCATCAAACGGAAAAAAAAAGTATAATAACAATTTAATTTTCAACGTGAGAACTCACATGAGAATTAATTTTATTGTAATTAATTGCACCCTAAATAGTCACAGTTTGGCCCCAGATTCTTACACGTCGTCTTCAACACCTAACGCTTCAACATTACACTCACACTTCCAGACGCACATTTATTTTTATCCAATCGCAGAGCTTAAAATTAATGCCTTTATTTAGAGGCTCAGTAGTGGCAGTTTGATAGTCCTGGGAATTGAACCTATGACCTTCTGATCAGCAGTCCATCAACTTAACCACAGAGCCACCACTTCCACTCTGGTTATTTTAATAAACCCCGTCCGTCTGGTGTGCGTGTGTGACTCTTCCAGTCATTAAAGTGGATGTAAGCGATTTCCCCTTTTTTTCATGTTGTAATGGTTTGTTCCGCCTGAAGTCTTTTTTTTTGCCTTTTTCTCATCGCCCTTTTGACTTCCCAGCAGTCGGCTTCAATCTGCCAAAAAGGAAATGAAGCCTAATAATGAAAATGAAGACCAAGATGGGAAATGAATGTGACAAACACAGCAGGGGGTAAAATTAAAAGAATTTTGCTTAAAAAAAGTGTGTGTTTGGGGACATCGCGTACGAATAGATGTTTTGTGTTTTTTGAGGGGGGGGGAGTCAAGAGCGATGCGGTGTAAACACTGGCGAGGTGATTTATGGTATTTTTTTTTTTTGGGTGTGGTTGCTGTTCTACAGTGGCTTATAAAGAGGGTTGGTTTTACTTAGTAATTTAATTACATGGAACAGCATTGAGATGGAAGACACACACACACACACACACACACACACACACACACACACACACACACACACACACACACAGTTATTAAGCAGAACAATATTGGGATGCTTTGACAGAAGATGGCATCTTGCCAAGGCTTTTCATTCCAAACACTTCCCTCTTTTATTCCGAATCCAAACCAAGCAAACTTCCTTTAAGAGCTCAATATTTTCTCTCCTCTCTCTCACCAGGGGGTTAGCATTTGCCCCAGAGAGAGAGAGAGACAGAGAGAGACAGAGACACAAAGCTCTGCCCATGTCCTGCTCGCTCACACCCATTTTTAATAGGAAGCTGGAGGTTAATTTACGAGCTCACTCTTTCTTTCCATCTTTTCTGGTCGCGCCCATGGAGTAGTCTGCATACCAGAGCCACACCCGAATATAACGAGAACTTCACACAGATTCTGTAGGAGACACAGCCAGGGAGCGGCTGCACTGGGGAGAGAGAGAGAGAGAGAGAGAGAGAGAGATCCATCTCTCCATCTCTCCGTAAGGCTAAATGAATTAGTTTTATCCTTACACGAAAACATCTCAGTCCTAACTGGATGTGGGTGTGGCTTCTTCCCTGATGACTCCGCCCCCAAGCCCTTTTTTTTCTTTTTTTTTTTTTTCAATCCTCACAAACTTTATTTTTGCTTACTTTTTTTTAGGCAGTTGGTAGATTTATTTATCCAGACTTACATTTGTCCTATCCTGAGATAAGGGCCTTGCTCAGGGGCCCAGTAGCGGTGCTGGGAATCAAACCCACAATTCTATCAATCAGCGATCCAACACCTTAACCACTAAGCTACCACTTCCTTTTTCTAAACCCCTGACAGAGATTCAAGAGAGAAACTTCCATAAACGTTTATACTTGATTATAATTTTCATTTTATTTAAATTAGTGACAATTATTAATTAAATATTAATAAGCGTAAGTATGTAGAACAATTTTTTATAGTGATATTTTACTCAAAGACACACAAAATAAAGTTTGAGTCACATGGCCAATGAGAAAGTCGTTCATGTGATTCCTCTGGATCCGATTTCTCCTGCGTTGTGAATCTGGATCAAGTCAAACTGCTGAAATTCCTTGGCTTTTTCTCATCGTGTGTGTGTGTGTGTGTGTGTGTGTTTAGTGCGAATTAAGCCTGGATCCACGTCTCCGGTGGAGTACCAGAGTGAAAGCGATGCAGAGAGCGGCACAGAGTCCGGATCGGCTTCGTTCAGAGCGCAGAGCATGGACAACAGGTGAGAGATTAAGAGATCGTGTGTGTGTGTATGTGTGTATGTGTGTATGTGTGTATGTGTGTATGTTGTGTATTTGTGTGTATGTGTGTGTATGTGTGTGTATGTGTGTGTGTGTGTGGGTGTGTGTGTGTGTGTGTGTGTGTGTGTGTGTGTGTGTGTGTGTATGTGTGTATGGTGGGTTGGGCGGGTGGCTTGTTGGGTTTGGTTTTGAACCCGGGCATCTCTACGGCTCTGTTTAGCTGCATCACTACAAGACACTTGTGTAACTGCAGCACCACTGCTGTGTTGTTCTGGAGCTGTGAGCTGGGTGTGGCTGTGGATATATAGGTGTGTGTGTGTGTGTGTGTGTGTGGTGTGTGTGTGCGTGTGCGTGTGTGTGTGTGTTGCTGGGCAGGGTTCTCTCCAAACTGGGTATAAACAAGGTTACGTAACTCAGTTTGTCGTCACACCTCCTTATAAATGCTTTTATAGACTAATGGAGTGAGAGAGCGAGAGAGAGTGAGAGAAAGAGAGAGAGAGAGAAAGAGAATGTGAGTGAGAGAGTAAGAGAGAGAGGATAATGAGTGAAAATCACACCGCTGAATTGCTTAGATAAAACGACAAAAGAAGCTGAGCTGTATTTGGTGAACAGGGAGTGAACTAGTTGGCAGGCTGAGGGGGAGTGGACATGCAAGGACGAACAGGAAGGAAAATAGAGGAGCAGAAAAAAACGAGGGGGAGGGTAAGTTGGAAGAAGAAGGGGGAGATCAGCATTGGACTGGAAAAGCTCCAGCTGTAGGGATTTAGACATTCACACATTTCAGCGCCCTCTGCTGGACCTCTGCTGCTATTTCACAGTAATGTTAAACGAATGTGTGTGTGTGTGTACGCCGTAAGCGATTTTGGGTCCTGAAGACAGTAGCTCAGGTTTTCTTTTGTTATCATCACCCTTGGTATTTCCTGCATTTCCTGCATTTCGCCTGGCTGCGACCCGAATTGGTGGTATCTTCCTCACTTGCAGGGTCCAGTATGTCTGGGTCATTACTATAATTATTGCCCTTTTTACACCTGAAGTGGTGGAAATACTTTTTGCTCGTCTTGCGTTTTTTTTTTATCCTTCATGTAAGTAGCACAAATTTTAGCACCGTAATAAGTGCCAGTTTTTAGAGACCACCAGTTCACATAAAATCCCTCAAAAACATTTTGTGTTTTATAATTATGTCTATTTGTATCGTGATTTTTTTTCCTCCATTCATTAGGCGGCAGAAAAAACATACGGGCGGCCATGACGCCCATTTTCTTCCTTTAGAGCTGTAAAACTGTTCAGTCACAAATCGTTCACATAATTTCACACGATTTAATCCATTTTGTGAGCGTTTGATTCTTGATGGCAAGCGTTGATCACCTAAGCTAGTTTCCTTAGCAACCCACTAGCTACAGCCTAGCAACCATCCCGGATCACGTGGAAGCCTGTTAGAAACACTATAACAACCACCTGGGACCTCGCTAAGCGTCACTTAGCAACCGGCTGGTTAGCATAGAAGTGTTTTAGCCATTTAACCTTTCCACACTTAACGACACAACCTTTGGAATTCATGCATCAATTCAGCTTTCGTGTTTGTAATTGCTGTAATTTTCTGACCGAAGCCCAGATCACCATTTTTCTTCTCCGGGTTTCCCTTTTAGATTAAGCACAGACGTGGACATTCAAGCAGACCCCGACTCGCCTGACATGAAGAGACGACGAGTGCACATGTGTGACTATGACGGCTGCAACAAAGTGTACACCAAGAGCTCTCATCTGAAAGCTCACCGCAGAATACACACAGGTTTGTACAGAATCTGATTAGTTCACAGTCGAACGGATCAAGTTAGTGGACTAACTCACCAGTCCGCCCTCATAAGTGTCCCAATATCCCATAATTCATTTACTATAGACGCAAACACTGATCCAGCATGACAACACCACTGTGCACAAAACCCCTGAGCTCAGGAAATAGATTAATAAATGTATTTATCATGCATCAATGGTTGAATAGGTTGAATGTTTGAATAGATAAATGTTTTGATGTTTTTATAGATTAATAAATATTGTTACATGAATGGATGTATTGGATGGATGGATGTATTGTTACATGGATGGATGGATGGATGGATTGTTACATGAATGAAAGGAGGTTTTGATGGATTTTTCTATGGATGGTTGGATGTTTTGATGAATGGAATAATTATTGGACGGATTGATGTTTTAATACATGGAGCGGATAAATAGATGGATAGATGGATGGATGGATGGATGGGCAGATAAATAGGTAGATAGATGGATGGATGGATGGATGGGCAGATAGATGGATGGATGGATGGATAGGCAGATTGATGGATGGACAGAGATAGATTGATTGACGGATAGATGGATTGATTGACCGGATAGCTGGCTGGATGGGTAGGTGGATGGATGGATGGATGGATGGATGGATGGATGGATGGATGAATGAATGAATTGTTAATTGAATGGATGAAGGTTTTGATGGATTTGTCGATGGATGGTGGGATGTTTCGATAAATGGATGGATAGATGGATGGACAGATAGATTGATGGATGGATAGATGGCTGGATCGGTGGATGGATGGATGGGTAAATAGATAGATGTCCTTTTGTTGAATAGGTAGATGGGCTGTCCAATTGGATCTGTCTTTGCTAACACATGTCGAATGCTACACAGAAAAACCAAAATAGCCTCTTCATTACCCCAACAGTACAGCTTAGCACAGGTGATAATATTGTGTTGTGTTTATTCTAGTGAGCACAGTTAGTTTTTAGCCACATCACATGATCTTAGCCTTTCAAACCCCTGCATTAGTTTTGCTTCCCAAGATGCAGTTTTTCTTGCTAACGAATAAAATAAAGATGTCAGGGGTAATTAGTTCTACAAGTGTGTCACCATGAACCCTCTGGGGATCTCTGGAATAAAGATGTGTGAGTTAAAGTCCCGGCTGTAAGTCTTTGTCTTTCTGTCTGTCCTTCTTCAGGTGAGAAACCATATCAGTGTACGTGGGAAGGCTGCACATGGCGTTTTGCCCGCTCCGACGAGCTGACGCGTCACTTCCGCAAGCACACGGGCATCAAGCCGTTCCGCTGCACCGACTGCGACCGCAGCTTCTCCCGCTCTGACCATCTAGCCCTTCACCGGCGCCGCCACGTCATGATGTGAGCCGGTCTAAGCCCCGCCTCCTTTCCTTCTCCTCAAGTTTACTCCTCAGGAGACTCCGCCCACTCTCCCTTCTTCTTCCTTTCCGGGCTGAATGAACCGTAAAGCCGTCCCCTTTCCCTTAATATGAAGATAACGCCCCGGATCTTCGGGATTCACTTAACACGCTTCAAAACTGAAAAAAATACCAGGTTACGCCGTTCACACGAATCGCTCGCTTCAGCAGGGACGTCGCCGGTCTGGTGAGATCCAGTGAGAACTGACTAAAGGGGTGAGAAAAGAGAAGAGACGAGACGAAACAAGAAAGACCAGACTTTGGACAGGGCACTAGAAGAGAGAGGATACGTTTTTAGCCATGAGTTTACAGAGTCTCTTTTAATCATTTGACTTGTGTCTTTTAAAACTCTGTCTTTTTTAGCTTTTTTTTTTTTTTTTTTTTTTTTTTTTTTTTTTTTGTTGGTTTGCATGAACTAGTTTTGTTGTGTTGAGTTGTTCTGCTCGTGTGTGGCTGAATGTTCCTTTTTTTTAAAAAAAAAAAAAATCTGTTCTCGCCCGCAATTTTACGAACAAATCCTCCGCCTTCCCGTCCTACACACCGTCTGAGAGGAGGAGAGCCAAGACTGTGAAGCTTTTAGTATTCCAATTCTAAAAAAAATTGGCTCATTCTTTTCTTTATTTTTTTAAGAGAAAATAAGCGAACGGAAACACATCAAGGCCTCTTCTCCCTCTAAGGTTTTCAGCCACTTTCTGAACTTGTAAAGTTTTCTGTGTTGTTATTTTACAACTGAACATCTTTCGGAGGGGAAAAGGAAAGAAAAACAAAGCAGAAAAAAAACCACACCCACAAAAATATATTTGGCTTGGTAACAGTATTTATATTATATATATATATATATATATATATATATCTATATATCTATATATTTTTAAAATCGTTTTTATTTGCATTCTGCCGAAGCTGGCATTTGATATAGGTCTGGTTTATTGGTTGTACTTTCTCACATGAGTCCGAAAAAAAAGGAAGGAATAAGGAAAAGTTCATGTAACTGAGACTAGAATAGGAAACGGGGTGCTTGATAACAGTGTGATGTGTGTGCAATTGTGTGTATGTGTGTTTCTAAGAAACATTATCAGAGGTTTAATAGTAGAGGTGTGTGTTCTAGGCACATATTGTTGACGCCCGTCAGAGCCTTAATAGAAGTAAATGCGCATCTCGCGTTTTTGCGCACCTCATACGTCGGAGTTCCTCAGGGTTCTGGGTTGGGACCCCTAGTAAATAAAGGTATCATTAAATGAAATTAAAAAAAAAAAAACACAACCATGATCATATTTATATTTAGATACACAACAACCATTGCTTTTAGACAGTTTCAGCTCCAGCACTCAACAATGCAAAAGTTAGACCAGAATCTTTGGATTTCTCTTTGATCTTTGTTATACATGATATTTAATTTAACAACAATAAAAAAAATTAAAGCACAGTCCCGTCCAAAAAAATGATTTTCTTTTATTTTGGTCACCTCGACTTTGGTCGATTTCAACAGGTAGCAGGTGCGTAATAACCAGGTGCGTTTCCGCATTTTTTCCC
Organism: Bagarius yarrelli; assembly: GCA_005784505.1. Taxonomy (NCBI): domain Eukaryota; kingdom Metazoa; phylum Chordata; class Actinopteri; order Siluriformes; family Sisoridae; genus Bagarius; species Bagarius yarrelli. The sequence continues at coordinate 1,696,878 of VCAZ01000078.1, forward strand.
CCCGCAGTTTCTGAACAATAAAACTCACAGGATTCCAGCTTTTAAGAGTTGACCACATGTTTGCAGCAAAACGTTAAAAAAACTCCTTTAATCACATCGAGTGCAATTTCCAGACATCAGATCTTTGGATGGTCCTGTTCTCTTGCTTCAACTCAAAACTTAAGCACATCTTTGTAGAAAAGTATATGCATTCAAATACGATCTTTTTTCTTTCTTTCTTTCTTTCTTTCTTTCTTTCTTTCTTTCTTTCTTTCTTTCTTTCTTTCTTTCTTTCTTTCTTTCTTTTTAATAAACTGTTCATAGGCATACAGACAATTATAAATAATGAAAAAAATACCTGTACATACTGTATATAATCAAAGTTCTGAATAAACGTAACGGGTGGATTTCTATTTTTAACACTGACTAGACAATGTGAAAAAATCCCCCCCCCTCTCGTTTTTTTTCTTCTTCTTCTTCTTCTTCTTCTTCTCGTTTTTAAGCGATGTGTTTTTTTTTAACTTGGTTTTATTCTGATGTGATGTAACTCTTTTGTGTTGCATGGACAGAATTTCTTTGTGAAGTCGCTGAGCATGTCGGCGTGTCCCCTCGGTGCCCTGACGAACGTGGCCTGTAAGCACTGATAATCCATTTTACTATACGATTCCGTGTGGCATTTCCTGTGCAGTTAAAGCCATTTCTTTGCACGTTAAAAAACAAAACAAAAAAAACAGCTACTACCTGACTTGAGTTGCGCTCTTTCTAGCTCGGCACTGTAACAGACGAGCTGCTCGTCATCAGGAAGCTCAAGTACAAACTCTGGTGGGTGAATTTTCATTTTTTTAGACCTGTTTTTTTTTGTTAACAATCATCTGGTTCTGTTTGTTTGGGGGTTTTTTATGTCCCATAATTGATTTTCTTATCCAAGAATTTTAAGTTCAACAGCAGCAGCAGCAGCAAAAAAAAAAAAAAAAAAGGGTATCAGTTTGTTCATCATTGGTCTGATTTTTATTTCTTTTTTTTTTTCTTCTTCTCTGTCTGTTGTTTTGTGAGGTCAGAATCCTTAAGGTATTTTATACTGAATGCAGTAACTTGTGGGCCAGTACTATATTAATCAGTGCAATGCAGTTATCATTTGAATATTACAAGTAATTAATGTTATTTCTTTTGTATTTGTACAGAACAAATTGTGGGTAAAGATCAGTGAGGCGAACACAAGCTTTTTGATACTGTGAGAAATTGTGTTAAAAGTCAGTTTTTCCCCTGTACAGTTGTGATTACGCCTTTTATAGAATAAAGTGGTTTTTTTTTCCGTTCACACACGTGTCACTGGTTTGATTGATGATGAATGTGGGATGATTATCGATAAGACTAAAAATCAATTAATCGGTTTACCTAAAACTATCAGATATCGTTTTTTTTTTTTAATTGTCCGATCTACTGATATTTGCTGCCATCTTTGTGGCGATTTTGAGAACTCGCCAAAAACCGACATTACGGCACTGTAGCACATAATTTTGATGTTATTCTCAAAGTATTTTGACTATTTTGCCTGGATTGCTCAGTCGGTAGAGTAGAGCATCAGACTTTTAATCTGAGGGTCCAGGGTTCAAAGTCCCTGTTCAGGAGTTTTGTACCTGTTGTCTTGGTTAACACCACCAAGCTACCACTGCTGGGCTCCTGAGCAAGGTCCTTAACCCTGATTGCTCAATTGTATAAGAGTGAATAATGTAAGTCACTCTGCATGAGGGCGTCTGCCAAATGCTGTAAATATATTATTATTATTAGGTTTGGTTATTATAGGTATATTGTTATTATTATTATTATTATTATTATTATAAGGTATTAGGAATTTTTGATTGAAGTAACTTCATTCCCATAATTTCGACTTTATTCTCCTAAATTCAACATTAATCTCAAAGTATCACGACTTTATTCTCGTAATTCTCGACTTTATTCTCGTAAATTCAACATTATTCTCGACATATTACGACTTTATTCTCGTAATTTCGACTTTATTCTCGAAGTATTACGACTTTGAGTAAATTCAACATTAATCTTGAAGAATTACGACTTTATTCTCGTAATTTCGACGTTAATCTTGAAGAATTGCGATTTTATTCTCGTAATTTCGACATTAATCTTGAAGTATTACGACTTTATTCTCGTAATTTCGACTTTATTCACAAAATATTGTTAATTTGCAGTATTTTAACCTTATTCTTGTAATTACGACTTTAATCTCTTTTTTAACGAGGCACTAAAACTCCGTCGTATCTGCCGAATGCCGCAAATGCAGCCGCCTTCTTACACTCCTGCAGTTTAGCGTAGTGACCACTAGAGGGCGCAGCACGGTAATTTGTCCCATTGCGTCTCTTTATTTTCGGATCAAAGTCTCCGCATTTGCCCTCAAGTTAAACTTCTTCATCTGAACGGAGCACCTTCTGCCCTCCGTGCGAGTCTGAGAGCATGTCATCACCTGCAGTGTTTTATTTTGCTGCTTCAATCATGTGTCTTAAACCTGTTTTCTTTTTCTAGTTGCAGTTTTCAGCCTGTTTTCTTTTTTTTCTAGTCATAAATCTGTTTCTGTTGTTACACCACCTCAGTTTGCACCTAAGAAAATACAAAAACAGTAACTTTTAAAGAATCTAACAAAACTTTACTAATCAGGTGAAAATTTAACATTTTATGTTTCTTTGCAGAAATTCTACAATAAATAAACATCATTAAAAATTCATTTATTCATTTATCTTTATATTCCAAAGACAGGAGGGGGACACCCTGGACAGGTCGCCAGTCCATCACAGGGACACACACACTCACACTCACTCCTCCTATGGACAACTCCTATGGAGAACCCGGAGTAAAACCACACACAAGCACCGGGAGAACATGCATCGAACAGAAATCGAACCTGGGTCTCACTGCTGTGAGGCAACAGCGCTAACTATAATAAAAAGTTACTATTAGTGATAAAAAAGCTTTTAATCAGTGGTTTTCAGGGAATTTGTGGCCCCTGCAAACTAAACAAGGTCGAAAACGTTTTTTATGACGTTCGCCGCTTTAGTAGCAGGAGAATCATTAACTTGTTTTTATGGCAAATAAAAAATTCAAAAGATCTGAAGCGAAATACGGTAAAATGATGTGTGTGTGAAATGAAATGCATGTGTACAATGATCGATACAAGAAATGTGTGTTATTCCTGTTCCTCAAGAATCATTGGCACTGGAAAACCTCAAAAAAACCTTGAATTGATCCAATCAGTCAAACGCTGAATGACTTCATCCAGTTGCAGGTCAGTTCACCAGATGTTCATGATGTTCATGTCTATTGTAAGAAATAAATGAATGGGGCAGAAAACAAAAAAACATCTATTGAGCAGCAGGTCTGAGAGGAGAAAATCCTCCTAAAACTGTGTGTATTATGTGTGAGCAGGTTAAAGAAACGTGTCTTTAATCTAGTGTTAAACTGGCGGTGTGTGTCTGCCTCCCGAACAGCGCAGGCTAAATTATCCCAAAGTTTAAGAAAAGGATCTGCCGCCTGCAGTCGATTTTGTTATTCTACGTCTAATAAACCTCAACATCTCAACACAAATGCAGTACGAATGAATGAATGAATGAATGAATGAACCACCACTTTCTGTCACTAAGCCTGGTGGTGGTGCTGGTGGAATGCTTTACATTTACATTTATATTTATGGGGACCGGATAGCCAAGTGTTAAGCCGTTGGACTACTACTTTAAACACCCGGGTTTGAATCCCAGCACCACCAAGCCTCCACCGTTGGGCCCCTGAGTAAGGCCCTTAACCCCCAATTGCTCAGTTGTATCACAGGGAATGATGTAAGTCACTCTGGATAAGGACGTCTTCCAAACGCTGCAAATGTAAATGTATGGCATTGGGCGGTGATCCAATACTTTTGGCTGTATAGTAAATTTTCTGGACTGATCTGTTGAGTTTGTTGGTTTAACGAGCTAAATATAGGCAACGCACCTGTTTTATTACCTCGTTACAAAAAGCTTTTTTTTTTATTGTGCAGTGAAGCTTATCATAAGACGAGTTTTAACTGGATCCTCAAGTTGCTCTAATGGTTTGAAAGGCCACAGGAATGAAGAACAAACAGTTTACGAGCCATCAATCAGGAGATACGTACCAAGAGCTGGAATCTTTTTCTTCAGAAATATATACACACCTGCATTGTCCCAGAAGTGTCGAGAAGAGAAGAGAGGAGAAGAGAGGAGAAGAGAGGAGAAGAGAGGAGAAGTGAGGAGAAGTGAGGAGAAGTGAGGAGAAGTGAGGAGAAGTGAGGAGAAGAGAAAGATAAGAGACGAGAGGAGAAATACAGAACGTTCTGATCGAGTTCTTTATTATTTCATTTATTGTTGTCATGTCTGTCTTTTGTCCACTCATACCAGTGTAGCAGCGTATCTCTGGAACAACAAGGGCGGCTCCTCACCTGACTAATCACCTTGTACTGCTTGCCAGATCTCATCAGAAAACCTCGGTAGCAGGCGACATCGTTATTATTTTAATTTTAGCTAAGCTTTGCTCCACCCAGCTGTGTTCTTCTGCTGATTTTCCTGCACAAGTGAAGCATTCGTCTACTCCAAACCGGTTCACCGCTTTATTACCGTAGATTCAAAAGGACAGGTCAAGTCTGTTCTTCATTTATACCTGTCTCCAGGGCCGGCTCAAGCCTTTAGGGGGCCCTAAGCTGGGGCCCATCGCTACTGCAAATCTGACTTATTATTGTCCATCCATTTTACAGATGAAGCTTGGTGGTAGATGGATGCATGCATGTATGGATGGGTGGAATTATGGGTAGATGGATAGATGGATGGATGGATGGATGGATGGGTTGGTTGGGTGGAAAGACTAATAAATGGATGAATAGGCAGATCAATATATGGGTCGACAGATGGATGAATTATTAGATAGATATATGGATAGATGGATAGATAATGGATAAATGGATGGATGAATGAGAAGATGGATGGATGGATTGATGGATGGATGGATTAATAGATGAATAAATAGATGGATGGACTGATTGATGGATAAGTTGATGGATGAATGAGTAGAGAGATATATATATATGTGTGGGATGGCTAGATGGATGGGTGTGAATTTGGATGGGTAGATGGATGGATGGATGGATAGATGGGTGTGAATTCGGATGGGTGGATGGATGGATGGATGGATGGATAGATGGGTGTGAATTCGGATGGGTGGATGGATGAATGGATGAATGGATGGATGAATGGATGAATGGATAGATGGGTGTAAATTCGAATTGATGGATGGATGACCGGCTGGATGGATGGATAGATGGATGGAAGGGACAAGCCTTGTTTTTGCATAATTCTACTAGATTTTGTGCCTTAATTGTCTTGGTGTAAAACGTTCTAATCTATTCTTTTCCGTTTTTTCTATTTTATCATATTCTATTACATAATATATAAAATTAACAAACAGAAAAAAACATTTTATAAGTAAGTTATAGGCTCCAAACAGAAAAACTGACTGAAAAGAAACGGCCTAAAAAAAAAAAAAACCCACTAAAACCCACTAATCCTGTAGATTCCATCCGGATTTATGGTTCCTCAATTCCAATCTAGCCGAAGCTACCAGGCAGAAGATAAAGAGGAAAAGCAGAGAGGAGGTATATATGGATGTGAGAAACGAGGACATGAAGTTAGTGTGTGTGAGTGAAGAGGATGTAGAGAATAGGGTTAGGGGGAGACAGATGATTCGCTGTGGAAACCCCTAAAATGAGAAGAAACCCCCAAAATTCCCAAATTCCCATAAAATCAGTGATAAACAGATTTATACAATAAACACCAGTCAAATGACTTATTATTTAAAATTTCCTTTTTATTGTGAAGAATTTCCGTATTCAAATAACAAAATACAAAATGATTTGGTTTCTCCGCCAGAAGAAATCGTCCCGTTTTTTAATTTATTTCAAAACTAAACTAAACTAAAGTCCCGGTTTTGTTCGTGATAAAAAGAAAAATCTTAAGAGAAAAAAAAATATTTACAAGTTTTACTACATTATATACAGGTGCTTCAGAGTTGCTCTAAAGGAGAACGCACACACACACACACACACACACACACACTGGAATGCCTGAGGAGAAAAGAAGTGCTTCGAATAACGTTGTAATAAAGGTGAGCGGTGGGGTTCCAGGTGCTACAGGTAGCTGAGATTTGTTCTTGTCCTCGTGTTTAATGTGTCTTTGGGTTTGTTTTAGACGGAAAAATTCGCTTAACAAATAAAAAAGGTTTCTCTTTTTTTCCCAAATAATTTGGCACGATATCCGTTTTGTCATTCAATAAACGAAGTTAAAAAAAAAAAAAAAAAAAAAGAGCTGGTGGATTATTAATCCCGGAATATTTACCCTGGTTTAACGTCTCCTGCCCGGATAATTTAATCCCTTAAACATCCCACACCGAGGAAAAGCCGTCAATCTGCTGTCACTCTGCATTCCTGCTCGAGGTATAAACTCATAAAATGGTTCGTTTCCATGGAGAGCAACGACTAAGAAAAACAAACATTACTCAACTCTGTCCTTTCGAACTCCTACGTGTTGTTTTTTAGTTTTTTTTATTCCGGGAGCTGAGAAAGAAAGAGGAAAGAGAGAAAAAAAAAAGAACGAGATTCCATTCTAAACAATGGAGAGTGAGGAAAAGAAATTATCCTGGTGTAGCAACTTCTCCGAGCCAGAGCGGTTCCGCAGAAGTATTTCTGCTTTTTTAAACAAGCAAAGCGACAGAAAAAATTCACACACGACTTATCACATTCTATCATACACAGAGATATCATACACACACTCGGGTCCATACGGTATATATATATATATATACATATACAGGTAGACAGAAATAATCTACAAAATAATAAAACCTATTCATCTGTGGATTCACTCCGAAAAAAACCAAGCCAAGGCATGGTCCTACAGCTAGAAAATGGTGGTCGGAAGGAAAATTGGCAGGTTTTTTTTTTTTTTTTTTTTTTTTTTTTTTTTTTTGGTCAAGAGAAACATTTGATCTGAGTGACAGACGTAATGACATGACAGTTATAAAAAAAAAAAAGATCGATTGATGACTCAGTTTTGGTGCCTCTTCATATGGAGCGCCAGGTGATCCGAGCGTGAAAAGCAGCGGTTGCACGCCACACATTTAAAAGGTTTGGCACCCGTGTGCTTCCTGTAGTGCCGTGTGAGTTCATCTGAGCGGGCAAAACGCCAGTCACATCCGTCCCAAGTGCAGCGGTACGGCTTCTCGCCTGAAAAGAAAGAAAGAAAGAAATCGAAAAGTTGTTTTAACGTTGCGGCTTGGACGATAAATCGAAACTTAAAGCTGGGAACATTAATACAGGGTGTCCGATTAGGTTCCATACAGAGGAAAAATTTACATTTTTTCTTCATTCATTCATTCATTCATATTTTTGGGGGCATTTGAAGGCCGTGGTGTACCAGGCAAATATTCCCAAGGTACATTTGGGGCATTTCATCATTCATTCAGGCATTTGAAGGCCGTGGTGTACCAGGCAAAATATACCAAACATAAATCATCACAAGGAACGTATCATCATCACCATTACAGGTGTTCTTCAGCAGTGGAGGAACCGCATCCAAATGTGCTTTCAAAACAATGGTGGATATATAGAGCAAATTTTTTTTTTTTTTTCCCTGTGTATGGAAACTTACGGGACACCCTGTAGATATCCACCAAACAGGAAGACTTTCATTATTTCTTGACTTTTTCTCTTTTGTTCTTTTGGAAGACATCGGAACTTACATTTATCTCTTTAAGTGGTGGCTCATGGTTAAGGTGTTGGTCTACCAACCCGAAGATTGTGGATTTGGTTCCCAGCTCCACCAAGCCACCACTGTTGGGCCCCTGAGTAAGGCCCTTAACCCTCAATTGCTCAAATGTATAAATGAAATATATGTAAGTCGCTCTGGATAGGGACGTCTGCTGAAGATTGTAAATGTTATACAACTGAGCAATCAGTGATTAAGGGCCTTGCTCAGGGGCCCAGCAGTAACAACTTGGTGGTGCTGGGAATTGAACCCCTGATCTTCCACTAGCTAAATTACTGGGCTTCCACTTTCCAAACAAAGGGAACATTGCCAATAAAATACATAAAACAATTACCAATATTAGATCTTTAAACACAAAGAAATAAACACACACACACACACACACACACACACATATAGATGTAATCGCTGGAATTGAACCCTGGGGGCACCAGAGCTAAACTACACATGTGGGTGCCGGCGCCTTAACCCACAGCGCCGGCCACACACACGTTTATAATGGATTTAAAAGGAAAAGGATTTTATTTTATTTTTTTCTCTGTGTTTTAGGAATCTTAGTTTTTAATTCTTTATAGTCTAAAAAAACAATTTTTAAAATAACTTTAATTGGATTTTGAAATAGACGGACTGGATGGGAAGCAATTTAATGATTGTTTGTGACTGGAAACTTACGTTTTTTATATAGGAAAATTAATAGTCTGTTTCAGACGGTTGATTTGTAATTATATTTTAATAAAATATGATGTATTTTAAAGTAAAAGAGTCAAACAAAAAGTGACCGGTTGGACCGGCCCATCTATCAAAAACGGAAAAAAAGGAAATTCTTTATTACACGTCCATATATGGTTTAAATATTATAACATCTTTCTGAAAAGGAATATATCAGAAAAGCAATCATTTAATAAAAAATGGTATTTATCCTCTGATTTCTATTCACTAACACAAATTAACTCAATTCCACGTATTTGGACGTGTCGTGACTTTTGTACAAAAATAAATGAAAATAATAAACACCTGTGTTACAGATCTGATTGGTGTGGAAAAAGATCTTCCCGTGTTATTATGCGTTAATTATGCATGACGATTCGATTACAAGATTACAATTCAAACTATACATCAGCTGTCACGTGTCAAACGCAGATATTACATATGATACTCGATATGAGAAAATAAACCACAGATAATAATCAAAATATTGAAGAACTCATTATTGTTCTCCCGGTGCTTGTGTGTGTGTTTACTCCGGGTTCTCCGGTTTCCTCCTACAGTCCAAAAACATGTATGTTAGATTGATTATTGATTCCAAATTGCCCATAGGAGTGAGTGGGTGTGTGTCCCTGTGATGGACTGGTGACCTGTCCAGGGTGTCCCCCTCCTGTCTTAACCCTTTCAGAGACGGCTGGGATAGACTCCAGCAGATCCCTGTGACCCCGAATTAGGGAATAATCGGGTATAGAAGATGATGAATAAATGAATAAAAGTACTCATTATTGTAAACGGATACACACACACACACACACACACACACACACAAGCTTGCAGCTGACATCATCTGTGAAAATGCTAATTTAAGATCAAAAATATAAACTGCGACACAAGATCAAACTATACACAAAAGTATAAAATATTTGAATACTATAGACGGTAAATACACACACACACACACACACACACACACACCTGCGTGCACATGCTTTGCATCTATTCTGAAATCTACATTCCTGCTGCATGACCCGGCGGACCCCCTAAAGCTCATCTAACAAACTGGTCCCCAGTCTCTGAGACGCAGACGGGCGAGTCGCTCAAAATGTTCATAAAAAGGCATTTTCTGAAAATCAATCAAATGAAACTCGTCTAAAACACGGGATATGTTACAAAAGCGTGTGTGAATGACACACAAGCAAAAAAAAAAAAAAAAAAAAAAAAAAAAAAAAAAAAAAAAAAGGAATTTACATGAGTCACGATCTCTAAACTGATTAGACTCATGTTTAGCCTCTCATGCTATCGCAAATGATACGAGCCTTCATATTTATCTTACTCATTATTCACTAATCGCTGGTAGATGATAGAATTTTCACGCAATAAGTTAATCTTTGATCAGAGTACATTCACTGCAAAGTATTTCTCCCGTAGTGAAGTGTGTTGTTCTCTGGGTGTGACTAAATATTAGCAGCTAATTTTGTCCTTGCTGTGAAGCGGCTTAGCCGATAGCACATATTTATTTGGAGTTTTTGGTATTAAGGACCAAAAATATATATAAATAAATAATAATAACGAGAAGATAAAGTTGCTTAACGCTCAGAGGGACCAGATGTTTTAAACAGGACACCCCAAAGTAGATTAGCCTGTTAGTCAGCGACGGTTAGCGTTAGCAGGTGTATTTGTTCAAACACTGAACCCTCTCAGGGGGTCAAACTCATTAACTCTATCTTCGCTCTTATTGCAGCACTTAAAAACAGATGAACCTCCAGGCGAAAGAAGCAACAAAGTCCTAACCTGCTAAAAAAACGAAGAAACACACGCTTTCAATCGTCTGCGCTCTTCAGACGAAACCAACCAAAGCAGCGGTTGTCGTACTCTTAACTCGCTTTACTCGGCGAAATAGGACAGGTTTTATGGCGGTTTTACCCGACGAAATAAAGCGGACATGCTTACAGAGCTGCTCGTGTAAACATGAAGGACTTTAACGGCGGTTTCTGTTTGAGCAGGGTGGGTGAGCTGGTCACAAAAAAACGATGGTGAAAAAAGATTACGATCTCTATGATAGTTTAACTTCTTTAGAGAAAAAGCACTAATATATTTTTTCGGACGGGCTACGATTGATCATCGCTGGGTAGCAGGTGATCGAGGTCGAGAGCAGGAACCCTTCTAGTCGCGGTGTTGGAAGTGGTAGACATAAACAACTGGTTTAATGGTTTAATGTCCCGACCTTCATTTTTAACATAGTGGAGAGTAAGTGTAGTTCTCAATACAGCCATGTACGGTGGAACCTCGAGATACTAATACTAGGAGCACTGGTAGCTCAAATGGTTAAGCTGAACACCAGAAACACCTGGGTTCAAGCCCCACCACCGGCAAGCCAACCACTGTTGGGTCCTTGAGCAAGACCCTTAACCCTTCCTGCTCCAGGGGGCGCTGTATCATAGCTGAAAAAAATAAAGACATTTACTAATGCCCTCCTTTTAAATTTTGCCACAGATTTGCTTTGGTTCACGAACGCCGGTTCATTGCGCATATGACAGGAAGCCATTTAAAACTTGTTTTGCACCAATGAAAAGCCAAGAAAATTCAACCGAAGCGAGTTTAGACGTGCTACAATTTTCTTTCAGCCGTTTCGAAAAAACCTACGTGATTTTTTGCGTGATTTATGTATTTTTTTGACAGATTGGTGTCGTGGGTCTATTTATTTCTTATTTTGCGTAATTTTACGTGTCTTTTTAAAAATGTTTTAATGGTTTTTATATGCAAAAATATGATTATATTGACAAAAACTGGTTAATATTTGTAATATTTTTGTGTAGCTGGAAACAATAAGGAATTAACAATTACAATCAGGAATTATCGCCTAAAGAATTCTGCTTCAAAGTTCAACTGTATATCGTAAATGATCATTTAAGCACTATTCTTTTATAGCATATAGCATCTTAGCTAAATGCTAACAGATGGAATAATTTACGATGGGATTGTTTAAGATCAAGAAATTCCCGGATTGGACCACTTAAGGTTTCGGAAGTGGAATTTTCTCTGATTTTTTTTTTTTTTTTTTTTTGTATTTCCGTCTCTTTCTCGTGTCTCGCTCAACAGTGGCGGTTAATATATAGAGCTCATATGAAAGACAAATTTGTAGAGTTTTAAAATGTTTTTCTGTTTCCCCAAGACTACCAGGGGCAAAATATTCAGAAAAATTGTCTCCTATTGTAGGTCAACAATATCCAGAATTGTTATCAAACTCAACCAATCAAATTGTCCTGGAAGTCAAACTCTGGTAGCTTTGTAGTGGTACAAATGCTAAATTGATCCCAGGCATCTATCTTTAATCCAGGATTTAAGGACGGGCTTGACTTTTGGCGTGATGGATAATAAAACTATCTATAGATGCACTGGATTAAAAAAACCTGTTTTGTGACCTTAAAATCGAATAAAGACATCCTGACTCGAGAATGTTATGACTTTAGCCTCCAGTTTCTGTCATTAGGCATAACAAAGCGAAAATGCCTGAGGTTAAAAGGGAATCCCTCCATACCGAGAGAGGAGCGAGGGATTATTACAAGACAATAACGCAGGAGGTGCTTCAATAACCTTCTACATCACTGGACAGAAGTTTTAACTTACTGTGCTGTGCTACGCTGGAGACATTCGGCCAGTTCTGAAGTCTTTCTGTGTGTGTGTGTGTTTGGTGGGTTTGTTTTTTTTTAGTGAAAAGTGGAAAGTCAACTTGGTTTTATCTTATGTACAGTGAAACTCCAGCGTTCTTTCACTCCTCCCTCCTTAGGGCAGGTTTAGAAAAAAAAGCAGGAGGAACAGGTTTTTCCTCCGCTACTCGACGATTTCCCCCTTGGGGAAGCGTGCAGGGCTTGTACGGGCATGCAGACACAATGTGCATAGAAGTGAGAAATGAGAGGCAATTCATCTGCCCCTCCGCCTCTGTTTTTTCTTTCTTTTCACCGTTTCCTCAGGCCATCTTCTCTGTTGATCCACCGAACGGGCTTTGTGTTGGTTGCATGTGGTCAGGCAGTTACAACTGTCTCAAATGCAGCTTTTCAGGTTTGTGTGTGTGTGTGTGTGTGAGAGAGAGAGAGAGAGAGAGAGTTTTTAGCTTCTTACCTGTATGTGTTCTTTGGTGTGCTTTCAAGTGGGAGCTTTTTGTGTAAACCTTGATGCATCCTGCCATGCGAACAATAAAAAACATGAGAATTAAAATTCGGAAAGCTATTACAACCCCACCTTGTATCTGTGGACAAAAAGTGACCCAGATATTTAGTTCAGAGAGTTTTGTGTAACTACATCTCATAAAAAAATACACAATTATGTGTTTAGAGCTCACCGGGGAAGTCGCAGTGGTGGATCCTTCTCTTCTCCAGTTCTGGGTTATTCCTTCGGTTGTACCTGGGGCCGGTGAGGACGCCTTGCCCGTGAGTCATCAGCACAGAGTGGTGGGTCATCTGTGCCACCTTTATTCCCATCTGCGTCTGATAAGGCGGAGGAGGAGAAATCATGTTAATCAGCTCGGCTTGATTCTCAGGACTTCCTGGTTGTGAGTTAGGGGGCGAGGGCGGTAGGCTGTCGGGTTGTGCTTGTGGGTAGAACTGATCCGGGATCAAAAATTCCCCTGATGGTGTGGTGAGAGCCACGGCGTTCAGGTTAAGCATGGTCCTGCCTCCTCCGTTCACCTGCTGGCTGTTGGAGAAAGTCATGGAGGTCAGGTTGCCGCTGCTGATAGCCATCTGGTAGACCTGCGGCTGCTGCGGGCTGACGTGGAGCTCTTCGGTGGTGGTCATGTTAGGCTTAATGAACACGTTGTCGACCGTCTGTGGCACGCTGAAGACTGACGTGAAGTTTGGGAGCGTCTGGATGTTGCAGGACGCCTCTACGCCGGGCTCGGTTTTAATCTGAGACACCGGTTTGGTTGGACGGTACAACCCTGTGCGAAGATGGGTAGTGCTGGGTAGGATGACATTAATGTTGAGGCTGTAGGGGGCTGGTTTTTCATCGGCAAAGTACTCGTCCACTACAGAGGCGCTTTCCCGACGGTACTTTTTGTCCGTAAGGGTTTGGATTGGCAGAGGCCCGTGTTGGGGCAAATATTTATCCATCTCCATTGGGTTCTGGAAGGAGAACAGCAAACAGTTATTGAGGATGTAAGCGCGATGCGCTTTACGTAAACCACAATTACCACACTAACATCCATGTTCGAGTCTTTAATTTTGGTCTGTTCTGTACAGAAGAATAATTAAAGCCTCAGCCTTCTGGCCAGGTCTGGACTAAAATGTCTTCTTCTTACCGGAAATACAAGTAGAAAGAAATCCGGGAGAAAAAAATTCAGCTTTTCTATATCTTTAATCTTTAATTCATGATTTTAAAGCATTAAGATCTTCGCTCATTTATACAGCGGAGGAACTGCACAGCCCTGCACAGGGGTAAATAGCAACCTCATAGGTGTGGTAATCTCAAAGGAATGGAACAAAAAGCCAAACCAAAACAAATGACATATGATAAGAAACCTGGGTTCATTAAAAGAAAAAACACAAAACAGGACGCCTTGAGCTTGATCAAAAAAATAAAAAAACCTGTCCCAGCCCTGAAGGTGTGACATCAAAACAACGATGGAAAATTGACATTCATTGTTCTCGGATTGTTCACTGCACATCCTTTAAATGTAGCTCTCGATTATACACACTGTAAATCGCTAACGTTCACACAGACATTTTTTTTTGTTACCAAATAATGCAAAAAAAAAAAAAACTGAATACAAATACCAGAAAGGAGAAAAAGAATTTAGCAAAGACGACCTCATTTGTTTAAAAAGCTCGCAGTCTGCTTTTGTTTTTTCACCGGAGGACGAACTCTTCAGTGTGATTTTGGTGTATAGCTACTTATTTTCATGCCACCAAAGTCAACATTGCCGCACAACATCAATATTTACTACATACAGGAAACCTCTTTTTTGCCTTGTAGGAAAAGAGGTGGGACTGGAAAGAACCCAAGCCAGGAATGAAACCCGGGTCGGACAGAGGGCAAGTGGGTGCCAGCGCTTTAACCCACCACACCACGGCGCCGACCTTCTCCTCCACTCTTACCTCGTGATACATACTTCAATTGGCAATATTTCTAGTTATTTCCATGCCACCAAAGTCAACATTGCCACACTGTTGCAGCAACATCAATATTTACTAACCTCTTATTCTCAAATTATTTTTTTCTTATCCTCAACTTTTTTTGCTTTCATTGATAGGACAGAGGGATGAAATGGAGGAGATAGAAAGCGAGGTGAGACCGGAAAGAACCCAAGCCAGGAATCAAACCCAGGTCAGACAGAGCGTAACAACTAGCGCATGTGGGTGCCGGCGCTTTAACCCATTACACCACGGCGCAGATCTGCTCCTCACTCTTAACTCGTGATACATACTTCAATTGGCACTTTTTCTAGTTATTTTTTATCTCTGCTGATGCATCCCTGGAGTTCCAGTAGAGCAACTTTGGACAGATAAAATTAGCTAACTAACTGAAAACGCCTTAGAAGTGAAATCTTGGCACTTGAATTTATACCTGCGTCTGAGCAGAACCGGCGGCTGGCAGAGAAACCTTGACTCGTCCCAATTTTAGTCCAAAGTGCCCGCTTAGAGCATCATATCATTATTTCAGGAGAAGAAGGATCAACACCTGAACCCTGGGCCAAGATCCTACAGGTTAATGATTGGAGGAGATTTATGACTGCGCAGTTCTGTAAAGCGCTGACTGATAGCGAATGAAAGATGACGAGCATGAGAAAAAGAGAGATAAAGAGAAACTCTACTTTAGAGAAACTATAATAAAATATGTTGTTAAAAAAATTCTCCACAGGTTTAAACATTAAACGTTCATAACGGATAATGCGGAACGTCAAGCGATGAAAACGCTTCATACAGAATTGTTTGTTCGGCGAATAATAACCCCGAATCGCGTTCTGTCTCTATTAAGCTTTTCTTAGCCGACTTCATTTCTTTCTTAATATCACAACTGACAGATCTCTTTCCTGACTCCAAAATCAGTGATCTCGTCTCAGGCCTAATGGTCCTTTATGGTTAAAAAGGAATGCACAAAGATGGTCATTTATCTGCGGTTGCCCATAAAAGGGCACTGATAGGCTTCTTGTCTGTTAGGATGGCAGAGAAACAAAACAGAACCTTTGAAACCAAAAGGATGTTTTATAGCCTGAGGGAAGACTGATAACACTTGTTTTGACTTTTTTTTCGGAACACTTGAAGCTGATTTAGCAGATCTTTTTGCTGAAATGCTGAAATGCCCATACTGACTACTGACTCAGACGGAGGAAGGAGTAACTACAGGAAATGTGACATAGCACCAAGTTGGGCCGTTAGTTGTTACTAAAAAGTTTTTTGGTGGCATTTGACAAAATATTATTATTAGATTTAGCATAAAAGAAAGACTGAAAGACAAACAGACAGTTAAGACAGCGGACACCAAATAAAATCCGGAAATCACATACTTGAAATCCAACATTTGACACAACCAACCAGCGACGACGCCAAATGTGTTTGTTCTCTTTTTTTAATTTATGAAAAAAAAATCTAATCTGGAATAAATTCAAGCACAATTAGTGCCACGTACAGTAAATCTCCTCCAATTGCTCGGTTGGATCAGGAATAAAGGGCCTAAAGGCTTGTATGCCCTTTTTTTTAGCTTAAACTACATTCTGTCATCTCCTGATGTCATGATCTTTCCACACACAAGCCTTAAAACCCAAAATCTGATTTACGCCATAATCACTGTCGGTGTGCGGTGAGTAATTTTAAGTCATCACCACAATGAGAAGCTTCCACATTATCATTTAGCTGTGAGGACCGGCCAGTTTAGTGGCTGTTAAGGGTTTATGATCGATAAAGCAGTAATAAAGCTGTAATAATACATTTATGGAATTAGTAATAACATTAGACGAATGGAGGATTTAGTGATTTGTTGTTTTTCCATTATTATTAATAATAATATTATTATTTTTATTATTTATTATAGTAATAGTAGTTATTGTAGTATTAAAAGTGGAAGTACTAGCAATTATAATAGTAACTAATTCTTAACAATTGCTTACTAAACTTCCCTAAGAAATAAGAAAAAATCCTTCTTGTCCTATCCGTTTATTCCAACGTCCAACTTCAGTGTTTTTTTTTATTATTTAATTGTTTTTACAGTTAAAAACCTCCAAGTCCAATTCATACACAGTGATGTAAACAGTTATAGTATAGTAAGTAAACAGGTATAAACAGTTTGCATTACAAAAACAAACAGAAAACTAAATCGGAGGTGCATCATTTACGCAGCAGGACATTCTGGTTCTCCGGAGCGTCTTATTGTTTTCGATCAGGTAGAAAAAGAGGTGTTAGTTCAGGATTGGGGTTATTTTTTCCAACTTGCTTAGAATAATCAGGGTTGCCAGACCCTGTAAATATGATCCTCACCGTGGGTTTGACGTCCTCAAACACGGACGAATCCTCCACTACTTCTGCGCTCGACATCCGTACGGGCTTCAGCTGCGCAAAAACCGCTCTCTCCTCAGTGTTCGGGCCGCTTACGGCCAGTCCTACACTCGCCATCCTAATCTAAAGTCTTCCAAAAGCTTTATTTTATTACTGAATAAAAATTAAAAACGTCTAAATTAATACAGGTGTTAAAAAAACCCCACATACATACGGATACACACGCGCGCACACACCAAGTTCAGGTGAGCGTTGTATCTCGAACCCACCTTCTGTCAATCAGGTAGCATTTACCTGTTATGAAGTAGCCGAATAGAAAGTGAACATCAAGAGGCGGCGACCAATCAGAAAACAGGAGGGATGGACGTCTTATCCAGTCACAGTCGAGGGGGTGGAACCCACCTGTGCAGTGAGATCCCGGAGGTGTTTGATTTACCTTAGAATTTGCGCCATTTTAAGAAGGCAGTCAGACGATTATGTAAATCATCACAATGACACGTCAGGATATACATTCGCTTTAACACTGAACATTAAGACAAGGCAAAGCTGTTGTAATAAAAATATACACCTGCCGTACACAGTTCCTCCTAAATTCATCGACACTTTTTTTGGCTCCACCGTTTATTTCTGGCTGAACCAGGTGAACCAACACTGCATGATTACGACATGCTTTATTAAGGCAATAAGAATGTAGGCCAATCAGCTCGGCCGTCATAGAAGCTCTGTGATGTTCCACCAAACACAACACCAACTGTAATGTCTTTAGCCTTTATGCCTCGGTCTTTTCTCGCGCACTCGTAGTGATGGCGCTTATCGATTATAATACGAATCCGGTAAACAAACCTTCCGAAATGAACACAGTGAGAAAGTAATATGGAAATTCAAAAGGAAACTGGATCCTCTGCATTCTTCTGGTCTTTGTGACAGGTTGGAGATACCAGGGGGCAGGATTAAAACAGATGTGGGCACTGACTACAGGTAAAACGCTCACATACGTTTTATGCTGAACAGAAAGACGGGCCCAAGCACCTCTTCGGAGGTCAAAGATTTTTTTTGAATCACCGTCTGTTTGTTTTTAAATTACGGTTAAATCTACACAATGAACTCGCGCGTGCTCAGTGAGAAGGTGCAGGGCTCGATGACAGAAGAGCTTGCTTAACTACTGTTAAGTAGATGCAAAATGGCGGCAGACGGACTACAGCCTGGAGGCTTGCGGTTCAAAGCGAGGTGCGCGGTGTGCTCAGGTTTCAAGCGCCTTTCATCTAGTCAAACGTTATAGCATGCATTTTCACAGCACTTCCTTTCCATGATGGGAATTCAGACGTACTGAGATGTAGTGCCGAGTCTTAACTCTTATATACAAAAAAACGTTTGTTTATTATTGTGAATTTTGTTCAAAAATAAATTACAGAATTTTTTAACTCAACAAAGGGGCAGGTACAGATTTCAGTTTGCTGATCTAATTTCCCTAAAATGTCAATTAGAGACGTCACCTTTCCGATTCTCAGGATTGATTCGAAAATACGATTTGCTACGTCTGATAAAAAAAAAAATTATATTTATCACAGTTTATTATCCTTGCAATTATATGTTTTTTTTCATGTCCTAACTTGTGTTGTAAATAAATCAGGTACATACAAGGTGCCACTGGGGAGGAATTGGGTGATAGGATGATTCTAAGGGCCCACACACTTTAAAGGCCCCTATTAGATCTGTTTATAACAGTGCAGAAAAAGGTGTGCTAAGGGGCCCAACCTCATATTCCGTCATGGGCCCAAAAATTGCTAGTGTTGCCCCTGCCTACGTATATGCATTTACTATTTTTGTATGTTTAAACAACGTTACATTACTAACATAAAAACAACCGTCCATTTCTCATCCTGGAGCGATTGACGAGCTGGAGCTTTGAATAAAATTTGCGCCATAAAAAGGGCAGAATGATTTGCTTTTAACCTGCTTTTCCCGTGTGCACGCGATCGGGCGCTTGCTAATAGTTAGCGGTTCTACGGAACGTTCCATAGTTTAATTCGCTATTAAATGAGTTCCTAAAAAGTATGAAAGTTTTTCAAAAATATTTATTCATACTATGCATAACAGAAAGGCACCAGAGCAGTATAGGGATATGTGTGTGTGTGTGTGTGTGTGTGGGTGCGTGTGTATTAAACAAGGCAGCTTTTGCTTGGTTGGCTCAGTATTTGCATGGGGAATTGGTGGATGGATTGCGGCGGATTGTAAGTATGTGGTTACCTGAGATTGCTCAACCAACAGAGCTCACGTTTCAGAATGAGCTCATGCTCTCGTCAGAATATGTACGCCATATTTACCGTCTGTGCATGTGGTACCGGTGGAGTTGTATTTTTTTTATAATTCGAAGCCTAATTGATCCACAATAAATTAACACTGATTATTAGACGAGTGCAAACATTTATGGCACTTGGGTACAAGAGACCGCCTTTAACCTTTTTCAATTAAATATTCGCTTAGGCCACACCTCACAATTCTAGCGCAATTTACATTCTTGATCAAAATCATAACCAGCTATTGGAGGTTAATTAAAAATAGACAAGACGTGACACGCCGAGGCTCAGCGATCAGCTGGGCCAGTGAAAGGGAGCTCTCATGCAAATTTGTCTTTTCAGCCAGACATGTTTATTCCACCGGATCGCAGTTCAAATATGTCATCGCTAACGGTGGCTCGTGAAAATACACAGCATTACCACAAAAAAAACAAACAAACAGCTTAACAACATTCCCTGTTGCTTTGTAATAAGGGGTAACCGCAAAGAAGTTACAAAACGAGGATCTGAAGCTCCCGGAGAGGCGAGCGCTCGCTCCGGCTATGGATTTGAGAGCCAAATGTTGACTGAGGGAGGGTGTCCTTCAGTGCTGAATAGGGCCTGATTGTTCTCCCCGACTGCACCACATGTGTACTTTTCAATAAGCCAAGAATCAGCATTGATCTGAGCAAACCGAGTACATAACTTAGCAGGCTAAAGCATCCGCACACACGCCCTGCCTGGCATTGTGCGAAAAAAAAAAAAATTGATGTGGCTATTAGTGAATGTCGGAATGTATTTAAAACATTATTATAGACACACACAGAGTGCAAAGCTTCTGTATATGTGTGTGTGTGTGTTTGTGTGTAAGAGGTCATTCTATTAACTTACACAGAAAAGTCGTCAAGTCATATAAGCGTTGCTACAATTTTTATTGACGCTAATGTGACAGGGAAGAGGTTGAGTAAGAAAGTGTATTATCAAGTGCGTCGTTCGCAACGTGGGTGGCTGTCCACGATTACCGCAAAGGTCTCTAGGTTTGAGTCGGTCCACGTGAACGGCGTCTTACGAAACAGTTGGATAAAACGTCCGGTTAGCGAAGGAATTGCGCGAACACGAAGATGTCACGTCGATCTCAAGCAAACTTCATGTTTACTTCTGATTTAAACTCTTTTTGTTGTTTAGTCTTGATAGAAAAAGTCCATTTGGATAAACACGTGTGTGTGTGTGTGTGTGTGTGTGTGTGTGTGCATGCGGATCAGTTTTTAAAGTATGCTTACTGTAAAATGCTAAAGTGCCCAAAGGGTTAAGGGTTAAACAAACATGCGAAATGATTAAATGATGAGGTTTTTATTCTAAATCTGCTTTAATGTCGCTAAAATTGCTTTTAGTGAAGTTTTTATAGTAATAAACTTACAATGAATAAGTAAATAACAGCAAACAAGGGGTTAAAAGAAAAGCTTAGTATTTAAATATTGAACTGTGTGTGTGTGTGTGTGTGTAAGGGAGAGAGAGCGCAGAAGGGAGAGAGAGAGAGATATTTGACAGGACGTGTCCTGTACCTTTAAGAAAGTGAGTTTATAGAACTTTCAGTACAGACCTCCAGGGGAAATTACCATATTTGGGCGCAGGAAGTGCTGGATTTTCTTCAAGTATGAAAGAGGCCACAATAGAAGGAGGTCAGAGGCCACCAGGTTTAGTGATTTACTGTATTCTGTTAGTCCAACACGCAATATTAACCCACTCACTACCGGCGCACCCACACACACTGCGTCATGCTGCTGTATTTACAGCTTTTACAAAGAATATCGAAGGTAAATACACACCTGAAGGAATCTGGAAACCTGAAATGGACCACTTGGTATTTTATCATTTAATTATGTTAAATTACATTTTATTAATTATTATTAAACAAATGTGCTGGTTGTGTTTAGCAATTCAATTCAATTCAATTCAATTCAATTTTATTTCTATAGCGCTGAACGGTGGCAAGGACAAACTCCCAGAGATGATGTAAGGAAGGAAATCTTGGGCGGAACGCAAAGTTCTAAGTTGAGCACAGGTTCAGCTCTAATTTCCACCCAGCAAACCCATCAAACATCCAATAATAAAAAACTTAATCATAAGACTGACCGCTGCAGCTCAGAGTCGCTGCCCGTCCATCATTAGCAGCAGTAAACACATCCAACCAGAAGAACAGCATCAGCATGAATCACGAACGTTGTGAGACGCCACCAGGAACACTGGGAGAGAGACAGATAGAGAGAAAGAATAATAAATGATGATGAACAGAGTATAAACATCTAAATAAAAAAACACACTTTAGATATATATATATATATAGAGAGATAGATAGATAGATAGATAGATAGACAGACAGATAAATAGATAGACATACAGACAGACAGACTGATTGATTGACAGACAAAAAGACAGACAAACAGACAGAGAGATAGAGATAGATAGATAGATAGATAGATAGATAGATAGATAGATAGATAGATAAAACAATAATTACATGCTGTTTCTGTGATTTGTAAAGAAAATGAAAGATTGTCTGGGATTCGAGTGTATTTCCTGCAGCTGAGATGCAAATGTAGTACATTTTGAATAAAACGTCCTGTTTAGCTGTTTACTCAGTGCAATCTGCTTTCCTCCACCTCCACCTCCATCCTGATTTCCTTACACACCCTGTGTTAACTTCCCTGCGTCTGTCCTCTACACTCTGCTTCAGGGTGCTTCGGGAAATGTGTGTGAAGGTTCTCAAACCTGATTTAATGTTTCAATCTCTGGTTCTTATTTTTCAGCTGAGTTTTCTGCCGTTTTCAGGAGATCGAATGAACACCAACGCTGTGCTGTTCTCAACTCTATCCTCCATCTAGTTCTTCCTAAAGTGGTAAATAGCACCAGTGCTGTTCAAAGACTCCACAGATTAACATGTGATCTGGAGTGCAATAATTCTGACTGTTATATATCACCTGTCTTCCTGTTTTCAGACGTGTCTGTAGATGATCCCTAACTGTGCTGTGCATGTAGTGATCATCTCATATACCCCAAACTGTCATTTAAAAACCTTCTATATGTCTGTTTACATAATCCATCCATCCATCCATCCATCCATCCATCCATCCATCCATCCATCCATCCACTTATCCATCCTCCCATCTATCTATCTATCTATCTATCTATCTATCTATCTATCTATCTATCTATCTATCTATCTATTCATCCTTTTAAATATATTATATATATATATATAGATAGATAGATAGATAGATAGATAGATAGATAGATAGATGGACCTACAGGCAGACAGACAGGCAGACAGACAGACGGATAGATAGACAGACATAAGTTGTTCACATCATCCATCCATCCATTCATCCATCCATCCATATGTCTATCCATCCATTCATCTATCTACAAAGTTTTAATTAGATAGCTAGCTAGATAGATAGATGGATAGATGGATGGACAGACAGATGGTTCCTCCTTGCATAAAGGGGTTAAGGACTTTTACGGCCCTGTCCAGCACTTTAGAGTAACTGCCTGTCTCCTGGAATCTCCTCCATGCTCCTGAGACACTGCAAACCTTCTCTCAATAGAACATATTGATGTTTCATCCTAAAGGAGTTGGACTGTCAGTGGAACCTCTGTAGGGTCCAGGTATCACCTCTCACCACCAGTACTGACACTGATTCTGGTCTAATGCAAAACCAGTAAAAAAAAACAGTTAAAAAGGTGAGGAGGTAATAATGTCTGTGGTCTTCACCTGCAAACCCCTTCCTGTCTGATCCTCTAATGCAGCTGCTGTTAATATCATTCAAACTAAAGCAGCTCAAACTGATTACCAGCTCATGTGGATGGAATGATTATGGCGTTAGTGTGGAGGAAGTGTGTAGAGTCCGGATATCCACATGATCCGCCGATGAATCAGCGTGAGTGATTCTTTAAAAGAAACTGGTACTGAACAGTAGATTTGTGTGAACTTGTGTAAAAGTAAAACACACTTGTGAAAGACGTGAACAGGAAGTTGCTGTTATAATCCAATGGGAGATCAGGATCCCGGCTCACCACACTGAGACGCCGCTGACTCAACATTTTCATCTAAATTGCTGATCAGTCTATAAAAGTTTTCTAAGAAAAAACTTCCTTTTTCCTTTTATCTTTCCTTTCCTTTCCTTTCCTTTCCTCGTTTTTTTCTCTCTTCTTTTCTTTTGTCCCTTTTTCTATTTTTTTCTGTCCTTCTCTCATCTTTCTCTACCTTTTTTTAATTTTTTAATTTAATTTCATCTTTTCTTTTTTTTTTCTTTTTCTGTTTTTCTTTTCTTTTCTTTTAATTTTATTCTTTCATTTTCTCGGCTTCTCTTTTACTTGAATTTTTTTTCTAATTTCGTTTCTTGCCTTTTTCCATTCTCTTTGTTGCTTTTCTTTTTTTCTGTATTCCTAATAGATTGATGATTCGCTTTATCTGCCCCACCTGCCCCACAGAGGAACCACTAATGCCACAAGGAAACTTTTAAACATAATAAAGTGGAAGGTTTATTTATGCTGCTAGTTTAAAGTGCATAATTCCAGCATATGTTTACCCAGGGCTGTTCCTCCAACAGAACAATTCCAAATCACAGTATCATAAGGGGTAAAATCCAAGACCACCACGTTGCCACTATAGGGCCCTTAAGCAGGGCCCCTAATCTTTAACTGCCAATTGTTCAGAAATGTAAAAAAAAGTAATACATTTTACATTAAAAGTTTGAGTTAAGAATAATTATGTAAATAGAATTGGGAGCTCGTCTGTCATCCTCAAAGCAATGCCCCCCCTCCCCCCAATGGCCCACCCTAAAGTACAAATTTGTTGTATTGTGTTGCACTTATAATTATTTTCTTTCCTTTCAGGTTCGTTCTGTTCCAGTGTGTTCCAGGTAATGTGTGTGTGTGTGTGTGTGTGTGTGTGTGTGTGTGTTCTTTTCCTCGCACCATGAGTCCGCCTCCTTGTGCCTGGAGGGTTTCTAGAAGCGAGTTGCGTCAGTAGGTCATGTCTGTTAGGCGGGGTTGCGAGCACGAGCTCATTCCTGTGGTTAGAAACTTTGCGTGTGATTTAAATGTTGGGATGTTCTTTTTATTGTCTCCACGGCAACCGGAGTCAAACAGGCGCAATGACGGTGTCCGGACGCTGCTTTGCTGAGCTAATGGAAAATTTCTTGTGTATAGAGGAGGGGTTATTGGGGCAAAGGAACAGACTGGGGGCATCTATCAAGCCACCAGAGAAAAAAAAAAAGGTTGATTGATGAAAGAAAGGTAAATTACGTAAGAAATGGAAAGCAGAGCCTGACGAGCTGCGGACTGACCTGTGTGATTTGTTTGCGCTTTGATGTCTAAAGCTGCAGATATTTTAGTGAGTTTAGTTACGTATGAAACCTTAATTCTGCTCATCAGACTGGATGGACGAGTGTGTAGAACATACCGAGTGTGTGAACGTGACCTGGGCTGAGCTCCACTGTACAGAGAGAGAGCTGCAATTAAGAGACAATGCGTAAAATGTGTAAAAGTGATTGAAAATAGAAAAATATCTTCTCTTCTCTTCTCCTATTTCTCTTTCTCTTCTATCTCTTCTCTCCCTCTCTAGTCCTCTGTGGCCTTGTTATTTTTCTGTTTTCTTTTTCTTTCATTATTTCTGTTCTTTTTCTGTGTGTGTTTCGTTGTTTTGTTTATTTGTTGGTCTTTTTTTTTTCCCTTTCTTTTTATTTCTTTTTTATTTTCTCTTCCGGCTCTCTTTTTTTTTTGTTTAAGGCTTATTGCTCTTCTCTTAATGGATTTTGATGCTAGTTTCTGGCATTCTAATATCGACATGTCCCACTTTGTCTGCTTCCTCTAATCTTTAACTCCATGTCAAAATTGTAATTTTTTTTATTTTTTCTTTTGAGTTGATATTTTCTGAATCTCTCTGTCCTTTGAGACAATTTTTCTTTTCTTTCTTTTTTCTTCTTTGTTTTCTCTTTCTGTTGTAGTTGGGGTTTTGTTTTGTTTTGTTGTTCCTTTTTTTCCGGCCCTCCTTTCTTTAGTTTTCTCGTTGCGTCAGTATTTTCGTTAGGCTTTTGTTTTTTTACTTTCATTCTGGGGTTCTTTCTGTGATTTAAATTTTTTCATTTTTTTTTTATCTCGGAAAAGTTCAGGCTCACTGTGTTTGAGCTTTCTCTCTGTTTTGTTATTTTTTTTTTCGGTTTATTCTTTTCTTATTTTAAAAAAACGTTGAGATGAAATTTCTCGTTTTTTTTGTTTTTTTCTTATGTTATTTTTGTTGCGCTTTCTGTTAAAGTCCAGATTGTTTTATCTGAGTTTTGTTGGCTATGAAACTGTTAATTTTGCCTTCAGACTGGATGGACGAGTTGTAGAACATACGAGGGGTGAGTATTCTGGGCTGAGCTCCATGTACTGAGAGAGAGCTTGCAATTAAGAGGACACTGTTAAATTAAGGTAAAAAAAAAAAAAAAAACTATTAAAATAGAAAAATCTTTATTCGTTCTTCTTTCTTTATTTCTCTTTCTTATATCCTCCCTTACTTTCCTCTTTCTCTTTCTGTTCGTTTCTTTTGCTTTTATGGTATGAACGTTCTGTTTCGTTTTTTATATTTGTTCTTTATTCTATTCTTCGTATATTTCTTTCTTCTCTTCTCTTCTCTTATTTCTCTTAACTATTTCCTGTTATTCATCTTATTGTTCTATGTTCGATCTTATTCTATTGTCATCTTCTCTCCTATTCCTACTTCCTTATTTTCCTATTGTTGTTCTGTTCTGTTCTGTGCTGTTTTGTTCTATTTCTCTTCCTCCTTTCTATTAACTTTCTCTTCTTTCTTCTTCTATCTTCTCTTAGTTTCTCTTTTGTCTTTTCTGTCTCTTTCTTCTTCTATTCCTTCTTTCTCCAGTTCTTTCTTTCTTCCTCTTCTCTGCTCTTATTCTCTTCTTCTCTCTTTCTCTTCTTTCTCTCTCTTATTTCTCTCTATTTCCCCGTTCCTTCTTCTCTTCTCTTCTCTTCTCTTCTCTTCTCTTCTCTTCTCTTCTCTTCTCTTCTCTTCTCTTCTCTTCTCTTCTCTTCTCTTCTCCTGCAGTTGACATTTGACACATAAGAACACAGAGGTATTCACAGCCGCTTTATCTGTCAGCGTCACACGAATCAGGTGTGTTTCTGTCCCCATGTATCGCGATACGGTAATAAAAGAGCGGAATAAACACGGCACACACAAAGCGCGCGGTAAACCGAAGCGTCACGGAGCGCGTGACAGCCAGGCGGCGATCAATTTAGCAGCTGATCCTCGTGGAGTGACGCCGCCGCTGGATGGTCCTTCGTGTGGAATTTCACCACTGCTTTTGTCTCACCACACAAGCACCCGGATGGTGTTTCCTCACTTGAAGTCCATGGCCTTTGTAGTATTAATGGCGAGGTGCCAGAGGTGATGAATAATTTCAGAGAAGTGCAGCGTCAGGGTCGACTTTCCTCCAGTCTTCAGCACACAACACCGCCTGATACTAAAGACTTTAATGGTATAAAAAAAGCAGTCAGAGGTGTCAGATTTCTGCAGAAGAATTTAAGCGATGCTGCTTTCTAAATATAGATTAGACCTGAAAATCGAGTGTCAGACTAATCAGAGCCAAATAAGACCGGCATCAATAAGGTTAACATTAGTAGCAGACACTCTAAGAGCAGATTGAAGGGCCTTGCTCAGGGGCCCAGCAGTTGAGGTTCGGTGGTGATGTGAATTGAACCCATGGTCTGATCAGCAGTCTAAACATGGAGTTTCCTCCTGTTGTTTTATTGTGTCCATGTTTATATTTGAGTTTGTCATGTGTCACTTCACACTGGTGGTTAATATAAAGCTCAACATTAGGGCACCACCCAAAATCGCAATCTTCCATGAGAAACTACGTATGTGAGGCGTGTAGCATGTATACGAATTTTTAGCTTGTGATTTCTCCTTAAAAGGTTTCCCGATGATGCACCAGCCCAGTTGGTGGATTAGCTCTTGGAGACCATAAGGCACTTTTCCAGTAATGATCTTGTATTCTAGACGGCCATCCGGACAAAACCATGGAAATGTCACTGCAGTATGGAACAACCTGCTGGTTTGTCTGGTCAAAGGAGAACCGACCCCATAACTGAACCTGGTTACTCCTGGTTACTTCCCGAAGCACCCTACCGATGGAGTTTTGGTTCCTTGCCGCTGTTGCTTAGTTGGGAACTCTTAATTTATAAGTAATAATTAAATTGAGTGTTTTAATGAGTGTTTAATCTTCTTCTCTTTTCGGCTGTTCCCTTTTAGGGGCCGCAGCGAATCATCTGTCTCCATCTAACCCTATTTTCTACATCCTCTTCACTCACACACACCAACTTCATGTCCTCATTTATCACATCCATATACCTCCTCTCTGCTCTTCCTCTTTACCTTCTGCCTGGTAGCTTCATTTCTACCAATATATTCACTATCCCATTTATCCTAAGTCACTTAAATTCTGTGTAGGTTCATCCAACAAGGAAAAAACACACATTTCACCCTAAGAGAAAACAGAGACTGGATCAAAATAATGACCAGAAAATACATTTTTTTATCAAACGTCCTATAAATTGTCCTACAAATCGGCAAACACACACACACACTTATAATTATATAATTACAAAACTACTATACTAAGATCTTCTAACAATGTATAAAATGCCTGAAAAGGATTCTTAACAGATTTCCTTGTGACATCACCAAAAACAGCCAAAATTATACCAACAGGTAAAACCGGTTGTAGGTAAAAAGTTGGCAAAATCTCACCGAGACAGAATCGAGAAGCTTCAGATGTTGAAATCAACAGAGATAAAGATTAACAGGAAACAAAACAGATAACAGATCAAGACTTGACTCTCTGGGACTGCAGGTATCTGGTGGATCATAAGTGGAACCAAGTAATTATCATCAAACTTATTTAAAATATTTGCTCACACACGGGATTTGTTTTGGTAATGATGTGAATGAAAAAAAAGAGATTTTTCTTCACGCTATACAGTCAGTTTCACACCAGAGTGTGGAGGCTTAGGGGTTCGAATGTTAGACTGCTGACTGGAAGGAAGGAAGATCACAGGTTAATTCCCAGCACCAGCAGGTTATCACCTCTGGGCCCCTGAGCAAGGCCCCCTTGATTGAATGAAACGTGTTGGATAAAGACGTGTTCCAAATAACGGAAATGCCTGAAAGGTTCATGTAGCGCACATGAGTTTGATTGGCGGTATGAGTTCAAGTGTTGTTTAGAGCGATTCTGATTATTTTTACTTGATCATCAAACCGATTGGCTGTTCGCTCATTGAAGGGCGGGACTTGTGTGATGCAGCCTCATTTCTTTGTCAGTCTGTGACCTGTCTTTACTTCCTACACTGTCTGGTTTCACTCATTTGTTTGTTAGCAAGGGCGCAAATGCACATGAAAATGTGTGTGTATGTGTGTGTGTGTGTGTGTGTGTGTGTGTGTGTGTGTGTGTTTGTGCACATTGTGTATTATAAATATTTAAAATTTCACCCTCAGCGCCATTGTTGATTAAGGATCTGGGTTCAAACTTCATCATGGCTACGTTGCCACTGTTGGGCCCTTTAGTAAGGCCCTCAACCCTTAAGGGGTGTCATATCATGGTTGACCTCAACTGTCTAAGCCAAGTGATGTATGAAAAAAAGAATTTCACTGTGATGTAATAAGTAAGTGACGAATAAAATCTTAAATAAAATATTTTGTCATATAAAAGATCTGATTTTTTCAGAGGTTTTTATCTCACATTTAAGCATGTTTACACTTCAGATTGATTTAAATCGAACCCGGACAGACGGTGGGCCTCGTCACAGCTCCGAGGACCAGCGATGTTAAGCTGGGGGTAATGGCTGTGCGGAATTTTGCATGTTCTTTGTGTATTTGCATTGCTCTGTTCTCCGATTTCCTTTTGATGTACAGAAAACGTCCGAGGATGTGGATTGGCTGCAGGGTCACATGGTGCGTTATGATGCTACATTAGCGAACTCTCCTGCCTCCATTTCGGTAGCGTTACGAGGATTGTGTCTAACCGGGACAAACCGATTAAACTTCCTGTTCTTCTTAAATATTTTTATTTTTTGATTATAGTTTTGATTGAAATTTATTTGCTCAAAATTAAGACAATGTTACCCAAAAATGGGTGACACTTTTCTATTTCATGCTTTATCACCAGTTCAGTCAGAGGGACTTGGCTGATGGAACGACATTACAAGGGTTAAACCAGATAAATGAATAAATGAATCATTGAGTTTTACACAAACTTGGCAGCTTGTGTGTGTGTGTGTGTGTAAGCCGTCCACACGGAGCCTGCTTATCACTCTTATCTATCAATTCTGTGCTGTTTAAGGAGGCCTAGTCAATGTTTATCCATGGTGCAGGAAGAACTCGTGTAAAATGTAACTCTGGAATTCCGTCTAGTTTTTGTAGGAAACCTGCAGTAAATTCTTTCACCATTACAGGTTTGTGCACCGGCGAGACTTCGATACGGACAAAAGCAACCTGCTATAAATCTGCTAACCTGCTATAAATCTGCTAGCCTGCCAAATCTGCTAACCTGCTATAAATCTGCTAACCTGCTAAATCTGCTAACCTGCTATAAATCTGCTAACCTGCTAAATCTGCTAACCTGCTAAATCTGCTAACCTGCTATAAATCTGCTAACCTGCTAAATCTGCTAACCTGCTAAATCTCTGCATGCAGCTGTCAATCGATAATGTATTTAATTTTAACCAATATATATTTTAGATATATACTAATCTACAAATCCAGTCCAATCCAATCCAATCCACCCTCACCTAATTCATACTATTCTGTTCTGTTCTGTTCTAATCTATTTCAATTCAATTTAATCGAATCTATTCCAATCTAATCTAATCTGATAGATTCTAATATATTATAATATATACTCATATAATCCAATCCAATCCGATCCAATCCAAACTATTCTATT
Organism: Bagarius yarrelli; assembly: GCA_005784505.1. Lineage (NCBI taxonomy): Eukaryota > Metazoa > Chordata > Actinopteri > Siluriformes > Sisoridae > Bagarius > Bagarius yarrelli. Next base: position 1,727,156 of record VCAZ01000078.1, read on the forward strand.
CTATTCTATTCTATTCTATTCTATTCTATTCTATTCTATTCTATTCTATACATTATTCATTATTAATTAATAAATTTATACATTTAATTGAATCTAATCTAATCTAATCTAATCTAATCTAATCTAATCTAATCTAATGAGTCTAATATATTCCAATCCAACCTATTCTATTCTATTCTATTCTATTCAAATCAAATGTAATCTATTCTAATCTATTCTAATCTAATGTAATCTATTCTAATCTAATCTAATTTAATCTAATCTAATAGATTCTTCTAAAAATAGGCTCTCTAATAGATAGCATGTCAGATGTAGTTGAGTAATAAAATCACTCCAGCTGCAGCTGAAGGTTCAGGAAATCCTGATAACTGAAATACTTTTTCTACTTAAAAATAAGTGATTGCGCTATGAGAAGCTTTAGATCTTTAGCGGTTTACAGTATCAGGCTAAGCTCCAGTCGCTCACATAAATACCTGTAGAAATCCATCACCGCTCTTAAGTAATCTATGAGTGACAGGTGAAGACAGACGACACACCTACACACACCCCAACGTACCTGAAGACATCTATCATGTGCACGTTTTCACACAAGCGTCTTAAATGTTTTTCTATGTTGTAACATTTACATTTTTCTTTCACTGGAACTGCGAGACTCAAACCCTGTCCCAGCATGACAAAGTCCCTGTGCACAAAAATCCTGAACCAAGGGTTCTAAACACCTTTAGGAACCCTGACTGAACCCCAGACCTCCTCATCTCAACATCTCATTAATACTGCTGTAACCAAATGATCAAATCCACACAGTCACATGACCCACATTCAGTCACATGACCCAATCTAGTGGAAAAGCTGAACAGACATCTGGAGATGATTATAGAAGAAAGGATCTTAACAAACATAATGATCAGGTGTCTCAGTATTTTGTTGTCTGTTTAAGTGGTAATAAAGTGGTATAAGAATCAGTTTTCTCGGCTGCACTGAATCTCAGCTGTCTTTCTGTTCTTCTTTCTTTTATACTTCCTCTGTTGAAACAGTGAAGGGCAGATGTTTTAGTCACCTCTCTGGCATGGCAGTAGCTGTCAGTACTCAGGACTGAGACCTCTTTGTGCCAGAGGGACACCATGATACCGGGAACGTGCAAGACGAGCGCTTGCTGTCTCTCAGAGCCAACATAGAGATTAGAAAAACACCGTTTCTAAAGAGGATCAGTAGTGACGCCGTTAGACTAAAAACTCAGTATAATAAAGTAATAATAATAATAATAAGAAGAGAAATAACAAAAAATAAAATAAGTAAAAAAGGAAATAAACACACAGATTCATTAAATGAACAAAAAAAAATCAATAAATCTGGTAATTTCTTAAAAGTAAATTTATTGATAAAATACACAGCTTAAAAATAAATTTAAGCAAGAAAAAAAATCCTAAATACACACAAACTGATTAAATATTTATGTCTTTATGTTCACATTTTTATTTAATTATTTAATGCATTTTAATTCAACCATATTAACTATATAAACTATAAACTATAATATTCAGTATAAAACTCATATTACACAATTTTTTAGAAACTTTTAATACAAAAATTCATTTAATACATAAATTTGTAATGATTTTATTTTTACAATATTTATTATTAATTAATAAATTTATACATTTTTGAACTACATCAAATTAAATCTTAATAAAAAATAAAAACGTAACTTTTAGCTTTATAATTATACATAATACAGTTCAATTGGTTTTTTTTCACTGTTTATGTTTATATATAAATAATTCTGTTTTTCATTTCAGTTAGTTTTATTAAATTATTTTAATTACACTTAATTAACACTCAATTACAGTTTAATTAACATGGCACCGACTTTGATTTTGTCGAGTAAAAAAATGACCGTAATGTTTATAATATACATTAAATTTCACACAGCATTTCTAAGAATAAAAATTAAAAATAGTACAAACTGAAGAGGTGTTTAGTGTTTAGTGTTTAGGGTTTAGTGTTTAGGGTTTAGTGTTTAGGGTTTAGTGTTTAGTGTTTAGTGTTTATTGTCTGCTTTTTATTGCTTATCATTGACGCAGTCTGCGGCCATGTTGGTTTGTTATCACTAACTGAATCATCATTTACAGTATCAGGCTATGCTACAGTTGCTCACATAAATACTTGTAGAAATCCATCACCGCTCTTAAGTAATCTATGAGTGACAGGTGAAGACAGACGACACACCTACACACACTCCGATGTATAGCTACGTCATACAAACAAATGCTAATGACGCAAATAAGCACAGGTTTTGTTCTCTCAAATGTTTTGTTGAAGCTGACAGCTACACCATGTAACTATTTAATCTCGTCGGTGACGGATAAGTGCAGTTTTCCAGTTACATCACCATCATCTTCTTCACCTCACTTTAATTCTTGAGGAAGTTTCGATCCTGAAGCCACCACTTATAAGGTTTATTTAGCAAATTCACCTGATTGACCATCCAATTCCAGATGTTCTTCTTCCTTAAATCATCCCTGTTCTACTGAGTAGGTTTTTCACCAGATGATGTCATGTGACTGTGTGGATTTGATCATTCAGTTCCAATAGTATGAGTGAGATCAGACACTAATGTTGAGGTTTGGAGGTCTGGGGTTCAGTCGGGGTTCCAGTTCATCCCAAAGGTGTTCAGTTGAAAGAGGTTGAGTCAGAATCAGGACTCTGTACAGGACATGAGAGTTCTTCTACTGCAAAACATTCAGAACACAGCATGTCCTCATGGAGATCAGGGGGTTTGTGCACAGGGACATTGTCATACCAGGACAGGGTTCGAATCTTACAGTTCCGGTGAAGAAATGATGGAATAATACAACATTTTAGCAGACGCTTTTATCCCGAACAATTTATATCGAGGTGCTGGGACTCGAACCCACAATCTTTTGGTAAGCTGATAAGGATGAGTTTTAGAAGCAATTGGGTTTATAACAGGAATTTTTTATTAATGATTAAAAGAGAAATATTGATACATCATAATAAAATGTTACAAGGAAGTATGTTTTATATGAGGAACTGGGTTTGCCTAATAATAATAACTAAGAAATAGGGATTGCGCAATAAGATGTCATAACATGAGGTAATAATTCAGAAGAAAAAAAGTTAAATAAAACCATGAAGGTAAATTAACGAGCAGCAATATAGCGAGGGAAGTTAGCATAGCGGGGTATAAATCAGGGAGAGTAAAGCAGGGGAGCAGGCAGAAGATCCTAAAGCCACAAGAGATGCAAGCTAGAACCAGCACTAACTTTAACCAGCACTTAGCGTTAGCATCACTAAACTGCAAAGTGACACTTTTAGCCGTATTCAGGGTTCAGTGTGCTGCGGTCAGAGACCCTGTGCACCGGGGTGCGTCTGGTGTTTTAGCTTGGATAATAACCAAATTTTAGCTGCTGATCTACAAAATGACCACATTGTAAACGCTTTTCTTTTGTCACATAGACTTTTTTACAGCACAGTGAAAGTCTTTTTTCGCATATCCTATTATAGTAAGTTGGGGGTCAGAACGCAGGGTCAGCTATGATACAGCGCCCCCTGGAGCAGGAAGGGTTAACAGAGGAACCCAACAGTGGTTGGCTTGCCGGTGGTGGGGCTTGAACCCAGGTCCTCCTGGTCTCCAGATCAACTCAAGAAGCCGAAATGGGTTTGATATCAGTGTTTAATCTGAAGATACAGGAAGTGGTTTAGCGCAGTGGATAAGGTGTTGGACTGCCAACTGGAAGATTTGATTTCCAGCACCAACCATTTACATTTACAGCATTTGGCTGACGTTCTTATCCAGAGCGACTTAAATTTATCTCTTTTATACAGTTGAGCAATCGGGGGCCTTGTTAGGGGCCCAAAAACAGTGACAATTTGGTGGAGCTCTGAGTTAAACACAGATCTAATCTCCAATTAGCGGTCCAACACCTTAAACCACTTGCCCACTGCTGGGCCTTTGAGCAGGACCCTAAGCCCCTCTGGATAAAAGTGTCTGCTAAATGCCAGACATATAAAATGTGAGAATTTTTTTTTTATTATTTTTTATAAAAATGCTGCCCCTAGTGGCACCACTACTCCAAAAGACATGGAGGGAAATCTTTCCAGTCTCCCTAAACGTATAAAAACTTTCAAAAATAAAGGGAAAATAAATTTCACATTTTTTTCACTAAAATAAGACTTTTTTTTTAAATATTTTTTTTTTTGTAATTGATTAAAAATGGATTTACATTTCAGGTATTTTGCAGCAGTCCAAAGTGACTCATATTTATCTAATTATTTTTATCCAAACAAACAAACCGGCTGAGGGTTACGGGCCTTGCTCAGGGGCCCAGCAGTGGCATCCTGGCTGTGTTGGGAAATTGAACCTACAACCTTCTGAGCAGCAGAAAAAAACACCTTAAACATCAAAGCTATTACAGAATAAGTGCATGTCGCTAACTGTTAGTGATACCGCCCTTAACGAACAGATGATTACAACCGCTAAAAACGTCAAAACGGTCACCCCACCACCCCACCCACCCAGGTATCAGCCCTCTTTGTTAATGTGTTTTGGGCACCGTGCCAGTATTTTGTATCCCGCGGCTCTGACTAGTAGGACTCGGGGTGTGAAAAGAAAATATTACACAAAACACTACAAATTCTTTACAGCTTTAAAAGTTTACTTTTCATATTAGCTTCTTATTAACCGCCACTGTGGGAGTGAGACACCATAAACGTCCTCAATGAGCAACATGGTTACATTCATACCGTTCCATTGAGCTCATTGACTCCTCCTCTGGAAAATTATATATATATCTATATATATATATATATATATATATATATATATATATATATATATATATATATATAGATATACGCTGACATTAAGCGTGACACGAGACACGCTCGTCCTGTATTCAGTGTCCACTCTGACTCAGATTCAGGTATCTGTCCAGACACGTTAGCTGGGAGTGCTACACGTCAAGCGCACGTCTGTTAGCTCCAGCTTCTTTTGTCACTGGAATGAGGTGAGAGAAGATGCAGTTATGTTCTCTAATCCATATTTTATAGCTGTCTTAGTAACCAGAATAACAAAACACCTCTTGTATGTTCCTCGGTTTGCACGTCAAAAGCTTTAGTCTCTGGACACGTGGGCTTGGAAAAAAAATTTCCACTGTTCGGAAGACGCTAATTTTTTAAATACATACTAAGCGGGTTGAGGATTAAGGGGCCTCATTTAGGGGCCAACAAGTGGTAAACTATCAATGTGTTTTAGAAGAACTTTTAATTTCAGCTGCTTTGGTAATTTTATAATTATATATATATATATATATATATATATATATATATATATATAGATATCTATATATATATGAAATAAATATATATAAATTTATATAAATATTTTTTTATAATTATTTTTATGCCTATATTTTTAATAAATATTTTTACGATATTATGTTTATCTGTCACGTCTTTAAACATATCTGTTATGCTTTCTTTTATTAAAAAAAAACGAATGTATTTATTTTACATTTATTATAACTTATTTTAATTAATTTATTCATTTATGTTTTTATCACAGTCCAGAGCCCAGACTTGATGTTCGTCATCACTGAGCACCAAAAACTGAAAAAAACAAGAGAGAACACGTGGCATTGAGGCTGAACATCTCCCTCTAGTGTTCGGACCTGCAAACTGACTTTGGTTTCTAATATTTTAAAATACAATTAAAATATAAAAAAAATCATTTTAATGATAAAGTTTAAAGATCTTATAATTTGACCTACAAGCCATCAGCAGTGGAAAAAGCGTTTTTCTTCCTCTTAGTTACTATTGTGAAAAAGATTTGTACTTATTATTAAAATCTTGCAAGTTTTTTTTTTGTTTGTTTAACTTAAATGCTTTAAGGGACAAAAGGAAAACCACACATTTTCTAAATTATTTTTATTTGAATAATTTAGGTGCTTGTTTTAACTCCTAATGTATTTTTCCTGATTTATATTTGTTGGAAAATCAAATAAATAAATAGGAAAACCAGTGGTGGTGGTGGTGGTGGTGGTGGTGTGTGGTGTGTGTGTGTGTGTGTGTGGGGGGGGGGGGGTTGTTGCCCTTGTGTACCCTTATTTACGGTAACAACAGAGCAACAACATTGTAGGTTTTTGTAGCTAATTTTGCAATTGGACCAAACACAAATAAAAGTCACTGAAGGGGAAACGGCGGCAGGTTGAGAAAGACGCTTTCGCTTCTGGCTTTATTTTGGTAATGATTTTATCTTGTGAACAAACGGAGATAAAGAGAAAAACCAGATGGTTTAATCTTCTGTGTTTCTGTGTTGATGAACAGGTCATACAGGCTGCACTGTGTCACAGGGGTTTTTTCATTCATTTTATTACCTTATATATGACAACTACACTATCAAAGGGAAGGTGTACAAGACAGTGGTGGGACAGCTATGATGTGTGGATTAGAGACAGTGGTGGGACAGCTATGATGTATGGTGTAGAGACAGTGGTGAGACCAGCTATTATGTATGGTTTAGAGACAGTGGTGAGACAGCTATGATGTATGGTTTAGAGAGTGTGAGAGACAGTATGATGTGTTTAGACAGCTATGATGTATGGTTTAGACAGTGGTGAGACCAGGCTATGATGGTTATGATGTTATGGTGTAGAGACAGTGGTGATGAGACAGTGGTGAGGTTTACAGATGCTATGATGTATGGTTTAGAGACAGTGATGAGACAGGTGAGACAGCTATGATGTATGTTGGTTTAGAGACAGTGGTGAGACCAGCTATGATGTACGGTGTAGACAGTTAGAGACAGTGGTGAGACAGCTATGATGTGTGGATTAGAGACAGTGGTGGGACAGCTATGATGTATGGTGTAGAGACAGTGGACAGTGGTGACAGTGAGTGAGACAGCTATTATGTATGGTTTAAAGACAGTGGTGTGAGGCTACAGCAGCTATGATGTATGGTTTTAGAGACAGTGGTGGTATGTAGACAGTGCAGCAGCTATGATGTATGGTTTAGAGACAGTGGTGAGAGAGCAGCTATGAGTATGTTTAGAGTGGTTTAGAGACAGTGGTGGAGACAGCTATGATGTATGGTTTTAGAGAGCAGCTAGTGGTTGTTGATGGGACAGTGGTGAGCAGCGCTGAGGAGGAAACAGGTGGCAGAGCTGGAAGTAGCAGAGCTGAAGATGTTGAGGTTTTCTCTGGGAGGGACGAGGTTGGACAGGATTAGGAACGATTAGGACGGCTCATGTTAGATGTTTTGGGAAGAAAGTCAAGGAAGCACAGATTGAGATGGTTTGGACATGTCCAGAGGAGGGATAGTGATTATATCGGTAGGAGGATGTTAGAAATGAAGCTACCAGGCTGAAGGTAAAGAGGAAGACCAAAGAGAATGTATATGGATGTGATACATGAGGACATGAAGTTGATGGATGTGAGTGAAGAGGACGTAGAGGACAGGAATATTGGGGGGGGGGCAGATGATTTGCTGTGGAGGCAGCAAGAGAAGATAAAATAATTTGTTTAGATTTCCTTTTTTACTGGTGCAGAATTAATGTCTTATATAAATAAAAGCTCAAACACTCCTGATAAAATTCGACCTTTTTTTGTGTTAAAGGGGTTAAAAAGACATTTTACCAATAATTACGCTTCATCCGCATTCCTGTATTTACAGAAATAAAAAGCAGATAAGGCTGAAATAAACCACCTTTTCTCCTGGTAGTTTGCACACACACTTACACACACACACACACACACACACACTTATAGGCTTATGACCATTTCCAGCCCACAAACAGCAATCAATCAAGCTCTGATTCATGATCTCCGGAAGAACACAAACGATGAAGGAAGGGTGGAAGAGATGGATAAAGGGAGGGAGGGATGAAGGGGTGGCAGCTCTAACATCTCCTGGGACTTAAGGATTAAAGACACTCTCTGGAGGGATCATTAGCCCATATGATTTTCTAAAGATCCAATGATACACCATCAGCCCGAACTCCCTTTTCGCTTCTCTGACTGCATACCGAGCTCCCTGGGGTACGAGTGGTATGTTGGTGTGGGGCAGTTAGAAGTCTGGGTCCTGTCAGCGAATGCTTGATATCACGCTCGTGCTTGGATGTGTATGTAGGGTGTGGACGGGTTTGTATTTTAGAAACACACCTAATGCTATAGGAACTAAAATTAAGTGTTGATTAAGTTTGATTTCTCAGCAGGATTTGGATTAGTCTTTATTAAATGTCAAGCACACCAGGCTGATCGAGAGCGAAAAAGAGAGCATGCAGTGTTGCCAGGCAACCACCAGGTGGCAGTAGTTTATCAGATTTTGTTTGTTGGTGGCTCTTCAAAAAAAAAAAAAAAAAAGGTAACTTCTTATTTCTGAATCTAAACTTGGCAACAAGCCATCATTAGATCCAGGACTGTTTTCTGGCCTAATTAGCACCTGATGTTTTCTTCATTAAACTGACTCCGAAAGTCCCACTGAGATCCTCGTAATCTCATGACAGATTGTCGAAATTATGACAAACACGGCCGTAATTAAGACATCAACTAACATTGACATAAACAAAAATAAACACGTCAGCCATTTTTTTAAAATGAGTGAATTAATTCAGAGATTTAAAATTAAAAATGAGACCAGAATAAATTGGTGGGTGACGTGATGCGTTTTATGAACCGTATGATGACATCAGCATTACTGGGAGTGACAGTACAGCATCCTCTCTCTGTTCTAGCTGAAAGCCTCGGCTCTGTCTGTCTGAGCTCATGAGCCCCGACTGTCCCATCAGCGAAGTCCAACATCTTTCCTGCTCTAATTGTTCCAGGCCCATTAGCGCACATCCATTAAAGCACTCGTCTGTTCCCCATTTTCCGTCCCTCCCTCACTTTAGAGCACCCCTGAGACGCTCGGCGTGCAGCTGGCAGGATGGGAACAGGTGAGTGTTTGAGTTTGTATGCAGCAACGTAGCTTGTGACCAAAACCATGATGACACTGATGGATCCTTAAACCAAACTCACACACGAGACACATGCTGTAGGCTGCTATTCAGTAAAAAGTAGAAAAAAAGCATTAGCATTAGCCAGAGTTTTGCTGGCTAAAGTGGGGCTAATGTGTTAGCTTGTTGACTGGAAGAAGCTTCTATCACTGGACCCCTGAGGAAGACCTCTAACCCCCAAACTGCTCAGTTGGGAATATAAGACTATAGTGAGACTATAATGTCTTTACATTTACACTATAGTGGGATTATAGTGAGACTATAGTGAGAATATTTTGGGGTTATTTTGAGACTATAGTGAAACTATACTGGAATTACATTTAGACTATAGTGGGATTATAGCGAGACTATAGTGGGATTATAGTGAGACTATAGTGAGACTATACTGGAATTACATTGAAACTATACAGAGACTAAAGTTATAATTAGACTATATCATGAGTTATAATTAGACTATACTGAGACTATAGTAAAACTATACTTGGATTACATTGAGACTATAGTGAGACTATACTGGGATTATATTAGGACTATATTAGGATAATATTGAAACTATACTAAGACTGTAGTGAAACTATACAGGGTTTATATTAATACTATACTAAATCTATACTAAGACTATAGTGGGGTTATATTGGGACTATACTGAGACTATAGTCAAACTATATTGGGATTACATCGAGACTATAGTGAAACTATGCTGGGATTATGTTGAGACTATATAAGGATTATATTAAGACTATACTAAGACTATAGTAAGACTATACTGGGTTTAAATTAAGACTAGACTGAATCTATACTGAGACTATACTAGGGTTATATTAGGACTATACTGAGACCATATTGAGACTATATCAAGACTATACTGGGGTTATATTTGGACTATACTGGGACTATATTGAGACTATAGTGAGACTTTGCTGGGGTTATATTAAGACAATACTGAAACTATATTAAGAGTATACAGAGACTATATATATATGAGACAAATAATTGCATAAATTGCATCTATATTAGACAAATATTTCCATAAATACTGTGCCAATTTCCAGCATCCGTCTTTTTTAATGCAACCATAACTATTTTTCATGCCTGGCATCAGGAACCCAACCAAACCTTTCAGCTGTAAGATTCCTTGGCTTCACTTAGACGTGTTGAAACAACGACGCATGTTAGGAAACACACAGTTCCACAGCTCTGGCGCGCCGGAGTGCTCGTCGCTTTTTTCTGTCCCAGTAAGTTCAGAGTGTTACATAAGACTGCACACCTTTCCAAGTGGCCCCGCAAAGCCGAGTCATCTACAGAGGCGAAGTCAGTGAACATATTTATTTCAGCAAGAGATCAAGCCTTGTTCTAGGCGTGAAATTCCCTCACACTGTCATCCTCTGAAGATACATTTTTCATAGGGCGCCATGTGCCTCACTGTCACTCATAGCTGCAGGGCATTAAAACCAGAGCATAATACAACAGGAGGAGAAGGAGGGGAGAAAGACAGTAAGATTAAATATTAAACTCTTACTCTTCCCTAACACCAGAAGCCACTTGTTCTATAGTCCCTAAAGAAAGAAGCAAGAAGCTTCAGGATCAAGGCCAAGGGGCAGAGGTCACTGCAGTGTGGAAGTCTGAGGGAACAGGAAACACACAAGCTGTCCATCATTCAAAGCTTAATGATCTCCTGTGGTGAAGCTAAGCTAGAGAGAACACCACTGCTTTCATTACTACCACCACCACCACCATCACTGCTCAATCAAGAACCTCCTGGCTTTTCCTCCTGCTATGCAAACAACGTCTAACCAGTGGAATGCTAGCAGCTACAGTTTGATACGAGTTGCATTTCGTGACTGTCTATCACCGATCAACGCGGTTGTCCGTCAGGTGGTAGCGTAGCCGCTAAGTGAGCGCACCGCACACTGCGAGCTGTCGACACGATGAGCCCCAAGCAAGCTGACTTCACTAAGCTTCATGAAATATGGATCTGTATATATGTGAACAAATTCCCACTGCAAACTCACACAGACACAAATCCGATCCAGTGAGCTAATGATACTCAGATCGGGCTTGTCAACACAAGATGGAGCTCGAACCACAAAAACCGATGGGGAGAATTAAAGACTAAGAAACATGCTGGAGAAAAAAAACCCTTAGCAAATCTTACTTAGCATCTAATCTGTTGTGAATGTCTAAAAATGTCTCCTTAGCATCATTGGTTGTATCTTCTTCTTCTTCTTCTTCTCCATCTTCATCATCATCTTCTTCTTTTATTTCATAGTAAAACCTCATTGTGTCATTATCCTTTAACAGGAACACGTCCTCCATTTTAAAAAAAGCTTTACAAATGTCGATACAGCGGTAGCGTCTGTGCTAAACCTCTAAATATCCTTCACTTTGCTTTTTCTTCACTGTGCAGAAGACTGAAAATGTAATTTGTGTCAGGGAGGCAGTTTTGAACTTGAATAAGGGCGGCGGAGAAAGGGCTCGGTTAATGGGACCCTGGCCGGGGGCTTTAAATATTGCATAGCTGACAGAGTGAAACATTTCCACCTCTTTGACTAGCTCTCACTCCAGTTTTTGGAAACCAAGCGGAAAACCCATTCCGTCTACATACAACAAATAATTGTTACATTGAGGTTTTTTTTATGGAATGTCGCAGTTCCAGAATGCGTCACTGGGTCCTGAATAACAGATAGATAGATAGATAGATAGATAGATAGATAGATAGATAGATAGATAGATAGATAGATAGATAGATAGATAGATAGATAGAAATAGATAGATAGATAGAAATAGATAGATGGATGGATGGATGGATGGATGGATGGAGGATGGATGGATGGATGGAATGGATAGATAGATAGATAGATAGATAGATAGATAGATAGATAGATAGATAGATAGATAGAGCAACAGTAGCATCGTATAATATAACAGTAGCATCGTGACTATACTGAGCCTACTAAGAGACTATAATAAAACAATAGTGAGACTATAATAAGACTATAGGGAGACTATAATGAGATTATACAGAGACATTAATCAGACTATAGAGGGACTATAATGAAACTATAATGAGTCTATATTGAAACTATACTAGGACTATGCTGAGATTATACTGTGACATTGATGGGACTATACTAGGACTATACTGAGACATTAATGAGACTATACTAGGACTATAATAAGATTACTGCAGTGTGACAAGATTTTCTGCTATAGTAACCTTCTCTTCTGTAATTCTACAACCTGCTATATATTAGATAAGATTAGATTAGATTAGATTCAATTTTGTTGTCATTGTGCAATGTACATGTACAGAGCCAATGAAATGCTAAAAATATTGAAAATAAAATTTGACGGACTCATGATCCTTTTATGAATTGCTCACGAGACAATCAGTTAGATTTCAGATATAAAATAATCTCTAATAAAAAAAAAAAGAAAATCGCAATATTTGCATCAACTCTGTTCTTATTGCACAGCAGGCGGGACTCCATATCCTGCAGTTGTTACTGCTAATCCGCTAGTGTCATTATCTGGCCATCAACTAATCAATAAATCCCATCAGGCCTCACTGTGAGAACAATCTTTCCTCAGTAAAAAAAAGCATCAATAATCCTGGCCCGATTTATGTTTTTTTGTGGTAAAAATTTTTTAAAGCATGAGGACGTAATGTCTAGCTGATGTCTTTTAGCTTCGTCTGACAAATTTGCAATTGTAGTAAAACGAAAAAAGGAGCAAAAGCCGAAACAGTCGATTTACGCTCATATTTTCATGCGATGATCAAACGGTTTGACTTTTAGACAATATCTGTTTTGTTTTTATTGTAAGTGTCAATCTGGCGGTGTAATTAAACGCTAGCGTCCGGCAACATCCCATTTCCGCTTAACGTTCCGTTAACTCACTAATACTGGCGCTGGTACCGAGCGATGGTGATAACTGGCTGCAGGGCCCAAACATATCATCCTTTAGCTGGACGTGTATTCCACACCTGCTGCTACTGGTGGTGTGGTGTGCTTTACAATAGCAACAGATTGTCCTTTTTTCAGCCACTGGGACAAACAATAACAGACCTCCATTCTGCCAGAGGGTCTGTTATTCAACGGCAAAGGAACCATAAAGAAAGGCCTGGATTTCCAATTGCTTTGAGTTTCCACACGTTTTCTTTCTTTTCTTTTTTTTTTTAATTATTATTGATAAAAAAATAGTTTGTTTATGCTTGTCCGTGGTTTTGTTGCGAGGTTTATTACCGTTCTTGGGCCGTCTGTTATTCTAGCGAACATGTAAAGAAAAGTCAGTTATCGTGTCTGATTACATATGAAAATGCAACACAAAGCTATCACATTACAAACTGAACGCTTTACGCTTCTATCCTGTCCTTCGCTACTGGTGGGAGGTTCTGGCTCAGTGATTAAAATGTTGGACTGCTCACCAAAACATTGTTTTAATATTCGACACCACCGAGCTGCAACTGCTGGGCTCCTAAGCGAGGCCCCTAATCCTCAACTGCTCAGTTTGATGAAATATAGAGTCGCTCTGAATGAAAACATCTGCTGAATGCCAGAAATGTAAATTCCTTTGTGTCAGAAGCTTTCTGGATGTCTTAAACGTCCTTATCCAGTTGTCCTTATCTTGCTTAAGGGCCTCACTGGTGGCAGTTTGGTGGTCCTGGGAATTGAGCCCACAATCTTTTGATCAGCAGTCAAACACCTTAACCACTGGGCTACGACTTCCCCAACACGGTGTGTCTTTAGCACCTTTGCTCTGGAAACCTGTTAGACACATCCGAGCTCTCTTTCCAAAAAAAAATGTAAAACAAAGCTGGGAGATTGTCATGAAGCGAGGCTAAGTGCTGCTGATTGATCGCAGTTAGGTCAGATCTACCGTCCCGCCGGGCTCTGCTCTGTGATCCAGGTAATGCCTGATCATGGCTGGCTGGTGAGGCCTTACTAACAAGAGAAGACTGTCTCATCCATCTTGAGGAAGTGCTCTATGGAACATATTGATCCAGAAAAAGAGAACAAATCCCAGAAAAGCTGTTCCTCTGTTCCTCGAAAGACCCCCCCCCCCCCCCGCCCCCCAAGCTGCACTCCAGGGTGACATGGCTCTGGATGCTGGTGAGGGGGAATAGGGGGTGGTGGTGATTGGAGTACCATGGGATCCCTGGGTGATGATCTGAGAAGTTAATACCACTCCATCACTGCTATACAACGGTTCTCAGTTTAACGCTGGAATCCGAGCGGACAAATTATTAGCTCACGGTCGATAACGTTCACAAGTAATCAGGAGAGAAACACACGCTTATTGGCACATACTTCGATAAAAGCACAAAGGTGGATTTGAGGAAAAATACCAAACATTAATCAGAGATCATTATCACAGTTTATGTCTAGTAAAACTTTTCAGAAGCCATCGATTTAACACAGACGGGGACGTCCACACGGGGAAGCGTCCAACCGTACAAATGCTACCATTTACTACACAATAACTGGATGAATCATTTTAACAGTGCTTTGATGTGCAATGTTGTGCTCCAGGGACTCAAAAAAGTCCCCTTACCTGTACATTCACATAATTGTGTCTTCTTCAAAACTGTCCCACAAATTCTGAAGCAAACCAATTGTCTTTGTATGTTATAGCGTTCCATTAATTCTTCACTGGAACCAAGAGACTCAGACTCTGTCCCAGAATGACAATGTCCCTGGACACAAAACCCCTAATCTCCATGAAGACATGTTGTGTTCTGGGTGTTTTGGAGTGGAAGAACTCTCATGTCCTGATTCTGACTCTGACTCCACTGTGTGATGAACCAGAACTCCGACTGAACCCCAGACCTCCTCATCTTCACACGAAGATGTCTAATCTCACGAATATTATTATAACCGAAATGATCAAATCCCCACAGTCACATGAAACAAGACTTTCCAGAGGTTTGGAGGTGATTATAGAAGAAACATCTGGAATAGGATGTTTAAAAATACAGATGGATTTAATACTTTTATGTATATAGTGAATATTCTTTTAATTCTATGGTATAACAGTTAGGAGTCCAACATAAAAGACCTGAAGTTAAAATAACCGGCTTACAATCATCAGCCTGGGCTTCCCACCTGACGCAGGACGAGACCCCAACGGACAAAGCCACGTGCTGAAGTGTAACACACACCTACAGCAACAAAGATGCACCAAGAGCTCAGCTGACGTTTTTTCATTCGGCGACAGACATCAAAGCGTAAGTGCAGGCGGGCTGGGATTTAAACGCTCTCCCGACCTCCGTTTCCTGTTCCATCTCAGCGCTGGGCTTCTTCTGCTTTTTCTAAAACGTTTGATGGCGACTCCCTAAGGAGAGCTAGACCAGATGTTTGAGCGCAGGAAGAAAGCTGGAAGAGTTTAGTACATACTGTTAGATTCAATTGGGTTTAGAGAATTATATATATAGAGAATGATATATTTTTAAATAATGATTATTATTATAACTTTATATAGAATGATTGCACTTGTTTTTGTTGTGTTTCACTCCGCAGTGGCGGTTAATATAAAAGGCTAATTGGTGGATCAGGGTTCGCTGCTGGCCCCCTGAGCAAGGCCCTTAACCCCCAGTTGCTTATATTAATGCTATATTATGCTATTTATTGTGCGGTATATTTTTGTGTGTACGTTGTACACCATACAGCAAAGTTCAAGTAGAGTGCGGAGAAAGACGAGTGTGAGCTCGAAGGGCAGCGGAGCGACAGACGGATACGACACACCATTACAAAGCGTAAATGATTGCTGTGTTTGGACTCATGTGGATCCTGCATTGTGCAGCACTTGTCATTTCCTTCAGCGGCTCTGCAGGTCCTTTTGTATCTCCACACACGCACCCCGCCGCATACACAGCCTCGGGGTCAAAGGGGATATGACGCACCGAATGAGAGCACTTGTTTCACAGCTGTCTTTCTCCTTCCCCTCCTGAGCCACACACACACACACACACACACAGAGGGAGAAGAGGAAACAATCCCAGCACCACAACACAGAGGTCTGTGTAAGAAATAAAGGCTAAGCTGGTAATTAGGAGGGGATGAGTCGCCCTCGGAGTCGCACTTCGGCCAAGCAGTCAGTGCCAGGCTTCCCAGCTGACAGGAGCTCACGTGACCAAAGGGAGTCCACCTGGGGACCACCCGCCCACCTGCCCACCCCCGACGTCCATCATATGGCATGCCCCGGAGGGCCGTGGAAAAGAGCGACAGAAGAGGAGGTCGTTAAAGAAGCTGGCTAGTTACACTGTTCATTCAAAGTGATCTTATAGTCAGAAAACTTCCCTCAGGGCCTCACACACTCACACACACTCACACACACACTCACGCCAGCTCGCTGTCCCAGCTTTTACAGTAAAGTTTACTTTCAGTGGATAAAAGAATCATTTTCCAATAAAAATACTGCTTTGTTTATTGGTCATTTATATAAAAACATTTTTATTTAATATTAAAAAACCTATAACTTCATCCAGAGCGTTTATCTCTTTTATACATCAGAGCAATGGGGGTTAAGGGCCTTGCTCAGGGGCCCAACAGTAGCAACTTGATTATAAGCAAGCATTCTAACACCTCAACCACTGAGCTACCACCTTCTGTCATTATGTAATAAATAAATGAACAAACAAATAAACAAACAAACAAATAAATAAATAAATACTTTAAATAGTTTATTAAGAGTTTGTTATTTGAAGTAAACTTTAAAAAATAAAAATTTGTGGGCAATTGAGGGTTAAGGGCCTTGCTCAAGGGCCCATCAGTGGTAACTTGGTGGTGCTGGGACTCAAACCTAAAACTTCTAATTAGCAATTCAACACCTAACCGATTCCAATGGGTTCAATTCCAAACACCACCAATAAGTCGATAGATAAATAATTTCATTAACTCATTTATACATTTAAACTAAAATAATTTTACTGTAGAAACATTAACAGAAAATTATTTTTGTTCTGTCATTATATTTTAAAAGCTTGAAATAATCTGTTAAATAAACGTTATTAATCAACAATTAGGTGTTAAAAAATTTAAGAATTTTCTTCACCCACCACAAATTGGAATTACAGCGAGACTCGAACCCAAACCGTGAACGTCTCCCTGTTCAATTCCCTTTTTTTTCAGAAGGAATTGGAGTGTGTGAGTGTGTATAACTGTAACCTGTGTGTGTGTGACATCAGTTTAATTAATACTAGGAAGAAAAAAAGGAAAGGGGGGTGACAGAGGAGGAGGGGACGGGGAGACTGGGGTAAAAAATTTATAGAAAACCATTTTAATTAATTAATTATATTTAGTTTATTTTATGTACATTTTAGACATTGGGTCAAAACTGTAACACACACACACACACACACACAAAGCCTTGCAGCACTATTTAATCAGCCCTTTAACGAATAAAGACCTTTTACCTAAATAATTTACCCAAAAAAATCCACACGGATTCCAGAAAACACCTTTAATCTGGCTAAACAATCGGAATCACATTTACACACGCTAAACACACGTGCTAACGGTCTCACACTGTTTCCTTTTGCCAGACACCCCATCCCAAACCGAACCCACCCACACACACACACACACGCCCACACACACACCCGGCTGGTGCCAGTGTGGATCAGAGGCTGTAGGCATGTTTACAGACAGACAGAGGAAATGAATAAATGATGCTGTTGATGTATAATGAATATTCCCGCTTCGTTACATATTCTCACAATCAGGAGGGCATTTCAGAGGGCAGGAGGGCGAACCTGTTACCCAGCTGTATGAGATTACATTCGAACGCCTTCGGTGTGGCACTAACAGGTGCTGCAATAGGTGTGTATGGTTGTGGTGTTTGATTTGTATAAGGCTTAAGCAGCACTACTGTCCAGGAAGTGCAGTGAAGGGATATATATTTGGACACTGGTGCTGCTTAGATGCCACTCCTGGACCCCTAAGTGAGGCCCTTAACCTTCAGTTGGATAAATAAGCTAAATGTGAATAAGGTTGTCAGTCTGTCAATTATTTACAAAAAGGACAAAAAAACTATTTATGATCTAAATGCAGAGCCGGTTCAAGGCATAAGCAAACTTAGTGGTTGCTCAGAGCACTGGTGGCCACCGGGGGGCAGCCCAATAGAGCGTGTAAAGGGTCTTGCTCGAGGGCCCAACATTAACAGCATGGAAGGGACAAACAAACAAACACCCTGTAATACTCTCCTGACTGGAGCTTCTCATGTTTTTCTCATTTTTGTCTCAACAGATCCTTTAATGAGCATGTAAAAGGGGGCGGAGTTTCTCTGGGAGAAACCACTCCACACTGAGATTAGAGAAATGTTTACCATAGGACAGAGACAGAAAAATGTCTGCTACAACATAACAGCATAGCCAATGGGGTGTAATATTTTAATAGCTTAAATATCTAATATCGTAAATATTTTGGATAAATATGAAGATGTTTTGAATAAAGAAATCAGACTATAACATAATAATCGGAGCAGATGGCAGCACAGGTTAGGCGTAAGTTCGTTAAATATATAATTCTATCCCATCCACACACCCTGACATTATCATCCTCCTTAAAATAAGAGGCTGTTTCTTCTTTTTTCACTCAAACGCTGCATTTCTTATCTGCAGCTCTACGGCCCTCAATTACTAGTGCTTCGGTCTTAACTGTTCCCCACAGCCCCCCGGCCTCCAGTAAATAGAGGCCTTTCATATCCTACATGCCTCAAATGACTGCCAATATGTTTCCTCTTAATGGAAGAAGAAGTGCTGATATCCACAATAACACAAACATTAATGCACTAGCCAGTTCAGAAACGAACAGGAGGTTATGAGCATCACAAATATCGAATCCTGCGGAGGAATAGGCACGGCCCGACATCCCGTAACCTCTACATTCGCTGCAATTTGAAGTGTCTTTGATCACGAGATCTTCGGTTAGATCCTAAAGCTGATAAATATGGAAGACATGTATATGTGTGGACTATGAAGTGCAGCTGATTACTTATTTCTGATTGATCTAAAATCAATAACTGACTCTGTTTAGTGTTAAAGAAACTGTCGAAAAATCCTTAAAGCTCCTTTATGTGTCGTGCCTGATTTGTATCATTGCCTGATTTGTGTCATTGCTTGAATTGTGACGTGCCTGACATGTGTTGTTGCCTTACTTGTGTCATTGCCTCATTTGTGTTGTGCCTGACTTGTGTCATTGCTTCATTTGTGTTGTTGCCTAATTTGTGTCATTGTCTGATTTGGATCAATCCCTGATTTGTGTTGTGCCTGATATGTGTTATTGCCTGACTTGAATCATTGCCTCATTTGTCTTGTGCCTGATTTGTGTCATTGCCTGATTTGTGCCGATACCTGATTTGTGTTGTTCCTGATTTGTGTCATTGCCTGATTTGTGCTGATACCCGATTTGTCTTGTGCCTGATTTGTGTCATTGCCTGATTTGTGCCTAATGCCTGATTTGTGCTGATAACCGATTTGTCTTGTGCCTGATTTGTGTCATTACCTGATTTGTGCCTAATGCCTGATTTGTGTCATTGCCTGATTTGTGTCAATGCCTGATTTGTGCCTAATGCCTGATTGAAAAAATATAAAACATCAACCCATCCTCAACAAAGCTGTGAAAAATTGTGAGCTCCAGACACAAAGAAACCTTTTTTAAAAATAATTTCTTGTTTATGATTTTGATGCAAGCAACTGATATTAGAAAACTTCCCAAGCTGTAAGAAAAGAAACACAATTCGAGAGCATTTTAACTGGCAGCTCCGCGTGTCACAGGCTGGAAACGGTAACACACTCAGCGAGAATTCAGATCTCTGGTGTCGCTGCTGAGGTCAATGAGGATCTACTGACAGCCAGAAGAGCCTATTTAGACCCATTTTAAACAGAAGTTAGAATTTATGGTAAAAGGACTGCCTGTGTCCAAACATGAACTGGACCAAACAAAGCCGACAAACAGGGACATCAGATGTCTCACATTTTTCGAGTCTGCTTACAAGAAGAAGTTAAGACCAGAGAACTAGAGTCAGAACCGCCATGAAGCCATCAAGGGGAATCTGCATCTGACAAAAGAACCCGCTGCATTCCGCTACTAATTAAGACCCGCCTTTATCAAACCTCGGTTCTTCTGACGTCACACTGCGCCTCTGGAATGTCTCCTTGCTGTTTGTTCTCTCTCTCTCTCTCTCTCTGCTTTACGACTCCGAGTCAGTTGTGGTGAGTGGGTAGAGTGGTTAAATCTGATAAATGAGGCAATCTTTAAATATTAATTATGCATTAATTACATTCATAAGACAAAACAAACTCCCGGTTAAAGATTCATGAGGAGTTGGCTTGGTTTACTTCCCTTTTTTTTTTTGGTCCAATGCAACTGCAGCGGGTTTTTCGACGGGAGGGAAATGCAGACATTCTACAGATGGATAGAAAAAAAAAGTCTCTTCAAGTATCTAAGCAGCAGATATTTAAAAGGATGACACCAAAGCGATTAGGTCCATGATGTCCCCAAGGTTTTCCGACCTTTGACCCCACTTTCCCAGCTTTCTGTCTCGGGTTACAGCACATGTGGAGCACTACGACCCCGTAACCCACGCCTGACCTTCAGTACTTCAGTACTATACTGGATATATTGTTGCTGCTGCATTGTAGAGAGTTCTAGTCTCTTGACGTTCTTGTATATCGATATACCTTCTAATTAAACCGCAGTCGTGCTTGGTGAAGATCTTAATGCTAAAAGCTAAACACATTCGCTAATTGCTGAGCAAAGCACTTTTCTGAGATAGGGAGCAAAAAAATACTAACACAACCCACCAGAAACAGAACACCCCTTCCTGTAAGCTTTCTCCTTCTCCCTTAAGGTCTCTCTCTCTCTCTCTCTCTCATGCGCTCAGGCTACACAGTTCTAGCGCTAATAAATATTTCACATGTGGAAAGTTTAGTAAACAAAGGTGCAGGGAGGGCATAGATGCCCGAGAGATGTTTTACCAGGGGACAGGGAACAGGTGGAGTGTTTTGGGATCCCCCTGTCAACAACTCCACCTTCTAGAATATCTTCCTACTTAACTTATTATCGGATTAACGATCACCAGCACATAGGAACATTTAATTGGTCTGTGTTTATTTATTTATTTTTACATATTTCTTTACATTTAAACCGGGACACAGACCTATAATTACAGACAGATCAGCTTTCGGACCAGGAGATGAGACACCATATTCATCGGTTCAAGCAGACGACATGGGTTCATGACACAACGTTGGAGACATATACAGTAAATTTGATCGATGGATCAAAAAAAACTAATTTGTTTACAGTGGGACGCCATATTTACATTTACATCTACAGAATTTAAAAGACGTCCTTATTCAGAGTGACTTACATTTATCTCTTTTATACAACTGAGCAATTGAGGGTTAAGGGCCTTACTCAGGGGCCCAACAGTGGCAATTTGGTGGTGCTGGGAATCGAACCCATATTGATTTGGTGAACCTGAGTTGCCTAAAATGTATTTAACACACAACTTTGTTGCTTATGTAATTAAGCAATTTGATGAATTTCGATCTTTAAGTAATATTTTAAGCATTAAGCTTGAATATTATTGGATGTTGGTAACACACTCAGTTTTTTTACGATTATCGCATGCTGATGTTTTCCTAATTGTAGTGCTTCTTCTAATATTTCATATTATTAAATATATTTATAAAACTAATTATATTAATTAAACTTTTTTTTTGTTATAAACGGTTGAACAAAAAACAAAGCTGTAACAATTATCACACATTAAGTTAAATAAAATGTTAAAAATGTAATGAAATGTTTACGTCTACGATTATTAAAGTGCGCTCCATTTTACTGGATGAATTTTTTATAGGTTTTGCATCATTTTACAGAATCAATCTGGCAACTCAAGCGAAGGTACATGTAATTAATAATAATTGTAATACAGCTATAATAAAATAATTTATAGAGGAAATAATCACTTATGACAACATGGTCATGAAGATCATTTAGGTAAATAAATGAATAAAGTTTACTGTCGCTTCTAGTGTGTGTTTTTAATCCTAATTCTAATACTAATAATAAAAGTTCTCTATACAATAACTTATTCGGCTAGAAATAAACACTATTATTGTGTGTTGTGTAGCGGATATAGCATTTGCACCAGGAAGTCAATCCTGAAACTCTTCAGGAACAAAATCAACAACAAAATAGTTTTCAATCATTTGTAAAATTTGCCTTAAAACCTTATTTGTAAAAAAAATATATATATATATATACATAATAATAATAATAATAATAATAATAAATCCACTTTCGAGTCTATAGGCATTTCATGCATTATTCATGAGCCACTGGTTCGAATGAACTGCTAATCAAATTTTATTCCAAAAAAAAAATCGTAATAAATAATGCCGCTTATATTAAAACCGCTTTCATGTTAAGCTCTTAGTCGAGGATAAAACTAGCATGAGTGAGCGAGAAAAGAGATAACGAGATAGAGATGACGTTTAGAAATGTTTTTGTGAGTGTGTGTGTGTGTGTGTGTGTGTGTGTGTGTGTGTGTGCTGTACAAGTGCATGGGGTGCAAACGTGGTGACAGCAGTGAGATCGGTGCTGAAACAGTAGCCGACCCCGGCGGCCGAGCCACACAGG
Source organism: Bagarius yarrelli (assembly GCA_005784505.1). Classification (NCBI taxonomy): domain Eukaryota; kingdom Metazoa; phylum Chordata; class Actinopteri; order Siluriformes; family Sisoridae; genus Bagarius; species Bagarius yarrelli. Next base: position 1,749,815 of record VCAZ01000078.1, read on the forward strand.
CTGCGAGTGGGCCCTCGCTCTGGGGAGGATAATTGGAGCAGCGCAGGCAACATATGGCTGAGCAGGAGAACCTGCTGCTGCGGCAGCTGTGGACTGGTGCAGGAGATCAGAAGCACATTAAAGAGAACGTCCCCCCTCCTTCTCATTCACTCACTCACTCACTCACTCCTCCTCTCGTTCACATCCTCTCTCTCTGCAAACATTTAAATGACAGCTCTTAACAGACCCACACCCCCCTCCCAACCCACCCCACCCCTGACTTCAACCATCATGGCCTGCTCGCATGCCCCCAGGCAGCTCTTAATGCAGAGGCGGAAAGAGAGAAAGAAAAAAAGATGGAGAGTGCAGAAAGAGAGAGAGAGAGACAGGGTGTGTCAATAAACCTCTTTTTTTCTCCTGTTTGTTTTGTTTCTGTTCCTCTATCGTTCATATTCTGGCTTTTATTCTGTTTCTTTTATTTAGGAAACTGATAAAAAATATGAAAAAAAAGTTGGGTTGTAAACACACCCTGCATCAAACTGCAAAAAAAGAAGAGCAGAGTGACGTGAGACGCAGGGACAGAGCAGGGCAAAGCGACAGAACAGCATTGGAAAAAGAAAAAGGCAGATATAGGAAATTATGGGAAGTAGGAAGCAGGAAGTAGGAAGTGGGAAGTCTAGGACGAGCTCCAGCTTCGTATGTGACGTAGAGATTTACAAGCGCAAACGTTTGAACATAAGAGCAATTAAAATATTCCGACATTCATCATTCAGACAAGAATAACGAGCTTTTTTATTTTATTTGTTATAGTTTTTTTATTATTTTCTATTTAAGTATTTCTTTATGGCTCCATTATATCATAATAAGACTAAAGGCACACGGTGTTATTATAAATGTGCACAGTTTTACAGCGTGTACTGTATAGTATTAATATTTTAATAATAATTTTTAAACTAATATTTTAGCTGATTAGTTTTTAATTATTTTTACTCATTTTTTCTACTTTTTAGTTTACATAGTTGGTATTTTTTTATGATTTTTTTATTAACATATTATTTGTTTAGGTTCTAATTAATCTTGTTCCTGCAAATCGTTTCAAAATTTCACATTTACCTTATTTTTTATACAACTGAGCAGTTGGGGTTAAGGGCCTTGCTCAGGGGCCCAGCAGGGGCCCAGCGGGAATCGAACCCCGGTCTTTCTGATACCAGTTCGACACCTTAACCACTGAGCCACCGCTTCCCATTCTACTTTGAAAGAACTTTCTGGACCCAGAACATTTTTAAACTGTGTGTTCTGGTATTTGCTTGAGGTTGTTAACAAACATGGACACACATTCCGTTATTCACTCACTAAAGCTATAACACTGACTGCACGCTTCACTGACTGTCCGTGCTCGCATCTAGGGGTGTGTAATAACCTGTTATATTTATTTCGTTACATTTACTTAAGTAGATGTTTGGATGAAATGTCCTTTTAGGAGTCGGTTTAACTGGACGTACTTTTACTTTTACTCAAGTTCATTTTTAATCACAGAAATTTACTTTTATTTCTCTACATTTGACATCGAAAATGTATAAATAAAATGATAAAAATAAAAAGATAAAAAAAAACAAGGACATCAATAATAAAAACAATGTTTTTTCTAGTTTAAAAAACATCTAATATTTCAATAATTGATCATGCAGCGGTGGTTAATAATTCACATGAACAAATCAGTGAATGCGACACATTATTAATCTTTTAGCTGCACACCTTCTGCAGAACAGTCCAAACCTCTGGGTGGGACAGGAGAAGAATTTACAGCGAGGACAGCGTGTCCCACAGATCGGTCAGAAGAACAGATATTTTTTTTGACCATCTGTTCACTGGTAAATCTACTGAGCTTCAAACTAAAGAAAAAAGAAGGAAACTATTAAAAAGAATGGAAAGAGAGAAAGAGAGAGAGAGAGAGAGAGAGAGAGAGAGAGAGAGAGAGTTATAGATTTATAAAGGTATAGATTAATTTCATAATCTATAAAATCTGCCAAACTATCAGTTCAAAAACTATTAAAATTAGTACAAGAAGCCTTTTATAATGAATAATAATTTAATAAACTATTAATTTAATAATGTATTAATTAGAATTTGTTTGTTATTAACCCGCACATTAAAATGGTTCATATGTTAATGTGTTAAATACTTGTAAGTTGCCACTACTGAAAATATAACGTAATATAAATATATTATTAAAAATCAACAACAGGCTTAACCAAACGAAGAAAATATAAAATATTTAAAAAAAAATAAAATCTGCTTCATTTTTTAAAGTTATTTTTAGATTAGATTTAAAATGTTATAATACGTTAAAATTGATAAAAAAGTTAATAAAAAGCGAATAAAGTCGTAACAATTATGTATAATTATTTCAATGATGGAATTTTAATTAACAATTTTTTTATAATTACAAAAATAGAATTACAGATGCTTCGGATGTTTAATAATTTATCTTCATGTATCTTTTCTTTTATCAAAAACCCTTTATTAAATTAAATTTTTTTATTAATTATAATGAATTATTTCTTTTCTTTTTTAAATCTCAATATGCTGTAATAGAATAAAAAATTATATTAAAAACATTTTTCTTTTTTTTGGTTGATGTAGTCACATGGCTCCACAAGTACAGCCCGCCCCTCGTGGTACGGTAAAATAGCGCCCGGACTGTTTGTAAGCGATCTGCCAGTGTGAAGCTGCATGTGTTGTGTTACAGTGTAAGGTAAGAAAGGCCTCTTGTGTTTAGCTGATTGAGCAGGCGGTGCATCTGCTCCATGATGAACAACTCTGCCAAGCCAGGATCTGATGCAGGGGGTGAGAAAGGGAAAGGCAAAGAAGAGCCGGGCACCTGAACCCCAGCGACAGCTTCTACTTCCCTCTGACCCTAGTTATCTTAGAGCTTCGCCTGTTGCCAAGCATCAGCCGAGGCGTTGCCAGGCGAGCCCTGCATTATTAATGTGACTCCGTTGAGCGTTTTCTGTCAACAGCGCTCGGTGTACAGCCTCGCCGTTCCAGTTGCACATTGCTTCACCGAACACTTTGCAACCAACAAACAGTGGAAAATCATTTCTAAACACGTGACTGTCTAAATTTACCAAGATCCTGAACGCGACTCACCTGTTTTCCAAACGCGGCCAGGTCCTGATTTAAGAGTCTTGACCTTTAATTCCCTTTATTTAGAATCAAATATCCGAAAATTTGGGAAAAAAGTACAACTCCAACGATCCTTAGAGAGAGACAGGTTCAGCCATTGCTGCATTCTGAGGCCTAAAGAAGACACAAAACCAAGCAAGAACGAGGCATTAAAAGGAAGACCAGCTAGTGTGTGTGTGTGTGTGTGTGTTTGTGCAAGGGAAAGAGAGTGGCTAGAAGTTTATATGTGTTCTCGCTGAACCAGGGGACTAAATAAATTATACAATAGATATTCCTCTGATGAAGTCTCGCTGCGGCATTCATAATTATTTCATTGTTGCTGTAATGAGAGCGGTGTTCTGCTGTAACGTTCAATGTCAGGTATGAGCGCTGTGCCTCCAGGTGGAGCACCGGTGCACCAACACCACCAGATAAGGACTTTGAGATTGTTCTGTCATAAAATCCACTAATTTTTTAAAACGCTCAAACTTTAGGTAAAGCGGAAACAGAAAGAGAACTTCAACACCAACCCTGATGGACACTTCTGGGTCTTAGAATAACCTGGTCGATTTGTGGGCGTCACAATCGTTTCTTTACCCGTGCGTTCTTTTCGTTTTCATTTTCTATAACTTGTTCTGGTGGTCATTTCACATGTCTGGCATTTGGTAGATGCTTTTACTATTATTTTTTATTTATTTGAGCAGTTGAAGGTTAAGAGCCTTGCTCAGGGTCCTAGAAGTGGCAGATTCTGGTTAGCAGTCCAACACCTTAACCATTGAGCTACCACTTCCTGATGGTGTATCCTGAAGAAACCTCTAAAAATTGTTGAAAAATTGGAAGCTTCTAAACTACTTCCTGATTAAATGATTCCAGGGGTAAGTTAAAATACAAACTGAAAGAAGTCTAATGTTAACGTGACCATCAACAGGACACAGAACTGTGTGAGTCTGTAACCTATGAAAGCTGTTTCTTCAACCTGCTCGCTCGTTCTGATTCCCTTTTCATGCATTCAACATGGAAAAACTCGAAGAAGAACCAGTATAAGATGTGGTCTTCTTTCCCAGAGTTCCCCCAGGGCCAGCATTACAGCCAATCAAAGCAGAATTCCAAGTTCCTCAAAGCCTGGGGTCAGACGAGACTCTGGAGGAACAGCCCGAAGCAGCGTGGAGCGGGTGTGCGCCGTACGCTAATCCTGTTAGCATCGTGAAGAGGCAGCCATGGAGCACAATGACACCCCGACCTGCACCAGCTGGGGTTCGGCGTGCCCCCCTGCAGCTCCCCGGGTTCAGAAGCAAAACCCCCCTTTCCCTAGAGACCCCGGAAATGTGTCTCCTTACCGTCTCTCCCTGCGTTGGGGTTTTTTATTCGACCACCTGCAGGAACCCTCTGGAGGGAGGAAATATCACACGAGTGTTTCACATCCTTTGAGTATTTCTATCAGACCACATCACACCGCTGAGACCGACGCTGAGTGGTCATTTTATTAGAATGTTAAATTGAATTATCCGTTATCCGTGGTTTCTGGATTGCGGTGGATCTGATACTCAGCATCCAACAGTTTTTTTTCCACTCTGACCTTTTCAACCTTTTTCTAGAAACATCAGGTTAAGAATTAAATCAGACAAAACAGTGAGAATTTACTAAAAACACTCAGTTTAGTTCAATTCATATCTGTGAATAAAGAGTCCCCAACTAAGTAAGCCAGTGGCAAGGAACCGAAACTCCATCAGTGACGGATGGGGTCAAAAACCTTGGGAGAAACCAGGCTCAGTTGTTAGGGTCAGATCTCCTCTGACCAGGCAAACCAGCAGGTTATTCCATGCTGCAGTTAAGTTCCTGTGATCTTGTCTGGATGGCTGTCTAGAACAGGGGTTACCAACGTGGGGTTCCGACCCACAAGGAGACCTCAGTGAGTTAATTTTATCCATGATCCATCGGTTGTCCAAAAAATAGACAAAAACAAGCGAGTGTCACTGATTCTCCTTCAGCAGCTGATAAAAAAGACCAAGACATACTGGACCCAGGTAAGGAAGTGCCCACCAATTCGCAGTGCAGCAATACTGGAAATACAGGAAATAACAAGAGCGATAATAGCATCTTGGGGGAAAAAGGGGTCTCTGGGAGTGCTGATCCACGGACTGGATCTGGTGGCAACCTGATTTTAAAGACGTCTTTCCAAGCAGTTCCACATCCACATCCACCCTGACAGGGATTTTGCTGTAAAAGTGGCAACGTTCACGTTTTCTTAAAGAAAATGTTGCTCAATTTTCTGTCACGTATGAAAAATGCAACAAGAGCAAAGCAGTGAAAAAGGTGGGATTGCGCCACACGCTGACACGACAGGTGATGGACACTACCACGTAATTAGAAAGAAAAACTAACGATGAAGTGAATCGATCAAAAAGCATCAGTCAAAATTTCAGCCGACATCCAGAAAGCCAAGCCTAAACACATTCCCCCTCAAGCGAAAGCTATTAATATTTCACAAAATAAAGAAGAAAGAAGACCCAGGACAAATATTTAAGCTTTTTCGAGTCTCTTCCTTCTTTCTGCATTTCATCTTCGGCTTCTAAACAAGCCTGTCAGTTATCGGCATGCAACACATCTGTCTCAATATGTCACCCTGCTTCTGTGGAAAACAGCTGGGACTACAGATGAAACAGAGCTGTGAAAAAAACCCAAAAAAACAATAAATAAATTCCCTCGTTTGCTCTCGTCTGCAGCGCCGGAGACCGAAACGCTACCGAAATTTACATAACGTTAATCTTCCTTGGTGTGTTTCGCCTGGGATTTATACGTTGTTTAGTTGTTTTCGCTCTTTGTTCAGACCTTTCTGTTCGTGTAGAACAAAAAAAAAAGGATGAAAATTCGGACAGGAATCGTAGATTACATGCAAATGTACAAATACGAGTACAAATTCAACATTACAAATGATGTAGAAGTCAAATTCTTTAAACATTCAGTCACGGCGGGACAAAGAATTTCTACAGAGCTGGAAAAAAAATACTGAGGACTTAAACAGAATATTTCATTTATTACTTTATTAAAAAAGGAAAAATCGACATGTTACTTTAAAGTAATGAATAAAAATAAAAAAAATGTATGTTGCTAATTTCAAAACACTTGTACTATAACTCTAAGCCAACTTTTAGTGCTGTTTCGACTGAAAACATCCCTCCACTCTTTAATTTTGTTTAGCGATTTGCTAATAAATTCATTCTACAGTAAAATAACCATGGGGAAGTGGTGGCTCACGGTTAAGGTGTTGAACCAAAAGATTATGGGTTCGGTTCCCTGCTTCTGAGCAAGGCCCTTAAACCTCCACTTGCTCAGTTGTATAAAGAGATAAATGTAAGTCACTCTAGATAAGGACGTCTGCCAAATGCTGTAAATGTAATGAAAATAAACACATTTACACATATAACATTAGCTTAGAGTTTGACTTGCTGTCTAGCTAGTGTAATGTTTAGCTAGTGAAATCAATGCTAGTTTAACCTGCGATTAGCAAAGAAAACAAACTAACAGGTAAAATGTAACAGGTTAACATTTAAACGTTAGCAAAACTATGAAAAATCGACCGTAGCGTTCTTTTGAGTTTTTTTTTGCTCGGATAACGTAGAGTCAGTTGACATTAGAATCGGAATGTGAATTAAAATGTTCACACAGAACATTTGCATCAAATAAAAACAAAATAGCTTCGATGTTAAACTGACCGCTTTAATAAAAGAAGAAGAAGAAGAAATATTCGGTATTTTAAGGTTAAGACTGCTTTTAAAATCGTGTCCTGCTTAATTAGGTGCTACATTAGAATATGAACGTTTCTGCATGACCAATAAAGAAAGTACGCTCTTTTTAATACAGTTACAGGAAGTATGAAGGAAATCTGGACGTACTACATCCACCATTTTGATATTGTCACATGACATACGACGTCACAGAATTGTACATTTGAAGTGTGATCATTTTTTACTTGGATGATGATAATCAAGTGCAGTTTAACCACAAGGAACAATGTTTTTTCACCTGAAGTTTTTAAAGCTATTTAAAGCTCTTGTAAAGCGGGTTCGATTCCCAGCACCACCAAGCCATCACTGTGGGTCCCTGAACAAGGCCCTTAACCTCCAATTGCTCAGTTGTATAGAAGAGATAAATGTAAGTCGCTCTGCTAATAGTAAGTATAACAATAATGCACAATTATTCCTATCATTTAGAATTTCTATACTAGGTTTTAGTTTTCATTTAGAAATTTTGATCCAATCATCATCATCCTCATCATCATCATCATTATCATCATCATCGCAGCCCCTCCTAACCTGTGAGGTTTTGATCTATTGGTTCAAGGCTGCAGGCATCCTGGGATGATGTCACGGAGGAAACCTCAAGTCCTGAACGAGTTACCAGACCTTTACTTTAAAGCTTTTACACATCAATTTGGGAGCAGACTCACTTTATGTCCAACTGCTGTAAAGCTCCTCTGCATAATTCATAAGCACTCAGTTAATCTATCGATCTGTGCTTTCCCAGCGTTTGTATGGACAATCATGCCTGGATGGGAAATGGCAGGTGAACCTGGGGGACAGCGTATGAAGAGAGGAGGAAGGGATGAGGCAGGAAGGTCAGGATGATAGTCGTGTTGTTTGAAATCTGTGTAATGTCGAGCTCACTGATCCGGATGAACATGTACACACATTTGTTAAAAAAAAAAAAATGAATAAAACATTTCCAAAGAAGAAGAAAAAACCTTAATATCTGTCACAGAGACATTACAGCAGTGTGAGTTTTATTTTCATGGATCAAAGCTGGGGTCGGAGCTCAGGGTCAGGGGCCCCTTCTAGGGAGGGAAGTTCTAAAGGCTCACACACTTTGGGGGCCCAAATACAGATACCAATAAACAATGAGTTTATATTTTTATATTATAATATAAAATATAATAATAATCTTCAGTTTATGCACTCAAGAGAATAGAAAATCTAATGAAATCTAATGAAACTGATGTTTTAGTAGTTCCGGTTGAACTGTAATAACAAACATCAGTCCTGACTACATTTTTGATTCAGACACTACAGACCCGCCAGTCATATCAGTTCTGGATCTACAGTAATTATCAGATTTCATCCATTTATCGGAGCAATAATTCATCTGTGCCATTAATATTATGCATCTCTAGTAGTAACGGTACAGAATGCGTCCAGTCATTCATTGTCTATAGCCAGTTATTCCTAATCAGGGTCACAGGGATCTGCTGGAGTCACCCTGGACCAGTTTTACCAGATCACCAGTTTCATCGCAGGGCCCAAAACAGACAAACAACCACACACACACACACACACACACACACAAACACTCACTCCTATGAGCAATTTAGAATCACTAATCAATCTAACAAACATGTTTTTGGACTTTATTAAATGTAAATTATATACGTTCATCAGATTTAGGTGATATTTTGGAAAACGCCTCAGGAAAGTCTTCCAACTATGTGCTGAAAAATATATTTATGCTAGAACCTTTTTTATAAAAACAAAAATAATAATAACAATAATATTACCAGTGTAAGTAAGTTTGATATTAATGTTTTATGATATTGACAAGATGTAAACATGCCGAATGCTAATAATCCATCAAGATGAGGAAAGGTGCTGGTGCTGGGAATTGAACCCCTAATCTTCCAATTAGCAGTCCAACACTTTAACGACTGGTAGTCACTTACTAAACATAACAACCGAAGTGACAAAGAACCTTATTATAAACAGACTTATAGAATCTTATAGTTCTTTGTTTTTTTTTTTTTAATTCATAGTTTCTATCCATGACCTTTATATTAAACCCTATTTTTTACCATTACTCCTTAATCCATATCATTTTTCATTATTTTTTCTAATAAAACGTCTGCGCATGAAGTAAATATTTACAAACAGTCTACGCTTTACAAAATCTATTAACTCGAAGCCGATACAACCCATTTCCTATTCTAGCATTAATATTCATAGGAGAAAATGCTCCATTAGGATAATCAAGCACTTTCCCAGGCTTGTTGGAAGAAAACTCCACGAGTAAAATGTGTGCTGCGGATCCACTCTTGGTAAAGAAAGCAAAGATCAGATGTGCGGAGAGAAAGAAGTAAAAAGATCACAGGTAACATGTAGCTGCTGGATAATAACACACACATTTACACACACAAAAAGTCACTCGTCCTGCGTTCCTTTTCGGTTGACTTTGTGGTTGGAGTCCCTTGATGATTCCGGTTGCCAGGGGAGAGGTGGCGGCGCTAATGTATATTTAATAAGAGGGTGCCAAGACCCTAGCAGAGAGCCAGGTATTAGAGGACAATGTCTTCAGCAGCGCTTGGCGCTCAGGTTTCCGAGTCACACTCACCGAGACTCACTGTCCCATTGTGGACTTCTATTATCATTGTCTGGAGTTTCAGCTCCAATTAGAGTGATGACTGTGTGAGGCTCAATACAAGCCAAAGCAAGACAGCTTGTGTGCGTCACAAAAAAAGAGGCCTGTCTGACACGCCGGCCTTTATGCATGAGCTCTGATCTACATCCTGTTCAGCCATTTTAGCCGTAAGGATAGTGCATGTCGTCGCGATCAACCGTGTCCTTCAGTTCGAGTTTCTGAGATATTACCTAACATATAACATACAGTAACGGAACACATAACATAGAACATATAACATAACATAGAGCATAACATCCCATAAAATAACCCATAACACATAACTTAACCTAACATAAAACTTAACATGAGATAACATAAAACAACACAATATAAAACAACACATAACAAACAACACAACATTACATTACATATCACAGCATAACACAACACATAAAATAACAATTTAACAACACATAAAATAACATAACAAATAACCAGAACGTAACCCAGCATAACATAACACACATTAAACACATACTGTAACACAACACAACACATCAGATAAAATCCGATCCAGCTGTTATCCAGCGGTTTGATCAGACTTTACGGTTTTATTTGTTTGTCCAGCGGTTTATGATAAATATTTGATTGTGCTCTTATCCATTTTGAGCTGTTTATACACTAATTGGGAATCCATATTGTGGTAAATCCCACAAAGTAAAAGGCCAATAATTAATTCATGTATTAAATGGTATGAGCCGCCACGCCGAGAGGTCCAACCATCAGATCATCAACGTCACCTTTCACTCAAACAATTTAAATAAGAATCTTTAATAAGGACTAATAAACCGTAATAACCCTTTATAACATTGGGAATATCGATACAGCCAAGTGTGTGAGACTGACAGAGAGAGAGAGAGAGAGAGAGAGAGAGAGAGAGAGAGAGAGAGAGAGAGAGAGAGAGAGAGAGAGAGAGAGAGAGAGAGAGAGAGAGAGAGAGAGAGAGAGAGAGAGAGAGAGAGAGAGAGAGAGAGAGAGAGAGAGACTGAGAGAGACTGAGAGAGGGAGACTGAGAGACAGAGAGAGAGAGAGAGAGAGAGAGAGAGAGAGAGAGAGAGAGAGAGAGAGAGAGAGTGAGAGAGAGAGAGAGAGAGAGAGAGAGAGAGAAAGAGGAGTGTAATTTACGACTGTCGGGTTTGTATTTATGTAACTTGGATTTGTTGTTTATTCTTTTACTTTCTTCTTTCTGGCATTTGGCAGACGTCCTCATCCAGAGTGACTTACATGTTTACATATTTATTATACTGAGAAATTAAGATTAAGGGCCTTGCCCAGGGGCCCAACAGTGGCAACTTGGTGGAGCTGGGAATTGAAGCCATAATCTTTTGGTTAGCAGTTCATTTTTTAAATACTTTTCTATATGTAATGTTTTTGCTATACAATTACATGAGTTTAACTAAGTGAGCAAGAAGCTTTATTTAATAATAATAATAATAAGAAGAAGAAGAAGAAGAAGAAGATCAACAAAAACAGATCAAGATGATTTAGTGTAAATCTTTTTTTTAGTTTTATATGTTAATATGTAGGTCTTTAATTTTAAGTGAAGTTGTTTTTAAAGAAAATAGTATTTAAAATCTTATAACATTTTAAAGATACAAATAGTGAATAAAAATCTATATTTTAAACTTTATTATAATATTAGAAAATGTAATATTGTTACATTTCTTATTTTTCTTTTCTCTGTAATTTCATTATATTGTCACATTTTTTCAGCACCAATAAAAACACTCCATGGGCGGGATCTCCTTACAGGCCACGCCCCTTTCCCATTTGACATTAATTCAACAGCGCACGGAATCCAGAGGGTGGAAGTTACTAGACGAGCGCGTGGCCGAGCTCAATATAGCCAATGACGTTAAAGTAAAAGTAGAAGGAGGCGTTTCTTGATTTTCCACGTAGGCGGAGTCAAGGAAACGTTTATATTTAGACTCGTGCACTAATACCTGGACCGTGTCAAGGCAGCCGAGGAGCGTGAGTTGATTATTTTTTCCACGCCAAAGAAAAAAAAAGCTCCCAGACTGGTGGGCTGGTGGGCTGCCTGGCCTCGTCGTGACTTTTTCCTGACTGCATTACGTGCAAATAAAAGGACTTAAACCAGGAAGAAGAGATTCGACCTTCTTTTACTTTTGCAATCATGATGTCCATGAACAGCAAGCAAGCTTTCAGCATGCATCCGATTCTTCACGAGCCCAAATACACACCTCTGCACTCCAGCTCGGAGGCGATCCGGCGGGCATGTCTGCCCACACCGTCGGTAAGACCCGCAGCATTCATTCACGCGCTGATCTTCATCCAGCAGTCATAACTGAGGTGCAGTGATGATAATCAGATATGAGTAACAAACCTTAAAAAGTTTTGCTGTCAGATAAACACACTCAGTGTATTAAAAGAAAGCTTTCAATTCTAAGCTAGGGGAAAATAATACATTATAATATCCCATAATATCCTGTTGAGATAATTAATAATTACTACCGTCATGTTAAAAAAAATAATTAATTAATCTGGTGATAAACTCGGTTATTTACTGTTGCCTTTATTATTTTAAAAATGGTCGCATGAATAAATCTTATTTATTGGAATCTGAACTTTAAACATGAACAACACTGATAAATTTAATATAATGTAAAAATTCGATTCCAGATGTTTAAAACCCCCCAAATGTATTTTAATAAGGAAAATTACTTTAAAGGATCAAAAATGTTTTATTTGATTTGATTAGAAAAACTGTGCGTGTCGAGGAGAATTTCAGCAGAAATTTAGTGCCGGAAAACGTAAATCTTTTAAATGTAGTTTGTAAAAAGATTAAAAAGTTGAGAAAGTGGTGTAAATTCTGCTTATTAAATTCTGCTTGTTTAATAGTAATAATAATAATAATAATAATAATAATAATAATAATAATAAATTTAATACTACAAAACTAACATCATTTTGAGTTTTTGTTTTTATTTGAGTTGAATCAGTTTTGTTTTGTTTTTTTTAGAAGAGATGATCAATAAATCATAACACACAAACAAACGTTTCCAGATTATAAAAGTTTGCCTAAATTTTTTTTAATTGGTTTACAGTCAAGATTTTTTTTAAAAATCTTGTGTTCTTATTTGCTCTTTTTCTCTCTCTGGTAGCTGCAGGGAAACATCTTCGCCGGGTTTGATGAGACGCTCCTGCAGAGAGCCGAGGCTTTGGCTGCGGTGGATATTGTGACCCAAAAAAGCCACCCGTTCAAGCCAGACGCCACGTACCACACCATGACCACCATGACAGGCATGACAGGCACCCCTACGTCCTCCCCGGCGCACCTGCACCACCCGTCGGTGCTCACGTCTCATCATCACGCACACCATCCGCACCACCACCAGCCGGCTCAAGGCCTGGAGGGCGACCTGCTCGATCATCTCTCCCCCGCCATCTCGCTTGGTGGCATGCCTACTGCCGCAGACGTGGCCTCGAGCGCGTCGCACGCACACTCGCACATGGCCGCGGCCATCAATCATGTGCAGCACCATCACCACCCGCATGCACAGGCTGTAAACGTGCACCACCCGCACCACGCCCTGGCCGCGCACGCCTCCCTCGCTAGCGTCGGCGCGGTGTCCGGAGACGCCGAGCCAGACCCCCGTGAGCTCGAGGCTTTCGCCGAGCGTTTTAAGCAGCGTCGCATTAAACTCGGTGTCACTCAGGCGGATGTGGGAGCTGCGCTCGCGAACCTTAAGATCCCCGGTGTTGGGTGCCTGAGCCAAAGCACAATCTGTCGCTTCGAGTCTCTGACGCTTTCGCACAACAACATGGTGGCCCTAAAGCCCATTCTGGAAGCTTGGCTGGAGGAGGCTGAAAGGGCGCAGCGTGAGAAGATGGCCAAACCCGAGATCTTCAGCGGCGGCGACAAAAAACGCAAGCGCACATCCATTGCAGCGCCAGAGAAGCGCTCGCTCGAGGCCTATTTCGCCGTGCAGCCGCGACCCTCATCCGAGAAGATCGCCGCCATCGCCGAGAAGCTCGACCTGAAAAAGAACGTGGTGCGCGTGTGGTTCTGCAACCAGCGGCAAAAACAGAAGCGCATGAAGTTCTCAGCGACGCACTGAACAGAACGCGCTCATTTTAATGGACAAAAAGGGAAAATTCTCAAACATCCTCAAATCTCCCGAAAAATCAAACCCAAACAAAAACGAAACGAAAGTATGGTAAAGATCTCACAGAGGCAAACGGGGTACTTTCGGGATGTGAGCATGCAGGGGCGCGAGCGACACGAAGAGAAGAACTGGACAAAAGGAAAGAGACAAATCTGTTATTGTACAAAAAAAGGAATTAGAATAATAAGATATTCTCTTAAATAACTCTTTTATATTGATTGATGTACATAACATGTGAATACGTCACACCGCTGTGAAGATTCTCCTCCTTTTAAGTTCTGTTCTTTTATTTTTCGAGAAAAAAAGGAAGAAATAAGTTTTAAAAGTTTGCCATTAGAAACTTTACTGTCATTCGGTGTGTTTCGGAGGACGAAACTGGAGATCAGGTTCAAGTCGGAATTCCTGTCATCCGTTGCATGGGTCACTAAAGCGCTTTTATTGTTGAAACTTCCCGCATTGCAATAAAAGAGAAATACACACAGACAAAATCACACACACACACACACACACACACACACACCAGGCCCCAGTCTGTGTCTACCTCATCCTGACACATTTTTAATCATTTTGGAAATAAGCTAAAATTTTAATAATAACAATTACGCTTTTAAATTTGGCGTTTTGTTTAGAAGAAACACAAAAAAAACCCACCCGAGTGTGATTTGTCTCAGCTTATTTCACTGCAACGCAATGCTTTGACAATCAAGTGGAAAGCAAACTAATGGGCCTTCATCTAAAATATATATTGATCGGTCATCCTATTATTTTTATCCATTATTATTATGAGATTATGAGTATATTATTATTATTATTATTGGGCCCACAACGGAAACCTGGAGTCACTGCATCTGAAAAGTTCATTGCACTTTGTAGATATTGTTGAGATACCAATTTTGACTTATTTATTATTTCCAAAAAAATGGATTTTATGGGGATTTTTTTTTTTCGTATTTACTTATTATTTGACATAATTTATTCGAAGCGGGAATTTTTCATTTGGTGAAAGTTGTGTTTAAATGTGTTCTGTGTAAGTGACAGAAATAATAAACCACGGACGTTTTTACGGCAACTGGTCACAGCAGAATATTCTCTAACATGCTTTTATTTATTATTTATATTATTATTATTATTATTAATTATTATACAATTCAGCTTTATGGGTGGCCTTGTTTGGCTGTTTTCAACCCCGGAGTCATCGGTGCTGTTAAGACGCTGTCTTCTTGTCGCTAACGCGGTGAGTAGATCCTCTCATTATGTGAGACCTTGTGTTGATGGTATGATAAGGGATGGTTTTAATTTTTGATGCATAAATAAACCCCATTAGCTGTTAAAATGCTACCCAAACTGACCCCAAGCACTGGTTTCGTCAGGCTTTAAGTATAATTATTATTATTATTTAAGTTATTGTACTCACATGTTCTCCGTAAATGCGTATAATACTAATAACATTGATACCGATTTTTTCGTTGTTTTGGTTGCGTGTGACACATGAGTCCTTGTTAACATTTTTAACATCGGGTGCAACTTAAACAGACTTTAATTAAAACGTTAAAAATAAATTGTGTCTGTGTGTGTGTTCTGTGTGTGTGTGTGTGTGTGAAATTATGTAGCATTTTTAAACCAGACTAACAGACCGTGTAGAGTTTTCTGTCTCTTCCCGTGACAACAGGAAAAGGCACGGAAGTTTTAAATGTTTTTTTTGCCACCGGTCTAAATCGAAGGTGAAGAGAACAAGTGCTGCTCGTCTCTGTCTCTGTCTCTGTCTCTGCCGGAAGAGATACTGGACCAACGGACAGATCAGAGGTGCTGCAAGGATGAGCACTCGTACAAAGATGGGAAGAAAAGAGAGAGAGAGAGAGACAGAGAGAGAGAGAGAGACAGAAAGAGAGAGAGAGAGAGAGAGAGAGAGAGACCACCACAATCTTCATCAGCTTCGAATCTAAATATTTGCATGAATCATTTACATAATTTTTGAAAGTCCTATCCAATACGCATTCAGTGCCCAAAGTATTAAAGCGCGTTTTACAATCTAACTCGCGACTTTTATTTTGCAAAAAAAAAAGAAACAGAATAGAACCCCAGCTCTGTATAGTAACACCCATAATTCTGCTTTTTTAGATTTAGAATTCCTGCTTTTACTGGTATGTGTTTTCCGTGGAGCGGAACGCATTTTCATAATAGACCTTGGGGCCGACAACGTATTGAAATTTTAATGACGGCGCGACGTTGAGTGCCGCTCGGCTCGTGCGCTCTGGGAGAATGATTGCGCTCTCTGACCTTACATTAGCACTGCAACGGCGCTCTTTCCTTCCGAAACTTACTAACACTACACACCACACACACACACACACAACCACACACACAGCGCATTATAGCAGGAATATTGGTTATCATTCTACGGGTTGTCTTGCGGTCTAAATGTATAAAAGTTCGTGTCATTGCGCATGCTCAGTAGACGTGGCCCGACCATTAAGCAACCTGGGCATGAGTAGTAAAATCTATAGAAGCAAATTAACGCGTTTAAGAATTAAATGCATGATTAATAAATCTATACGTTTCAGGGGTGAACAACTTTTGGTCCGTCTTAAGTAATGAAGCGTCATGATTTTTATAATCAATTGACGCATACTGCAAACACACACACACTCTCTCACACACACACACAACACACACCACATGTTAGCCTTTAACAAAACAAAAAAACAAACAAAAATCTTCTCGCGCGCGAGTTCAACACACTCACATACACAAGACAAAAAAAACGTAAAATAGAACAGCTAAACTGCCTAAATAAACTCCCGGAATAAATTCTAGCCGGTGACTCATAATACCTAAGATGCACCGTCTTTCAGGGTCCGGATCATCCTATACATCTTACACACCTGCATGCCTTGGACTGAACCCCGGAACACCGACGTCAGGTTTCTAATGCAATTGTCAGTTCGTCTAATTCTGGCTATAAAAATACAGATTCCTGGATTAAAAAACACTCAGAGAACCCGTACTGTATGTCCCCTGCGGGTGAAGACACGGAACACCGAGCCTCTTGTAAATGTTTGATGGTTTCGGTTTAATAGACGCATTGAAAGCATCACTTTTAAAAAACAACTTAGGAAAACTTTTATATATATAGAACACACACCCACCGGGGTTTATATAAATAATAATAAAAAAAAAACAT